>OY734942.1:30293358-30685858 GCA_963457585.1 Spergularia bocconei
GGGGGATGCGGCGGAAGGAGGAGGAGGAGGAGGGCAGAAGACGGCGGCGAGGGTGAGTGTTGGTGGCGGTGGTGGTGGTGGTGGGGAGAGGGAAAGAGGTGGTGGAAGTGAGAGGAGAGAGAAAAGGAAGATATGGATATCATTGTCAAGAGATGAAATTGAGGAAGACATTTATGCCCTTACCGGAGCTAAGCCGTCACGCCGTCCTAAGAAACGCCCAAAGACTGTTCAGAAGCATCTTGATGTTAGTCTTTCCCTTCTTCATTACGCTTCTTTCTCTTTTATATACTTTTAACTTTCTGGGGTTTTGTTGTTGTTGTTGTTGTTGTTGTTGTTGTTGTTGTTGTTGATTGAATATTGATGATGATTTTTTATTGATGGGGATTTGTTTGGTTTTGTTTTGTTTGTTGGTGTAGAGTGTGTTTCCAGGGTTGTGGTTGGTTGGACAATCTGCTGATTCATATCGAAATTTTGATCCTCCTCCTAAGGTTTTGTGTATAAAGATCTCATCTTTTTATGTTTTATGGTGTTTTGGCATTGATTTTGGGATGGATTGGTGTTTATTATTCAATGATTTTGTTGTTTGCAGAAGTAGATATTAGCATAGGATCAAAGACTTATTGCAGGATTTCTAACATTTGAGAAACAAGGTATTCTTTTGCTTGAGTAGTACTCTTTGATCATGGAATAGGTTGGGGTTTCGAGGGTTTCCGGTCTTGCCATCGGGCTGTCGAACCTCGATTTTGTGTTAATTTTGATCGGGTGACGAGGTGGGGTTTCCCGTCTCATCGTCATGCCGGGCAGTAGAGTGTGGATTTGTGTATTGTTATGATTTTGGTGTGTGGGTGGTGAGATTGTTTGGTTGTTTTGTTTTTGCACAGGTGATTGGGAGTAGGAATGAATTATTGAGGAAAAGTTTGGATCTTTTGGAAGCTGGTCTGCATTGTGCATTTGGGAGACCTTGCTTTGGAGGTATAGTTCTCTGTAAAGAGGGTTTGTTTTGGGGTATATGTTTGATACAAAAGGAGGATGTTAGTGAATATTTTAGGGTTTCATCTTAGGTACAAAGAGGGTGAGGTTAGAAAGTTCGAAATCCTTTCTATAAACAGATGATGAATTTGGTAGCTGGTAAATGTAATTCTGGATCTTTAATTTGTGATGATGAGATAGTTATTTCATTGATCGGGCTTTCTCATCGTCCGTTATACATTGGGAACATATTAGCATTCATGTTTTGAGTTTCCAAGGTACATTGCTTTTTTTTTTTGTGCAGTGCATGCTTTCTGCTTCTGGAATAACATTTTTGTTAACATCCGTTGTCTAAAGAAGAATCAATCTTTGATGAGGTTCTTAGCATATATGTCCTTCGCACTTATTTCTTTTGTCGTGGTATGATTGTGAATCTTTGATCTATTTGGCAAGGCATTTGTCAGATCCGTAAAAATGAAGAGAATCACACGATGCACTTAAAGGGCTGTTCTAAGTTTGTTTGAGCTGGCCTTCATTTATTTTCAAGTGCACAAGAGGAACCTAAACTCTGCTTATTCGTATTGATGTGCTTTAGGGCTTTCTTTGAGATGGTATGGGGTTTCCTGATGGTTGATGGGTAGTTTAGGGCATCATCATCAGGTTACCGGCATGCATTATCGGACTTTCAAACTTGCCTTTTGATATAAAACCATAGAGAAAGAGTGATGCCCTAATAACAATCTAACATGCTGAGTTGCCAATATCCTAGTCTTTTAACACGGTAATGACACTTCATTTCACTATATACTGTGTCACTACTGGGTCTTTCTTTAAGATGGTATGGGGTTTCCTGATGGTTGATGGGTAGTTTTGGGCATTGTCATCAGCTGTCTGGCCCAAATTATCGGACTTTCAAACTTGCCATACTAGTAACAACCTAACATGCTGAGTTGCCGATATCCTCCTTTCTTGGCACGGCAATGACAGTTCATTTATCTAAATACTGTGTTACTGCTGGGGGATTACTTTGAGATGGTATGGGGTTTCTTGATGGTTGATGGGTAGTTTAGGGCATCATCATCAGCTTACCTGCATGCATTATTAGATTTTGAACTTCCTTGTGATAAAAGACCATAGAGAAATGAGCAATGCCATAGTAACAATCTAACGTGCTGAGTTGCCGATATCCTTCTTTTATAGCCCGGCAAGGACACTTCATTTGTCTAAATACTGTAATGCTCTCTTCTTTGGCATTTTATTTCACACTGTCATGATTTGTCCGGTATTGTCGTATTAAACATGATCTAAATGAGATACGTCTACATGTCAATTGCTGTATTCTTGTTGTGATGAATTTAATAGTCCCCGTGTTTGGATCTAGTGTTACCTTTAAAGAATTAAAACCATCTCAGACATAGAAGTCCAGTCCTGTTGAGGTATACATGACCTAAATGAGATACGCCCAAATGTCGTTTGGTGTATAACATATTATTGTTGTGATGGATTTGATACTCCATGTATTTGGATTAAGGATTACCTTTAAAGAATTAAACCCACCTGCTATGTCAACCTTAGTTTTTAAAACCTCCATTTTCAATCACCTTTTGAACATATCTTCTTGAGGATGTCCAAAGCATTAAAATCACCTGCTATGTCAACCTTAGTTCTTTGAACCTCCAGTTTTTTACTCACCTCTTGAACATATTCTGAGGATTTTTCTTTGCCACCAGTTCATAGCATATGCTGTCGCCTGTGCTTTGCATGGTTTTCTGCTGAGTGCCAACGTAAACTTCCTTTTTCTATCTTCATGTGTCATTGACAGTCTTTTGATGCTAATGCATTAAAACCCATGTGGGCTTTTACTTCTTTCTCAAAACATAATGGGAGGTGCAAATCACCATGTAGTACACAGCCTTTTTTTTGCTCTCCGAACACTTGCTCTACTCCCAGTAAGTTGCGATTGCCTGTCCAACTCTTATACACCTTTGACTTGTATGAGCTCATTTGATCCCTTGGATTTGGTGCTGCATTGTCAGGAGGACTGGTCTACCGAGGAGCTATTCTCTATACTTCATTTGGTAGATCCAGTAGGGATGTCATTTGTTCTAAATCTGTTTCAGGGTACTTGTAAAATGTGTTTGGTCGTTACACTCTTCATATCCGTGTTGTTCTATCTCTGCCTGGACCTGTATCAACTTGTTCAATCTGTTTGTGTTTGCCTAGTTTATGCATTGCCTCTATCTTGGAGTAATCAGTTAATAACACCGTTCAGGCTATTAATAAGTACCTCATTACTTCTGTGTTTGCTCCGATATGAAGTCAGTAGCTGACTATGTGTTTGTCCGTACAATTGGGATGCTTTCTTGAAGGTTTCTGCATTCTTTCCATTTCTTTAGCATATGTTCATCGTTTGTACTGTCATATGGAATGTTTATTTTTTTTTAAATGATGGTACCGTAATTATGGAAGTTAATTTGGTATGATTAGTGGTGATTTCCACTTCAGGCATGTGGTTGCTTCTTGCAAGATATGTAGTGTTATAGGGGATGTTCTTTACTCTGATTTCGTATAGGGGATGTTCATCGTTTTCACTGTTATGTGGAATTTTTTTTTTTTTTTTTTTTTTTTTTTTTGATAATACCGTAATAAAAAGTTGATTTGGTAAAGATAAAGGGTCATTTCCGCTTCAGGTATGTGGTTGCTTCTTGCAAGAAACGTAGACTTACAGGGGAGGTTCTTTACTCTGATACTAAAGATGTATTATTGCATTAACATGCTTACCAACTTTCTAGTATCAAATAGAATCATTAGCTATTTGTTTCCAGAATAAGTAGGATGCTGTGTTTACTTTTTGACATTTGTGATGGTCGTAAAATCGTCGTTCTTTACAAAGTCTATCTAAGATAACATTATTCTTGCATTTAGGATCCACTGTAGGACTGTTAATGCTTTGGAGATAGGTATTGAAAGATATGTATGCGAGTCTTTTCAAGTGGTGCAGTGGGCTCGATCCCCCCCCCCCCCCCACTCCCCTGCTGTGTTATTAGTTTTACTCTCATTGCTTAAGAGACTGTAGAATCAGTCATCAGAATGTCGAATTGTAGTGTTTCTCTTATCTGGGTTATCGATTCAAAGGAAGAGTTTTTTGTTTCTGCTGTCTGCAAGAATAAAGTGCGATCATGTTATGTTCTTGGTTTAGAAACTCCGTAATGAGGCAGGTTTCATATTATGAGTTACCTTTTGTGCATTAGACTTGCGTTTGTGTCACCTCTGCACAAATCATTTTCTTCAATGGATGTTCTGAGTATGTCTAGATTAGCTTGAGCTCATTGAGCTCCTCACTCATCATTGTGAATAAATTGATTTCTTTCGGGTATGCATTGGCTTGGTCTGGTTTGGTTTGAAACTTGTACAGTTGTAAATTTGCGCAGTACTTTTCGTCAGGGTGAGAAATCGCCAGAATGATCTGTGATTCTGTGGTTCTTCTTGCTACAGGCAGTAATAGTGTAAGTGTGTAGGCACATAAACAGTTGAACACGAATGTTTTGCAATTGCTGATGACCATTTCAATCAGAAAGAAGGCACACGCTGCACATAGTCCTAGTCGAAATGGATCACACATTCTCATCAGGTTTAGAGTGTTAAGTTATTCCTCTACTATGAGGAGGTGCACCATGGGCATTATGCACCGTGGTGCATGGTATAAGCACTCATAATCTTACAAAAAAGAACATTAACATCTAACATCTAGCTTACTAGCTATATATTCCTCTGGTTCTTAGGTCAAAGATTCCTAATATGCGTTTGTGTATGTTTTGTTTGTTTGTTAAATATCCGTGAAGTCATGTTTGTTCATATTCCATCGTATAGTAAACGGAAAATCAAAGTATGATATTCTTGACAATTTGGATTTTGAAACAAGCACATGAAACATACATCAATCTTTATTTTTGATGCTTTAAACAATCATAAAAATGGAGGATGGACATTGTTTTGTCAAGATTGGGCAAGTGAGCAAATGCCTAAGAAAAGTATAAACAACCTAATTTACGTGACATTCCAACTTCCTCAGCTAAGCTACAAATGGGCATACACATAGGTCAACATGTTACATGTCCAATTCGTTACGTCTTATAAACCCACTAATTCCTAATCATAGTGTAACACACACAACTCTTGATACCTCAATAGGATATGGGCCATATGGCACACTTCATTTTCAACGTAATCCATGGTGACATGTCGCTGGTCGCCTATGTTGCTCGAACTCAACTAGAATTACCTTACAAGTACATATAATTAACACGAAATGTCGAGTCGTCAAGTGTCAGTATACAATATCCGAGAAAAAAGAACTCTGGTAAAGTTCTTTATCTTCGAGTTGTGGACAACGTAGAACAAAGGAAGAGGACAAAATTTAGTGAGTCATTTTCAACTTTATATTTTTCTCATATCATATCAAAAAACCTTAATGAAATCTTTTGAGTTTGAGAATTTTATGATTGATTTTGTTTGGATTCTTGGTCGGTTTATCTCCAAAGTTTTGGTCCCCGTTATCTTTTTTATGCTACCGGCAGTTGGAGTTAAAGAGACCCAAATGATATTGTGGTCACCAGAAAATATGGGCTGATTAAACCCGATAATAATGATCCAAGTTGGAATAACTTTTGGGCCTTATATCATTTCGACGTAATGTCAAATGGTTGGACCACAAAAGTGGCACAATCATCATCATAATTTGTCTTTTTGGGCCAAACATATTTTTACATAACTCGTACCAAAGTGGTCCATTTTGCCTATATTCATCATTTAGAGATTAGTCTTAATCATCTAAATGTGTTGATAGTGTCTAGTTTCTTGCCTTTGCGTGTTCGTCCATCTATATTCTAAACCTGTGGTAATCTGGCAATCTCAGACATTTAAGTCCAATCTTGTTGAGCTATAGCATAAATAAATGAAGTCGTGGAGAAAGAGATAAAGTAAAAATAATATCGTATTAGAAACTCGTCAGCCAATTCACTATAATGTATGTTTATGCACTAGAAACTTGTTATGATCAGTCCTTACGGGATTTTTACCAATTATAATCAAAATTTCATTTAAAGGGGCGTAATAATTGATAAAGGTACAGAGTATGAGGAAATAGACCGACCTCCTTAACCAATCATATAGCTAGAATTAATTATTTGTCATGAGTTGAACAATAGCCCAACATTACGATAGCAACATACACTTGTCGACCAATTGAATATCTATGAGACGATAATGGACATATACATGCATCATTATTATATATAGATATGGCTCCCGTCCAACCAATATCTATGTGGATGACATGTTGGATTGGATTATATTTTGTATTTAGCTAACTATAAACACGACTTTTCAAACTAATTAGTTATGTGAGCTTCCATATCAAGTCATGCATGATAACATAGTAGCATTTTTGTCCTCTTATATAGACCTAAGAAGTATTCTAATGTAATAGAGAATGACATATAATTGGGTTAATGATGTTAGGTTAAGAATGTAGACATTACGCAAATATTGTTGAGCCAATAATAAACAAAGTATGGATAAACGCTATATGATGTTGAACAATTAGTTAGGTATGCTTTATTCATGAGTTGCCATTGCCACTCCTATGTTGTGTTGTGTCTGGTCCAGATAGAACTATGGATGGATGATGTCTGTCTATCAATTTCTATCATTATTTGCCTTTTGATTCAGTCAACCAATCAATCATATGTAACTTGATAAGTTGTAAAGGTTAGGCCGTGACTAACTAACACCCAATGTGAACTAACCCTTTGACGTAGTTAGATTTTCTACCCTTAATAATCTGTTACCTACTTTCTGTTCCGTTTTGTGTTATCACTTCACTAAGATTTCGTTAATTGACGTGGTCATGAGCTAATATGAACAACCTTAACTTACAAGAAGGTAAGGAGTTGTGACATTACATGGTCACTAACAAAGTAGACATGGAGTGCAGCCGGAAACGAGAAGTTCATTCAATGCAAACCATTCTAAGCGGTCAATGTTAGGTAATGATGTAATTATTACAATGTAATATGTTAGCTTTCATGTTTAATATCAGGTGAATGAAATATGTTTATTCTCGCATATCTTTTTCTTCCAAATGATTCTATTAAGCCACGATCGGGCCTGGGCCGCACCCGGTAGGAGGAGAGAGAGTCCACGTCATAAACCGAAGGAGGTTCCAACCTAAAACCAATTGGCAATAGGTGGAGTAACTCCTTGGTTTATAAACATGTCAACTCTCTCCTCTTTTTCCAATGTGGGACACTCACATGTGGAGCTCTCTTTAACACTCCCCCTCACGTGTGAGTTCCCCTTTTTACTAGCAGTCTGGGCTTAGGGGCTAGCCGGGGCTCTTCTAGCTCTCTTCGGCTCCCTTCTTATCTTGCCCATCTGCGCAGACTGGACCTTCACAGGCTCACCGGGGCTCTTCTGGCTCTCTTCGGTAGCATCGCAAGCCGGGGCTCTTTTTAGCTCTCTTCGGCTGCGTAAACTTAGTCCATCTGCATCGGGCCCAGTTTGAGTCCCAGATCTTCAACCATGGGCTCTGATACCATATTAAGCCACGATCGGGCCTGGGCCGCACCCGGTAGGAGGAGAGAGAGTCCACGTCATAAACCGAAGGAGGTTCCAACCTAAAACCAATTGGCAATAGGTGGAGTAACTCCTTGGTTTATAAACATGTCAACTCTCTCCTCTTTTTCCAATGTGGGACACTCACATGTGGAGCTCTCTTTAACAGATTCTTCTCTCCACAACAAGGAAGATGTCTCACGTCATTAAGCAATGCCCATCGGAAGACCGTGTTAGGCGGCGTCGACGACCAATTAGCCTAATTTCATCAATCATTTACACTTACGCAATACTCACTCTTTGAGTAGTAATGTGTTAATTTAACAAGACAATTCACTTAATTAAGCATCGATTTCCTCACCAAACCCTACTTCTTAAGTCTAATCACCCTAGCTAACTAATTAAGAAAGCAACAAACTTAAACCCAAGACAAAGAAACATCACATCAACACAAGTTAGTTAAACGACTAATTATCCTAGAGTTTAGGGAACAAAAATGTCATAAATTATGGAGAAATTTCGGCACCAATAAAATATGAAATACTAGTAAATTAATTTGATTTGATTAGTAAGATACTCGGATAATTTACAAGAGATACATCCTTCATTTTCTCCTGGATGTAGGGAGTAAAATTAGCACTAATAATAACTTAAAAACTAAAATTAATTTAAGAAAAAAAAAACTAAATAGAAGTCATTCAAAGACGATGATTTCATCGACGATCGAAATTGATCTGATCTGATATGATCGATAGGCCAATAAAATCCAAAACATATTAAAGACCCACCAAATCATTTCTTCATAATCATCATCTTAAATTCTTAATCCTACAAGATCACCAACATTAACATACGAGTATTCCATCTCATTTAATGTAATTTAATTTAATTTAATTAATTAACTAATCATTAATTTTATAAACTTTTCACATCTCCTCAGATCTAAATATCCTTTCCCCTTCCTCCTCCTAAACACAAAACTTGCCGAAATGACGAAACTACCCCTAAGGGTAACCCATAATCACGACCGAGGACGGAGAGCTTCAAAGGGCCGGATCGGGACGGGAGCAGCAACCCATGGGTTAACGGGCATGGGCCGATGGGTGGGCCTTGAGTCGGGAGCAGGGTGGGCCTTGGCTTGGGCCTGGGCCACAGCGGAGGAGGAAGTGGAGGAGTTGGGTGGGACCGCCACACGCTCACATGAGGGGCACATGGTGAGGGTAGTTGGTGGGGTCATCTGCATGTAAAACTGTGGGGACAGCTTTAACGCGCGCAACTCTTGAACTTCTTTCTGAAGCCTCCTGTTTTCCTCCGTTAACTGCTCACAACACCGTTTCAGAAACTCACAGTCTACCTCCGTTTGTTTCAACTTTGTCCTGTTTTAGCAAAAACAAAAACAGTAAATACATCGTCCAAGCAAGGGTAAATCTGGAATAATGACAAAATGACAAAAATACCCTTAAAGTTGGTGGAAATGACTAACCTTGCCCTCCGATTCTGAAACCACACCTCCACCTGCCGTGGTCTAAGTCCAAGCCGTTTAGCCAAAGCCAGCTTTTGCTTCTGCCAAAACATTTTTACCAAAATTAGTCAACATGTAAAAAGACGAAAATGCCCCTGATAGAGAAAAGAAGCGTCAATGAGAATACTTACGGGGTTGAGAGTGTTGTGTTCTTTGAAGCTTTCTTCAAGGATAGCAGACTGGTCTTTAGTCAACCGGAGTTTTTTCCTAGAATTCTCGCCGCCGTCTTCGTCGTCGCTTAAACCGCGTGACGACGCTCTTTCAACCTCGATATCATCGCCGGCGCCGGCGGAGGCGGAGTCTCTCTCTCCGAGACTCCTCTTCCCACTCACCGTCGAAACGGTGCTGTTTGGTGAAGAAACTCCGGCGTCATCTTCATCTCCGCCGCTTCCTCCGCCTCCCGCCGGCCTGTTCACGTCTATCCCCCTCAGAAACGATCTACACGTGTCCGAGTTCCGATCTGCACAAAATGACAAAAAAATCATATTAATCTCAATTTACTAATAAAAAAAACTTTTTTTATTCAGAGAAATGTAAAGAGAGAAAGAGAGCGAGAACGAACCGGAAGGGGGGAAGGAGTCGGTGCTGCGGTTCCAAGGAAGCTTCTGGAGGAAGGAAGCGGAACCGGATGCCGGAGGGGTAGAAATGGAAGAGGATAAAGTAGGGTTCATCATGAGGTTGAGTTGTAACGGAGAAGATGTGTTGTTGTTGTTGTTGTTGTTGTTGTTGATGATGGTAGCAGACGGCGTCGTTTGATGTTGATGATGTTGATGATGAGTATTATTTCTGTTCATCATCATCATAAAACCACTCATATGATGATGATTCTTATGATTATTAATATTGTTGTTGTTGATGAGGCTTGTAGTAGAAGCTGTGTTGTTGTTGTTGGTGTTGGTGGTGGTGGTGGTGTTACAAGACAAGCTCAAACTAAGACCCAAATCTTCCTTCCCAACCACCATCATTATAATTATTATAATCTTCCTTGTATGGTATGTATGTATGTATGTCTTGATGAGTTGAATCTTCTTCTTGAAGATACAAAAGAGAGAGAAAGTTATAGAGAGAGAAAGTGAAATGAGGAATGAATGAGGGGAGGGAGGTGGGAGTAGAGGGGAAGAAAAGGGGTTATATAGAAAGAGAAAGGATGTGTAACAGTTCAATCATGACATGTTCTCAGTAATTAAGAGAGAGAGAGAGAGAGAGTGTATGTGTGTATGAGTGTAATGTGTGTTGTGTTGTGTTGTGTGACATTTGAGTACCCCTTCATTATCTCAATCATTTCATTTCCCACCCTTGAGCTTGACTACACTTATTATTAATTTATTATTGTTATTATTTCTCATTTATTCTTATTTTCCATTTATTTTTTATTACTCTATTTTGATGAGGCAAATTATTGCACTCCCCCTCTTTTATTGTTGTGTGTTGGGGTCTGGGTCCCACTAGGTACTTGACTGAATTTTTACTCTTTTTTTTTGAGTAATTCTTTTGATTTAAAAGTTTTGCTAAAATTATTTTTGGTGTGTTTTAGGAAATTGGAATTACTTCTTGAGCTACTACTTTAATTTTGCTCACCACCTTCATTGAATGTAGTTACAATCATGCTCATTTGTCTTAATTATTTTTTTTTCTTTCTTTTTTTGAAGGTTGGAAATTAGCGAGGGGTAATGTTTTTAAATCAAGTTACGTAGGCGTAATGATTTGTATGTGTTGGAAATTCAGGTACAATATTTTGCTTTGTCCCAATAAGTCAACAATTATACCTTTTATCTTGAGAAATTGAGAATCTTGATAAAATACACAGATCGTTACACTCTTTATATCATCTCAGGTTCCTCGTGTGCATTTTGAACAAAATTTGATTCAGTTTAGCGGACTATACTTTAAGTGTGTAACGTACTATTAAACAGGGAGTTGCTCGTGTGCTTTTGAACAAAACACTGAATTAGTTACTCATGTGTTTTCTGAACAAAATTTTGCTTCGTCCCAATAAGTCAGCAATATCCTGAGAAAATGTCGGTAAAATAACCAAGATCATTTCACTTTTTATCTCACTATTTTACGCGGGAGAGGGGGGGTGTTCCTCGTGTGCATTTTGAACAAAAATATAGATTTAGTTTATCCAATATAATTTACGTGTATGTTGTATTGGATCCAATCCAACAATAGGAATTAAGGAAAATGAGGTTTATTACCATATTGAATTATCAACACTTTCGATCTCCGATCTATCATAGATGAATTTATTAGTTATTATTACAATTTTACGAAGTAAAAACTAAAAAGCCACAAATTTTACAACTTTTTAAAAGTGATTTAGCTAATCTTTTTTTTGGAATTTGGATAATCTCTCATTTGGTTTGCATGCGCTTGGCCCGCTGCTGACCGTTGACTGTGTGAATGAGGGGAGAACAAAAGTGGGTGAGAGGGATATGAAAGGGGAAGAAATAAGGGACTGTTTGTTTTAACAAAATACTAGAATAGTGCAGTTGGTGTAATTTCTTTAATTTTTGGGGAGTTCCAATTCAATCTTTTTACTTTAAAAGGGTTACTTTACCTAAACTTTTAACCTAATTTATTGGCTATTAAACACCCTTTGACGTACCAACATTTACCCAAAAAAGTTAAAAAGGTGACTATTTACAAACTTAATGCATTTAATCTACTTAATTGTGGTTACTAGTACTTTACTTGCCTTCTGTTAGAAGCTAAGAATTTTACTACTCAGTACTTATTTTCACCTGGCGTGTTGTGAGTTTATAGTAATTAATAATGGCATACATTTAAGTGAGAAATTAAATGTGTTAATATGAGCAAACGTGAGTGCATTTAGATTTGAATTTATTTCTAGGTTTGACAGGACCTGCACAACACGAGACTTCTTATTCATGAATAATAATTCATTGATCATGAATTTTTCCTTGCCCTATTTAATACCAATGAATTCTTGTACAGTAATAAAGTTTTGTGGAGGAGTATCGGTTTTTACTTTCCAGTATCTTGACTCAATTGGTGTTGTAATTAAGAGAAATTATTGCTTTGATGCTTGAGTTACAACATAATATTCGTGTTAAAATGACATGAAAAGAACAAGATATTTGTGTTAAGAAAAAGTATACGGTTGTTTGGTAAATGGCTTTTAGTGTCATTTGATTGACTTTTATCATGTTCGTTTTATCAAACTACAATAAAAGATAGATTAGAAAGATCCTTCGTGTTAGAAGAAAATCAGCGTAAAAGGCAAAACTCTGAGTTAGGTGAAACAATAACTTTCTAATATAGTAGTTGCTGGCGATTAATACTTTGTGAAACGTCTACTAGTATGCTTTAACTCTAAATTCTCTAGGAAATACACAGATAATGGGATAAAGTGAATGACAAAATGAGTAATCGAGGTTCGCTTCTAACAGTTAATAAAACATTAATAAATTTGCATTACTAATACATTCCGACTATTTGTCAATTAGAAAGTTCGCGAGAGATTTCGTGAATATATAAACCAAAATGATTACTATCTTAACAAAAACTCTAAAAATCATAATTATCACAACATTGCACATAGCAAAATGATGTACTCATAGCAAATCACGGACAACATAAAGGATAATTTTGGTCCAAAAGATAGAACAAGGAATTAAGCAAAACACATGAAAACACCATCATACATTAAATTCACACCCTCAAATCCTCATGATTCAAACATTAATGCGTATATTGCCCCACATAAGATAGACATGACCCATCAATATCTTAACTACATCAACATCCGTTGATTTTGTGATACTTTTGAATCAACGGCTGTGATCCTACAAGAACTCAACCCTATCATTGAGAAGGGAGCAACCAATGTAACCCTACAGTTAAAAATAAAAAAAAATTATAGGACCAAAAAAGTAAAAGTGGACAAACGCTTGGACATTGACAACCATCAAATCATGAGCAGATCGGATGGCCATGATTGGGGAGAAAAACACTACAGATCAAAACCTCATCATATTGCCTCCATCACTCTTGGTCCCACTTCTCCCTCCCCCCATTTCTCCTTCCATCATTATTGTTCTTCATTTGTAATGAACCCGTCGAAATATCTTAGTCCTAAAATGATTTTCGATAAACTCGTAAAACATCTACCTGAATTCGGCTAAGATAAACGTTAGCCTTTCAAATGAAAATGACTCTAGTGTATCAACCACCACAGTAGTGGATTTTAACTAATACTCCGATATTGGATATCGCAGTGTCATATTATCTCAAGATAATTATTCATCGAACTAATTAGAATATAATGTCAACTTATCTAGTACTGTTTCAACTACTTATGTAAGTGTACTAATTTTTTTTTCCGAGTTTTTCTAAATTGAAACATTATAATTAATCAAATCAGATCAGATACATTTATAAATCGAAGTCCGCCGAATACTACAGATAAAAATGTGAAATAGTTAAAAAAGAAAGTCAGGGGGATGAGCACGACTGCACGAGGAGTGTAGATCTTCCCGACAAAGGAGTCGCTTTCCCAACCCTTTATATCTCCCACAAATTGTTTTTTTCTCCTCTTCTCTTACTAAACAACTCTCCTTTTCTGCCTTTTCTTTTCCCATTTTATGCTTTTTAGCTTTTCACCAGTTGGAGCGTGCGTTGTATTGCACCTGCCAATAAAAGGGTAGTCGTGAGCTTTGGATTCTTATTCGCATATAATGTGTGAGCGTGTTCTTCACGCTTTCCTTGCGAATGTGAAGTCAGATCTCATGGATGGATTATTAACCTGTGTTAGCCAAGGAAAACCCTGGTTTGGTCATTACCACTGTTTATGATTGCACATTTGCACATATGGAGTTTGGGTCCTATTTTTATTTTATTTTCTGAATAAATACAGCCTTGCAATTATGAGCTTTGCGCAAGGTTACAACTTACAATCATGTCTTTGTTGCAACACCAGATTCTTTTAATTAATAAAAGATACTAGAGATAATAAATTTACCGAAATCTCGGTCATTTTGAAATATCGTCATGATTTTTGTGGTAAAACCTTACTGTCTAGTCCGACTTCTTAAGTCAGTAGTATAAGTTAACCATGTAGTTATAGATACAATGGACACATTTAGCAAATAAATGAAATAATTAAAATAAATTAAACAATTTTCGTATCAACGTTTATTAATCTGATCCGAATAACCGATTTACTAGGTGTGAAATTAACCAGAGTCGCTATATGAGCAATGAATAAGGTGGGGGCTGTAAGAGAAGTGGAGAAGACAATAGAGGGTGGGAGTTCACGTGGGGGGGTGGAGGGGTCAAATTGCGAAAATGAGGGCGAAATTACGAAAAAGACAGATAGCAAAAGGTTGATTGAGAGAAAATGAAAAAAAGTCAAGAAAAAAAAAGGAAAATACAATTAGGGGGAAGGAAGTCACGTGGCCCAAGACATGTTATGCTGGAAGACACGTGGGTCACATAACACTTCCCATGCACAAAAACAAAAACAAAAATGCGAAATTTAGAAAGAGAAGCAAAATGTGTGGGACCCAATCATCCGATCGTGCGTGTCATATTGTC
Source organism: Spergularia bocconei (assembly GCA_963457585.1). NCBI lineage: Eukaryota > Viridiplantae > Streptophyta > Magnoliopsida > Caryophyllales > Caryophyllaceae > Spergularia > Spergularia bocconei. Next base: position 30,308,024 of record OY734942.1, read on the forward strand.
CCACCTTCGCCCGACACCTTCTCGGCTTACAATCATTTGAACCCTTCTTTTCTTTAATTTCTTTCTATCTAGTATTTTTTTTCTTTTTTTTTGTTTTGAACTCATTATTGGTGGTGCTCCATGTCCATCATGAGCCATCTATATATCCAATCGAGTAAAATGGTAAAAACAATCAAACATATTGCCTTCAAGTTTTTACCATTTACTTTCAAGTTTTATGCAATGAATCAAACATATTGTGTTTGGGTTACTTTCATCTTAGAGATATTGCCTTAGGCGTGAACTCGAGTTGAGTCGAGTTAAGTTTTGGTCTAAATCATGTAAGTTTTAGAAATTTATAAATGCATCAAGTGAAATTCAAGTTCTAAGATTGAAAATATACTAGTTTGCATGCCCGTGCCACGCCCGTGCTATGTATTTATATTGTTTATACTCGTTTTATAAAAGATGTCGGGTTATCTTTGTCCTACTAAATTACCATAATTAATATTTTCCATAAATTAACTAATATTATACTACTCTATGCTAATTTATTACCATATCCTAACCGATAATTGTAATTAATACTATTTTTATGTTCTATCCAATTAATGTATGCCAAGTGTCAACCTATGAAAGACTTGGTTTCAGGTTTTAATATATAGTATTAGATTAGATATAATGATTACATCTGAAATTTTGTAGGTGCGTGAGATATATGTGTTGAGATGAGCGAAGTTTCAGTCTAACTCAATTCGGTCTCACAACTGAAGTCATGAAAATCTCAAATATTAATCGATGTTGAGAATGAGATGAGCGCACTCAAGCCGAGCTTTTGACGGACCAAATACTTTGAAGGACGAAGAGCGTGGAATCCACGAGTGAGAGAAGTGAGATAGTGTAGAGGAAGTAGGATAAATATAGGTTTAGGAAGTGAAATGATTGAACCCATCAGTATGTTTGGTTTTTGTGGAGAACCCATCACTCCAACTTTTCATGCAAATTGGTCCCCCTTTTCTCCGATTCTTTTTGAATCAAATCCGTCCAACTCTACTATGTAGACTACTATGTCAAGTTCAATCACGTACGACCCTTTCGATTTTATTATCAAATTAATTAATTTAATCACTTTTATTAGTATAAAATAAAGTTTTATAATATGTTTATTTATATTTTGAGGTAACACCACTAATGATTAGAACCTAATTGAATAATATCGGCATGCTTGTCTTAGCTTAGCTTCCTTAGTATACGACCAATTTTCATTAGTTTGAATAATCAACTTTTTGTTCCGTTTAGTGGGTCGAAATTGTGACAACAATTCATATTTAATCTCACATTTGCCTATCAAAGTTGGAACCAAACCAATTTTATTCATAAAGTTGCGTGCCCAAGTTTTACTCGTTCATACTCGTAGACTTTTATTTCATGCACATAGCCTTCCTTTTCAATTTTGCCGAAAATAGCGAAACATCTATTAAAATTAGTTGGTACTACTACTAAATAATACTACCCTTAATTGACGCTCTCATTTGTCTTGGAATATACGCAGCTCATTTTAATTTCAACCGTCTTCTTTCCTGCAAAATTACATTAGTTTAATTATATTGATACGTATGGAGTATACGGTATGAACTACTGTAACTCTGCCAAATGTTTAAATCTGCATGTAATATATAGACTTTGGTTCATATGAGAACAGCTCATAAGATAAGAACCATGAGAACACTATCTAACCCTTAGATTAGATAGATCAATGGATGAGATTAAAAGAAAAAAAAAAAAAAAAAAACTTAACAAAACCCAAACCCAGAAACCCCGTCTCCTACTTCCCCAAATTCTCTCACCCTCCATAGCCCACCTCTATCAACCAAGCACCTTCCACACCACCGACCATTGGTCGAAGCTACCCCACCTCCGGCGTCCGATCCCACCACCACGAGCGGCGGAGTCAGCCTCACGCCGCCACCATTTGTTCCCATCCCCGCGACCCCCAATTTGTTCACTTTTCTCTCTTTTTACTCTCCCACAGCCAACAACGCCTAAATTCCGGTGACGACGAACAACACGAATCCGGCTACTACCGACGCACTCTGGCCACCACTCCTCACCGTCGCACCACCAACAGAATGTGCATTTCAAATCATGTAAATGTGCATTTAATTTTTTCTAAATGTACATTTTGAATCATGTACTTGTGCATTTTGAATCATGTACTTGTGCATTTCGAATAAGGTAATTGTGCATTTCGAATAAGGTAATTGTGCATTTCAAATCATGTAATTTGGAGGAGAGAGAAAATTGGGAGAGAGAGGAATTCGTGGACGGAGAAGAGGAGGTGGTGTCGCAGTGGTGGGGGCTCCGGCTCGCCGTACGACGGTCGTCCTAATGGTGGTGTAGGCTCCCGATTTTGAGGTGGTGTGGTTCGATGCGGTGGTTGGGTAGGCGGCTAGGGGTGGGGACTTGGGTCGGATAAGGGAGAGGAGGGTGGAGGAGGGTCGAGGGGGAGGGGGGTTTGGGTCGCGGGAGTGTTCCGACCCCGGTGGTGGTGGTTTCAATGGTGGAGGTGGTGGTTGCGTCTGGCCGGCGGTGGGGCTATGGTGGTTCGGGGGTGGGGCCGAGTGGAGGAAAAGGGAAGGTCGGGGAGAGGGGAGGTGAGAGAAAACTAGTTAATTAATTTTTTTTGTTTTTTATATTTTATTTGAGCTTATATTGGGGGTGTTCTCATGGTTCTCATGGGAACTAGTGTTCTCATGAGAACCGGACCCGTAATATATATAGGTATTCAAATCAGGGTAGTGATATGGCCTTGAACCATTTTATATGCGTCGATCACAAAATAACAGTTATCATTGAATAATTGCTCATCCATCGATTGCACTTTGTTAGAAGAATACAAAACATTCATTTATATTTTTACGATAGCATTTTTTGGAAAAACTTTTAATAGTTCTTGAAAAAAATTGAGAGAGCGATGCATGGTGCCAAATCAAAATCGACGATCAGGACTCCTTTTGTCGATATACTATATGAAGACATAAGGTGATAAGCACAATGCAGTATCGTGGGAAGCAATATCTTTGAATAGTCTTAAGGACAAGACTGACTTTTCTCAATGCTATTTTAAAAGAATTTCGATTCATCACTTAATTCGTATAATAATGTTCATGTCAATTTTTATTCCTAGAACCCCTAATTCGACAATCCGGCCATGAATACAAACGGCCTGTTACTACAAAATAGTACGTGCAAATGTACAAAATATATGTTATGCCGCCTGACCGAGCTCCCATTCAAATACCTACTGTAAAAGAGCAGCTTTGAGTTACCGTTGCAATTTCGAGTATTTTTGTGAACAATAGCAGGTGTAGCAGATACTCCGGCATCATGTTATTTTTACTATTTTATATAATCATCTTTACATATATGGTGAATCGGTAATATTAAAATCGCTTATTATGTTGGTAGTAAAAATGTAACCAATGTAACAATAGTATGTAGGATTGGACAATAATTCATTCGTCGTGGTGTTTCCATGGGTGGCTGATGCCCCGTTCGTGCGTGGCCGTTCATATGACCACGTCCATGTAAGCTGAGTACGTCCCCGTCGTCGTGTATGTATCAATCCGACTATATATTAGTGACCTAGCTTCTTAAGTTCTTCTCCCACATTATTGACAGTGAAAACTCATCAAAAGCGGCAATATCATCAAAACCTGGCTTAAATTAGTAGCCCATACGTTGTACTCCGCCCACAATATAGTATGTATGTTTAGCAAAAGATTGTTATAATTAAGGTCTTTATTACGACAACTTCAAACTAATAATTTGAGGACATGCATTATCATTCATGTTAGGTTTGATGCAGACGTTAGCACAACTTGATTATATTCATGGCATTCATCTTGCTAATTTAGTACTTCAACATAGTACCCGTAACCCGTATAATATATCATTGGATCTCCTTTAAATATCATGACATAATTAATCTGAGAGATAAAACGCACAACGACTATATATATACGACAATTAAAATTAATCTCTATATATCTACAAATTATGTATAAAGCAAAGTATATCGATAGTTAAAGCGGGTACGATGGTCTCTTGCATTGCAAGTTGCAATGTAAAACTAAGTCATTTTATTGCAACTGGTGGGTAATATGATAAGAAAATATTGTGCTATAGATGTACGGGTTTTTAAAATTTAATCAAAGAATTGCTAATTCGTACTATATATTATTATTGCATGGCAAACTAATCTTTATACTAATAATAATAATTTAAGGGGTATCATTGTCTAAATCAAGTTAAATGAAGCTGTCTAAAGTACCTTTCTTTGACAAATTAAAGAAAAAAATATAAAAATAAAGATAGAATAAAGGTGTATAAAGTACTTAATCGACTGTGAGTAGCTGAGATAATCACATGGTGATTATGTGGCACCTAAAAAACCAGAGCATATATCTATAGAGTAATTAAGCGCATTATATAAATCAGTGGACACATCATGTCTTTAAATTACGGATTGGCCGTCAAACAAATCCGGGGGCTCAAAAATGGTTTTCTTTGTAGACTCACTACTCATCATACGTCGACTAGCTTAGCTAGCTTCTATAGACTAAACTAGATATTGAGAGTTTGAGACCACGATAGATAGATTTCTCGACCACTGCTCATATAATACGTAGTCATGAAAAGACTCCACCTACCTAAGATAGGTATCTCTCGACATATCTCTTATATATAGAACGTGGTTACTTCTTCTCAAATCACTTCATTTGTATATATCCATATAATGTATGTGTTCGCTATTGTTGAATATAATCTAAAACGACTTTATAAAACGTGTAGTTTAATGACAAGGATATCAAGAAAAAGTTATGGCCGCTTAGCGTGGAATTAATTAGCTTTACTTTTATATACGGGGTAAACAGATTGAGTTGCAGGTTTAATTAGTTTGGAGTTAAATAGTTTTACTTTTATATGAAATGTACAAATAGAGTGGCCCAAGCTCTTTCGGTCGATGAGTATGATCAACAATAGTTACGTAAGTATATGGTTCAATATTCATGATCAAAATAATGGTATATGGTTCATTTAACCATATACCATTATAAAAATATTTCAATACAAGACTTTATTTTCAAGCAAATTAATATTTCGTGTCATCAACTAATACTATCGCATAATAATCGCTACCAACTCTGTCTACAAGGTTACACCATCGCGCTCATGCATGCAATGATGCAAAGACTAGATAACGAGTCATCCCACGGGCAAAAAGTGTGAATGAAGGCAATGATAATACAGATCTCAAATCATCAAAATTATTATAGTGAAGTGAGGCATGGAGTGAAAAAAGATCGAACGATGATAGGGCAATAATGAAGAAAAATGGACTCATATATATCATGGAATATCCAATTAAAAAAAAAGAAAAAAAAAAGAGGCAAGAGTCCGACAAGATGTTGGGTGATGATTGAGTGGGGTCCAAGAGTGCATGCTAGCTGTCCCACGTGTCCCCCCCAAATTTCTTTCCTTAATATTATTCCCAATAATTGCACCTCTTCTCTACTTCAAAAATCTTACATTTATTCCATAAAATTAAAATCCCCAATCATCATCCCACGTGGACCCAATTACCCTTATTATTATTTTTTATTTTATTTTAATTTCTTCTCCTGGGGCCGTACGAGGCTCACTTCCCATGTGATGTGCACGTGATCTCAGGCCCCTTCTCCCTCTCCCAACACAAATACCACCCATTTTAACCATTTTCATTTTTCTTTTTTATTTTTAGGGTTTTTTGCGAAACCCTACCTTTAAAATACCAAATTTTGCGAAACCCTACCTTTTATAATGATTTTTGCGAAAGACTACCTTAAAACAAAAATTATTTGCGAAAGACTACCTAATCACAGTTTCCGTCCAAGTTAACACCATTGACCGTGTTGACTTATTTGCACTCTAAAACATCATCCCCAAAAATCGAATTGGAGAAATTTCCCTCGATTTTGTGTTGGCAAGATGTTTTAAGTGAGGTTGGAATTGAGGGAAATTTCTCAAAATCGATTTTTGGGGATGATGTTTTAGAGTACAAATAAGTCAACTAACGGTCAATGGTGTTAACTTGGACGGAAACTGTGATTAGGTAGTCTTTCGTAAACAATTTTTGTTTTAAGGTAGTCTTTCGCAAAAATCATTATAAAAGGTAGGGTTTCGCAAAATTTGATATTTTAAAGGTAGGGTTTCGCAAAAAACCCTTATTTTTATTTTATTTAATTTTTTTTTGCTGTCTCTCTCGTCCTTCTCTTTTTCTTCAGAGATACTGAACCTTCCTTTTTACCCTACCTTTGATTTCATTTGTCAAACTTTGTCCATCTTTTTCCAATTCTCCATTTTACCCTTTCTAAGCCTAACAAATACTCCGTATTCTATTTCTTGGGTGAAGAAGGTCAAACAAGCACCTCTTATATTACTACTACTATGGATTTAATGAGGATCGAGTGTTGCCATAATGTTGTTAATCAAGTTATATGGACTTGACCCGAGTTTAAATCCTTATATTTTCAGATTGCGAGTATTGCTGCTTCTATTTACGACTTTTTTTAAACAACTACTTTTACCGAACAAATAATAACGAGAAGATACTAGTATTGTAAGCCAGAGAGTGTAAAGTACGTAGTGAATTGTTCAATCAATCATAAAGGATGATAGAGCAATAATTAAATGAACACCCCACCCGCACCCCCCCCCTAAATAAAAAGTAGGTAGGGTCAATTTTTTTTATAATATAATTCAGGCAAATCAGACTTCAGAGTAAATAATGAAATGAAATGAAATCCACTATAACTCAGATTGATAAGACTAGACACTGTTAAGAAAGACAGGGTTAGTCATGTCCTAATCATAGAATTGTAATTTCCTGAAATAACCAGGTACTAGTATTTTCTTGGGTATAGACTTCCATACTAGCCCTGTATTCTATCCTATCCTATGTAATTATATTAATTTTTCCAACCAAATTTAAGGCTGCATTTGCTTGAAATCTGATTTTTTTTTTTTTTTTAAAATAAAAATAAAGCTAACCTAGGTAGGTTTTATTGAGGCTGATATATATTATGCTGTGTAAATGTAGGTGTAGGAGGAACCAGCAGGAACATATCAATCTTGGATTCTCATTTATAACATCAGAGTCTGTCCATGCAACTTGTGCTCTGCTTCTCTCCAGGTTTGGTCAACCTCATCAGCTCCCATTACCATTTTCCAGAGCAGACCTCTTCTTTAATTTTCTTCATTTTGACTTTTACATTCATTCTACAACTATTCTAGCTACATACCATGTTAGATAAAGCATGTACGAATTACGGATGCGTAGATGAAACACGAGTTTACTACATTTGTCATTCTTCGTTAATTATAACTCTATTTCCGCCTTTACTTTCCTGTTATACGAGTAAGACTTTATGTTGTAAACTATCGCGAGTTATAACGCTGTTATATTTACAGCTCAGGGATAGTAGCATCGCGCATGACCTTAACTATTTTATTTGATCTCCACCACACAATCACATCTTAATCACCTCGCATTTAAAGGGCTTATAATTGTTCCTTCCTAATTAGTGTAGATACATATGATAGTCGGACTACTACTTGTTTATTAATGTCTGGCTATTTGTAATTAGTAAATTGTACGAACTTTCACTTGTTTGGGATGTAGCACATCTTATCTGGCGAATCATTGTGAAATATGCATGATTGCCTAATTATTGGTTTTTGTATGCATGAGATTCTCCTCGTCATTGCAATATATTGCACACTAGCTAATCTATAGAATTAGACGAAGATCATCAACTACATCATTACCTAATTTTTTGAGATTAGAGCAGCTTTTTTTTTTCCGCCAGGAAGATTAATTATTAAAACTCATGAAATAATGCATTATTATTATTCCTTCGGCTTCACGGCTGACAAACTAATATAACTATACATCTTACATGGTAGTTGGCCTACCCGATCTAGTTTGTGCATAGATGTCTAAATATTTGGATTAAGTGTACAGCGAGCCACGACGTGATTCGTAGTTAATACGTTTTATAAGTATGACAAATGTTATTAAGATTGTAGTTTCAGATGTTTCAAGTAGCTTTGAATGCACCTTCTTAGGAAGACAATCATATGTTCCTAGCTATTATCCTATGGTTTAAGATCAATTACAAACTCCGAATTCGACCATTTGATATTCGCGAAACATTATGGAGATGATCGAATTCGGATTTTATAGACGGATATGTAACTTCCTCGTGGAGAAACATCGTGCGAACCACATAGCTCACCTTAGTTTCTACCTTTTCCCCACAACTTGATTGTAACAAACAATCAAAAACATATAAAAGTATAAAACCACATCGAATTATTATCAAGGGCTATTTATTCATGTGCAAATCCAACGTGTCACACTAATTCTCCCAAACTACAGCACATTCCCAGCAAAGCACACGTGTGCTCCCCTGCACCCACACGTGCACTCCTGGTCAATTTTTCCTTCTTTTAGAGATCTAGTCAACGGTCAAATCATGGGGCCTCGTCATCAAATCATTAGGTCCCTCTTCCAATAATTAGTTTCTTAAAATCCCCCTTAATTCTCTCTTCTCCCGGTAATAATTAAAAAAATCCCGGTAATCGCCGGTTACGTGGAAGCCACGTTAGGGTGCACGACAGCCGTTGGATCTTAGCGTAAGTTGTACTGTACCCGTTGGATTTGCCTAGATCGACCCACACGTGCGGGTGAGGAGAGAGAATGCGCAAGTTGGGTGGCGCGCACTGCTGGACCCCCCATGTGACCGGCTTAGCTGGTTACCATGTGACTTCCAAATTACGGTTAGGGTGTTCGTTAACCAATAATGGGACTTAATTAAAAATTAATCAAGAGATGATTGTGTGACAAATTAAGCGTCTGTTGGCTCTTTTCATGTGCTAAGCAAGTTGTTTAATTAGTTAGGAGGTTACTAATATGTTTTCTCTCGTTAGTGTAGATTGTCGAGTAAGATTGTATCGAGCTACAATAATCTTTTTCGAATTTCAACCATTGCTCTCGAATTCGAAAAATCCAGTCAAAATAATGAGTTAAACCGATTGGACATAGGGATTTATTCTGTGTGATCCCTTTGGTTTAGTGGCCACTAATCACTTTTGTTACATATCTTGCTCGTAAAACTTTAAACAATATTCGGAAAACTTTTTAGAAACATAAATTAATCGACTGAATTAGCAGTGAGTTCAACTAATACTTATTCGGTTAGAAAAATACAGTCGCATCAACCACTTGAAGTTAGTAGATGCGTGTTTAAATATATTCCAATACTTTTGAATATGCGAGAAAAAAATCGAATTGAATGAAACCAAGCGTTAACAAATTGAAATTAAACCGACCAGTTTAACGATACGAAAGCCATTGATTGGCCACGATCTAACTAAAAATTATCTTAGTCAAGTTGCAAGTTAACGACACTCCAAAGAATAATCATCAAGTGGCCGTTTGGATTGCACGTGTGGTCGTACGGACAATTGCAATTAAACGAATTTCCTAAGATTAGTGTAAGGTCAGTGATTAGTGCAAAAAGACAAGAACACCCTCAGCCTCTTTCCACCCAGTAGCCATACACTCGAAGGGTATAACCGTAAAACCATAGCAAAATTCGGAAAGACAGAAGTGACGTGGAAGCATGTTTGGTTGGTATGATTATCTAAAAATGGAAAAAACAGAAAATACAAAGTCCACATGATAGGCCCAATCATTAAAACCTTAGTTTAATTAGATTGTAAGATTCAAGTCCACCTAATTATGATTTGGCTTTCAAATCAGGATTTATTAAGTCTAATGAACCTCCTCTCAATTATTACTACTAAACCCCAATAATTAATCATACAAATTCGGTTTAATTATTGTATTATATATTAATCAAATTTAAAGGGGGTTAATGACAGTGGGGTGTGTCATAGTAGTTGCCATGCAAGTTGGACCTACTGTGGATTTATAGTTAATTATGATGCCTAATCATGCACACCTGATTCGATCATGTGGTTAGGAATATTGATTAGTGAGTATTTATGCAACTTGGGACCTGATTGAATCTAGGGACCAAATGATGGGCAACTAAACACTTGTTTTTGACTCTTTATCATCATCACCTTTGTTCCCACATCTTTCGATAGGACTTTTTTTTTTTTGTTAAAATATACTCCTTTCATTTAACTCCACTCTTTCTATCACTGTGCAATTTTAGCTATGTTAGATAATAAGTAAAATTCTAAGATTTTGTGAACATCACTATTGACATTTAAACTTGTTTGTCACAAAAATTTGAAATTTAACGTAATCCTTCTATACTATTAAAGGAGGCTTTTCTAAAGCTCCCACAACGACCGAAGCTTTTCAGAGAGTTTGAGTAATTTTTTATTATTAAAAGTAATCCTACTTCAGTATAAACAACTTTTTATCAGTATACTACTTGCAAATTATTATACTATTAGTTATTAATATATCCACATCTATTAGTTATACTATGACTCTTAGTTGTAGTAGGGCTTTTAACTATCACTGGTAGTTTGGAACTTAACATCCAAGTCAATGTCGTATATGTACTAACTTCTTACATTCATGCACACACTACTAGCCACATACTACTATGAAAGCATCGATAAGAACTTGGAATCATAAAAAGAATCAAATATATATTTTATTTAGGACTCCGAACTATTAATTATAAATCGTTAGCTATCCACCCTCAAAAACATGAAAAAAGTCAACATACTACTATGAAAGCATCGATAAGAACTTGGAATCATAAAAAGAATCAAATATATATTTTATTTAGGACTCCGAACTATTAATTATAAATCGTTAGCTATCCACCCTCAAAAACATGAAAAAAGTCAATGAAAATTATATGAAATGTAAGCTATGGTAAGTCTTATACACAACTGAACCTACATTTAATAAGAAAAACATGCCCAACTACTATAGTTGAGTAGCTATATTACACATCTCATAATCAAAGAATAAGAAAGCAGGCATTAGGATCTAATTTTCGTATAGATGGGTTTGCCCATAATACAAAATTATATACGAGTATGTAAAACCAAGACAAGAAAAGAATGTATAGCCGAAAATGAATTCCGATCCAATATTCATGCATGATTTCATTATAAGATTTTAGCTACGACAACACGAAATATGATCCTTATAAAAATGTAACACAAATGTACGATCTATAAAATCACGACCATGCATATGTGTAGTATTTTATATTACATATATATAATTAAGTATGATTAGTAGTATCAAGCAAAATTTAAGGCATACATAAATTATAGTATTTTTGTGTTACGCAAGATTATGAAAACAAGTAAAACCAAACGACTTATGTATTTTAAAGTGATTATGTGGAATTATGTCAAGGTGACGTGACTTTGTTCTTAGCAAAATATCGATGTCATAAGATATTGGCGTTTAATGATAATGAAAGCTAACTCCTCAGTCTATAAGTTTATTGACATAAGAATGGGTCGAATACTTAAGTTGTCAATTAGTCTATAAGAAGTTACCTTTATATTTTTTTTTCCCAAGCGACACATGACGAGCAACTAAATAATAATTTGAATCAGGTATAATCTTATTAACAATAATACGGACCCATAACTTCAAACTAAACATATGATATGAAAGTTTAATAATTAATCGGATATCCATTTTTTTCATCTAACGTGAACATAGAAGATCATTTACTACTATTAATTGAAATCATTATTAAGAGACCGTGCAACGCACGGGCTTTCATTCTAGTCTCTAATATAGTTAACATCACAACTTAAAGTATGTGCTGAATAGTGTTAGGAAGAGTGAACTTGAGTGGAGAGAGTATTTATTAACAGGTACTTCGTAATTATTTGGTTATTAGAGCTGGTCTTTAGTGTCGTAGGTAAGCTTTTGGGAATTTAAGAGAGTCTGATAGAGAGAACATGAAAGATAAGCATGAAGCCATAAACAAGTAAGGGTTCTGTTCATCTGGGCTGGGCTCTTGGCCCAGTTTTTGTTGGACTGTTCAGTATTAGACTTTGGACTGTTCATCATGCTCCATGCGGTGTTCATTGGAGTAAAGCGTCAAAATGGTTAGTGAACTTTCCAAAATCAGTGAGATTGGTGTCTGGGAACTTTTGGGCACCAAAATGGTGTCTCCGTTGCTTCCCGTTAGTTATAGGCGTTAGAGGTGTCTGAACTTTCTGGAAAGCTGCTGAGTGTCTGAAACAATGACATTTTGTTTCATCTCCAACTCCAAAATATCAGTCACGTTTGGAAGGGGGGAGAAATAAGAGAGCAACATCAACTCACTCCATCTCCAACAACTCCATTCCCTTCTAAATTCATCTTCTTCATCCAACAACAGAAAATAAGAGAGAGTAAGATGAAACCTTTTATGGAATCCAACTCCAAAGAAAGTGCTTGACATCAAAATTATCAATTAAAAGGTTTCTGGCTGCCACTCTTTCTCAATCATTCAACTCTTTGATTACTTCAAATTTCAAACCTTTTTTTTTCCAACTTTACCCATCTATTATCAAAGAGTTTTCACTTGGGTGACCCCTTCTTTTTTGGGTCTGCTGGCTCTGATCTGCACCTGCATGCCCAGATTACATTTACTGATACTGTTGCAGCTTGGATTATTTCAACTGTAAATCAGGTATTTTAAGCATTTGATGAGTCTTCAGAGTCACTTCAAGCTTGAATTTTTTAGTTTGATAAAAAAAAAAGGGAGAAACTCAAATTGATCAATGAAAAAGATGTTGGGTGGCGAAAAATTCTGGGATAGGGGGGAATTAACGACGATTTTTAGGATGAATTTCTGGGATTTTTGGGTAAATTTGAGGATGAATTTCTGGGAATTTTTGGGTAAATTTTAGGAACAAATTATAACTAAGGGTTTATTGAGAAAAAATTGGCAAAAATTAAGTCATTCATGTGGTGTCGATTTCCTTAGCACACGCACTGCCTTTTGATTCGGGAAGAATTTATGGGTATATTGGGGATTTCTGGGCAATTAGGCAAAAAAAAAAATCTCGAAAGATTGATTGACTCAAAATTATACTACACAATAATCAACTTGAGAAGAGGGATGAAGATAAAGGAATGATTGGCTCGATATTTGACGATAAAGAAGATGAAGATGAATGGTTTTAAGCTGAAAAGATGAAGATGAAGGATGAAGATGCAGAATTGATTGTGGAGACTAGAGAGAAGAGAGAGAAAGAAATGGAGTAAAATATGGTCTCTGCAAGTCTGCAACTGTCAACAGCTCCATCAGGGCATTAGGGACACGTACTCACGAACTCACGGCAAAATAGACGGAATCAAGCTGAGACACCATTTTGGTGCCCAAAAGTTCCCAGACACCAATCTCACTGATTTTGGAAAGTTCACTAACCATTTTGACGCTTTACTCTGTTCATTGAGTAGATAAACCATTCGCTTTAGTTTCATCGTATGGAGTTGACGTTCCACTTTATAAACATTAAACGAAATACGAGGTGCAATTTTGGTTTATCTTGCACAATATGGTAAATAACCATTCACCTTAGTTTCACCGTTTATGTTTGCTCAATCGAACATTGCATGATCTGTTGTTCGTATTGCAACTATAAACCATAAAAACGTAAAAGGAGGGTAAAAAAAATAGCAAAAATAGATTACACTACTATATTTTAGATTATGTCTTAGATAAATACGTTGTTACCGTTCGATGCTACACTACGTTTAAAATAAGTTGAGAAGCTTCTAGAGCCTCAAAATTGTCAAAGTAAATATGCTGTTATTTGTGATTCGTTAATTACCATGTCCCACTTCAAATACTCCATATAAAAATGCACCCAGGTGTAAACACTTACCGGTAAATGAAGTTCCAAAAAAAAGGTTGTAAGCCAAGTTAGCTAAGATCCTTTTTCGGGTTGAGTGACACATATTGAAACGTTTTATTTACTTATTTATTTATTCAGGAGACCGAGTTTTATCATTATTTGCCGTATTATGTACTAAAAAATAAAATTTTGTTTTTAGTTTTGGGCAGAAAATACCACGTGTGAATCTTTCTAAGCAGATTATTTATTGTGGAATTAGTGTGTTTTGTTAGGTTACGTAAGAGTCGATTTATGTACTAACTAGTTTGCATGCCCGTGCCACGCCCGGTCTATATATTTATATTTTTTATACCCGGTTTATAAAAAAATGTTGCCTTATCTTTGTTTTAATAAATTACCATAATGATTATCTTCCAAAAATTAGCTAATATTATACTACTCTATAATAATTTATTACCATATCCTAACCGATAATTGTATTTAATGCTATTTTTATGCTCTATCCAATTAATGTATGATAATTTATTACCATATCTTAACCGATAATTATATTTAATGCTATTTTTATATTCAATCAAATTAATGTATGCCAAGTGTCCTTTTAAGAAAGGCTTGGTCAGGTTTTAATATATAGTATAGTATTAGATAAAGGTTTATCCCATGGTCAATGTAACAATTACAAGTTAGAGTCATATGGAGTTGAGATATACCTTATAATATTGTGTGCATTATAGTTTTTGTAGTTCCAATAATCATAAATATCTCACCCGGAAAAAGTCTTAGATTTACAAATTTGCAATTTAGAAAATATATCGATTGTCTAGTCTAACCTATGTGTATATTTTTTTTTATTTATCAATTATAACAATATCGAATTTGATAATGTCACCACCAAAGCTTCATATTTTCAAATGGCATTGATACCATTTAGTGCTACGCTACATATACAATGCATATCCATTTGGCATATTGATAATGAGTTGAGGAGCGAGATGACCATCTTTCGCTTTAGCAGCATAGTTAGTCGGATTAGTTAAAGTTCGGACCTCGCCGAAGTATTCACGAGCTGAGGGGGTGACGCCGTAGTACGTGAAAGCGCCGCTACCACAATATTCCAATTTGGTGTTTTTTTTTTCCACACCCCTGAAAGTGTTCAGAGCTGGAACGTATCTCACTAAATTACTTTCTCTTTGAATGTCACATAGAAAGGCCGTCTGCCTCCGGGCACGACTTTTGTTATGGTGGCTGTTGGGGTTAACGGACGGCGCGGGTTGACGGAGGGTTGAGGAGGACGTGGGTTGAGGGAGGGTTGAGGAGGGCGCGGGTTGACGGAGAGTTGAGGAGGGCGGGGGTTGACGGAATGTTGAGGAGGACGGGGGTTGACGGAGTCTTGAGGGTTCATTTTTTGGGTGGATTTTTTTGGTTTCTGGGTTGAAGATGGTGGTTGAAGCTGATGATTAAGCTTTCCTGGGTTTTAGACTCAGGAAACTGATCGGAGGAAATGAAGAAAGTGACCCAATTTCGTGGTCATCAAGAAAATTATCGGAGGGTAAATGTGTCATTCTCAATTTCCTTGTCTTTTTGTACGACCGAATTCAAAAAGATGGCTCTAGAAGACTTTGAATCTGTACGGCGTGGCAGTAAAGTTTTGTGAATTGGATGGGTACGTTAAAGTTTTATGCATAAAACTGAGAGCAAAAAGCTTAATGCATAAGATAGAATCTTATGCAATGAGCCCTTCTATTTGCATCATTGACTCCGTGTTAGAGATCCGTTCGAACGTCGATTAACGTAGGCTAAATCGTTGCTTTCTAAATATAAAAAACCGTCTTTCGCGTGATTTATCAAAAGTTGCAAAGTCAAACTCATTTTATATAGATAAACTGTCGTATTTGCATTACTGATACGGGGTAACTTTCTTTGTGTCAACATAAACATTAAGTCATATCCACTAATGTACACAATGTCATGATCGTGTTCTAAACCAGTGTAAACGTAAAAGTTCTCGTGCTTGTACGTACGTACATTTACTCATCAATGAGTTAGAAATTCAAAATCATGTGTAAACGTATAAGTGTTACAATTCAAGTACAATTTGCAAATTTTGTAAGAGACATTGCTACAATGGCCACATTATCAATGAAGAGACCCTAATTAAGAAGCTAAGAACCATAATTAAGTCGATGCTGTCTCCTAGTCGTTCTCAAGCTCTAGCTCTTGTACAACTTGTTGGTCGCCATCGAGTCACATAAATACACCTTCTCACAAAGGTCGACCTAAATAAAAAAGTTAATTACGTGGGGTCAATTTATAGTGCTATAGTTGTCCAAAATCGAGCAAAATGCCAAAACTAATTTCATTAATCAAACGCATCAACAAGCCTGTTAATTGGGCTGTCCATGTAAAAATAGCATACCATATTACCGTTGGCGCGGCGTTGCCATTACTACGTACTCTACAAGGTCTACACTAGCATTGTTGAAGTTTTACTTACTCCTTTACTACGAGAATAATCTGATAAAGAAATACATTAACCATATTTGCTCGCCTAGTGTAGTCTTGTTTCTCCTCTGGGGTCATTCGTGCAAGCAGAAGGTAGCATTTGCTCTCCTTGATGACCATTCGTTCAAGGACCACAGCATTTTTTAGCAAATATCGGGCAAACTCCATCTCAACCCATTTATCTAACTGTCTAGCAATTTGGACTTCTTTCAAGTGATAATGCACGCAGTCTGGATAATCTCTTTGGGGATATTGTCTCGTGTCATACAACCAATGCGACTGTAGTTAAACACAAAATGTCAATAATATAACAAGAAGGCTTCAAAACAACACAAGTGAAAATGGCTTCGAAACCAGCATAACTTGCCCTTAGATGTAATGTCTCCAGGAAGGGACTAGCATGTAACAGATACGTGAGGTTTAAAAGGTCAAAACCAAGCGGAACAAAACTTCTTAGCTCCAGCCGCTTTAAATGTGATACGATATTATTTGCAGGGAGCGGTTGTACCTGAAAATGTGTAAGAAATAGACATTGTCGTGAAGGGAAAGATTAATCATCAAAAGAAAGACACGGCAACTAGTCACTGAGTACTGACCTCCATGGTCACCCTGAGCTGAGTTAGCTTCATACTAAAGATACTTTTAACCCACTTATTAATATGCCAAGCATGTTGACTGTCAAGAGAGAATTTGATTATAAGCCCACTGAATTTCCAACCTCTCCATCCATTTAGAAACTGATCAACAGCTTTAACAAACTTGGACTGATTCGACTTGTTGTCCGGATTTTCATCACCGGGACAGATAACCAAATAAACCCAAAATACTTAAAACCGGGACACTAGTGATTAGTGAATGATGTATGAGTGAGCATTAGCAACAATGCTCGTGTTTAAGGAAAGATGAATATACAGTGAGCCGTTCTCTTCACGTTTTTAGTAAACCCCAGTCCCGCCCGAGCTGGAAGTAGTCACCTATGCAAGCGCGTTAGGCTATGTAGTGTAGTGACCTTATATACATACATGTGTCCATCCGGTGCACTATGACCTCAGTCGTGCGCGCGCTCCATGACCTCACACTCAGCTCTCTTAAATTACCGGTTACTACAATCTCAGTCAACTAAACAACTTCAACAACAACAACAAAGCCTTATTTTTTAAAATAATTTAGGGTCGTTTATCATGAATCGTCATCTGTAACCCTTTTCTACCGGACGTAAAAGTTAAAGGTCGTTGCGAACCAGATTTTAAAAGGTAGTGAAACACGCTTCCCCACAATTAAATATTCGACTTTTATTTGCTAATCCCAATGCCCATACATGTACAGTTACTAGCAATGAATCAATGATCATCACTTTTCTTAATTACTACTGTACTTAATTAGTAGATAACAGCAAAGACCAAAGCTTATATAAGTAATTTAGTTTTAGTGTTAACCAAAGAAAGAAGAGGGGGGGAGGAGAGCGCATACATACCGTCAAAGAATCTTCCAGCTTACGTTTCTTGTTTGTGCCTGAATTTTCCATCGTTTCCGTCATAAAGAAGGCAGGAACTGAGGAAAAGATATACTATACTGTAGAGGAACTCCGATGATTAATTGAATGTAAATCGATTTTTTGGGTAGAAAAGTCTTGAAGAAAAATAGGTCAACTAACGGTCAATAGCAGGACTACCGTTAATTTAGACGGAAACGTAAGTAGGTGGGTGACGCGGAGTAGTGTTTTGTAAACTTTTTTTCTTGGTTTTGTAAAACGTAGGGTTTCGCAAGTTTTGTTAAAAGGAACGGTTTTGCAAAAATCCCTTACAAAAAATTATTCGGTTATGAGAGTTGGTCTTCAATGAAGTTAAATATTTAGAAGTTTTCAGGGAATGACGAACTGATAAATACTCCGTAACATAAACCAGTAAGGGAGCTCACAACCGGTCCATTAAACACTTTTAACTCATATACGGAGTATTTAGTTATTTACAAGTTAAAAGTAACGGAAATCAAATTCGCGACTTTCAAGTTGAGGAAATTGTAGTTTAATTGTGTATTCGAGTGAGATTAATACGAGTCAAAAGATGCTTAAAAGTAGTGAAAAAGCTTAACCAAGATGATAAAATTTCCACATCTTAGATCAAATCACATGGTAGAAGCAAATTCCAACTTTAATCTATACTTAGTTCTCTATCAATTTGACGCAACTTTCTTCCGATCTAGTGACTCAAACTCGTACGCTTTTAATTTAAGCAAAGAATAGCACAAAAGCAGCAGCATCAACTATCACTCCACTGTGCATTACTATTATTCTTATGCTGCTTTATTTTCAGCCCAAAAACATAAGTTCCATACCTTTATTCACATCTCGGAAACACCTCAAAAACTCGACATTTCTAGTAGTCAATACAAGCATATTATCCTTCTGAGGCCAGCTTATATTACAAGGCATAGATACCTATCCACATTTCGCGTCGAATGTTAGTCGATCACCTATACCTGCCCTGGTGTTCAAAGAAGGTATCTTTAAGACACTTTCTGGTTGAAAAAGTTGTACTTTCTCCACTCAGAACTGTTAGAGATCAGGATAATATATGATATCGCTTTGAAAAATAACATCAGTATGAAGTTTCGACATTTAAGTTCTGCTTACAAGTTACAAGGGTGGATACTCCAAACCATAAACAGTATTAACATGTGTAAGGGATATCTAACATGAATTTCCAGCTAAAAATGCTGTTACATTCGAGCATAGGACAGTAAGAATATAAATACATAACTTGTGCATTCAACGTATTCCTGATCACATTGTTAAATCAACAACTTATTCAGCACTCATGAATCTTGATTCATAGCATTTGGCGTAAAATTGGACGTATGGGTCTGCAGCATAAGAATGCTGCCTCCATCTGAAGAGGACTGTTTTTGACAGAATACGAAAATGGCAAATGAAAGTTGTGTATCAACTTTAGTCAATTAGGTATTTTGGAGATATATGTCTTTCAAGGTAATTGCTGATTACAAAGAAAAGTAATCCGAGCAAGTATTCCTATACACCATAAACAAAAGCGCAAACAGAAAATCCTGATTACGACTACAAGTACAAATACATCACTTAACAATCAAGTTCAAAGACCTTTAGGGTTACCTCGCGGAGCTTCTATTTAGTTGTCCAGTCGATTTCTTGATGGACTCAATCCGCTGTAGTCTAATCTGCTCCCTAAATTTGGCAATGAACTCATCGGCCTTCTTATCAACATCAGGTCCCTCATCATTGGCAATCTCAGAAGGTGCTTCATCAACCTTGGCGGTTTCCACCCTTTCCTCTCTGTAATTCTCACCTTCACTCTCAGATTCATCATCAGTTTCCAGCAGCACCTGCTCAAGAAAATCCCTAGTTTCTTTGGGGAATTTTGAAAAAGATGTATCTATCATCGGACTGTAGCCAGCAGAATTTGCATCAGGGCGTTCAATCTCAGGTGATTCGACTTCCCTGGTTCTCGACTCACCAGGTCTAACACTTCTAACAGACTTACCTACAGATGCACAATTATCAGCCTCATTCCTAATTTCAAACCCTTCATTTGTGCTGCTAAAGGACTCATCTGTATTCTGCCAGCCAAAGTCCTTTGGTTCACTCCGGACAGTTCTTTTCAAGTCCTTGTGGGAGCTTGATACCTCCTCGTTCCTGTTGGACCGTGATTTCACCAGTCGTGACCTATTAGTCGTTGGAAATGGAGGGGGCGGAGGAGGAGGTGGTGGTGGAACATGAGAACTATAATTGCTCTTCCTCCTCCCATAATCCTCAACCATTTTAGCTTGGGACTCAACTGACAATGTCACTGAAGAAGATAGCTTCCTTGGGGAAGGAACATTAGGGGGCAGGGATAGGTTATTAGGAGGAGAGGATAATGAACTCGAACGAGACAATTGTGGCTTAATCAGACGAGCAGCTTCACTCTCTTCCAATGAAGGAGGTAATACATGCTCCATGGTAGAACCATCATCCGATTCTCCTTTCATCTCCAACCTCCCTGACCTCGATCTCCATGGTATAGGAGACGGAAGCACAGCACTTTCTTCAATTTTCTCACCACCGATGCTACCATCCCCACACTCCCCATATTCCCCACAAGAGTGTCTCCTAGAAAGGCTTGGAAAACCCCGAGAACTCAAACCCGAGTTAGACCTACTCAACGGTCTCAAAACCCCCCCATCCCCATCAGTAGTAGGTCCAATCTCACTCGAAACCCCAACTCTCGGGTTAACACTCCCATTTCTGCTAATTCCCCTCGGATCACCCGGATACCCCTTCACACCAAGGCTAGAATGAGATCTACTATGACCTCGAGAATTAACCCCGGAATCCTCCCCATGAACTAATCCAATCAGATCATTACTACTCAATCGTCTCGAATTCCCCGAAAATCCCTGACTTGTATTAGACCTAGCATAAACCCTAGAACCCCCAAATTCATCTCTACCATCTTTATCATCACAAACCCTAGATTTCAAACTTCTAACAGGCAACAACAGTGGCTTTTCCCCATTAGAAATCTTATCAAGCACGCAACTTTTGTCAGCAACAACAAGCATAGGTTCATTTCTAATGTATTGTGAACTCCAAGTTTCCACCTTTTTAACATTACTATGATCATCGGACCCACTCTCAACTTCATCACCATCAAAAGCAGAAGTTACATGCAGTAATCTTGACATATAAGATTGCGCAGTATCGATTTTTGCAGCGGTTTCAACCTCAGAATCTTTATTATCATCATCATCATCATCAGCGTCATTCTTACGACTAAATAAACCATAAGAAACAGCAATACCCACAAAAATTAAGTGAAAAAGTTCCCAACTTGTGTTGAAAACAGTTGGACTGATAAAATCAGGTGGTTCCGACGGAAAAAGCGGGACGATTACTACGAAAAAAGCGACGATTATGGCTTTAAACATGAAATGATTGTAGAACTTACGTGGGTTCTTTCTGTTAGGAGCATTTAGCCGTTGTTGCTTGCTGTATAAGCTTCCATCCGCCATTGAAGAACAGAGGAAAACACAAAAAAACAGAGGATAGTTCAGAATTATGCTGTGGTTGAGAAGATGATGATGATGATTGTGATTAAGAAGAAGAAAACTTGAAGATTAAGCAACAAAATGTGGAGAGAGAAAGAGTGGGTTGGAGGGGGGAAAGGGTGAGTATAAAGTGAAGTTGGAAGACGTGAGGTTGGTCTCATTCAGTATCTTTCCTTTCCTTTCGTCGGCATTTGATGCTTTCTCACCCATTTCAATTTCATTTTGTTCCGTTTTCCCATTTGGTACTAGTTCCGTTTTTCTAGATTGTTGACGTTTGGTTTTAGATGTTGACGAGAGAATTTGTTTAGAAAGATAAGAGGGAATGTTGTAGGATTAGATAAGATGCGTTCGACACAAAATTCGCACATTAGTCGTTGAATTTTAATAGGTGGAAGTCTGATACTCCGTATGATCTAATGTTAGTACTAGTGTAGTGTATCAAAAGCGTGATCTATTTCGGCCTAATTTCAGTGGAAAAGAGGAAGGAAGGTAATTAACTCATCCGTTGTTTAGTTTAATTTTCTTCAACTAAAAAAGATTTATTCAAGTTTTTGTGAGTAAAAGATTTCGAGAGTCAAATGAACGACTTTGTTTCCGCATATAGTCCTTCGATTTCTCTAAATAATTAACTCTAGTATCACAATTACAATCGAGAGTGTACAAAATAGAGACTCGGTTGATTAGCTACACGGCTACACACCTACACCGCTAAATTACGAGTAGTAATTTGCTTGACCCGCTTAGAATATCGACATACTCACATACCACACCACTTGATTAGTGATTAATTGACTTGACTCACTTCGAATATTGACACCGTTATTTTCAACACTTCTCAATTCACATTTTCACAATTCACACATACAAACGACGACGTTTCCTTGATTATCCAAAATCAGATTCTTCTCCGGCGAAATTCTCCGGCTCCGGCGTAATTTTCCGGTTAATTATCGAAAAAACTGAAGATGTGAGCTGGGGAATCATCCGATTCTCATCAACAAATTTAACCCACCAAATATTTATCAATGTATGTCAATTTCAATCTCAAATTTTGGATTGTATAATATAAAGTTCGTATCTTTTATATCTGTGAAGAAGAAAAAGTTACAATCTTGATGAAACTTAGTATGTCAATCTTATTATGGAAATCTTCCATAAGAAGATTGAATTCTCCTGCATTTTCACTCACAGCAAGAGTTACATTATCATCGGTAGCAGAAAAATACTATGCCCATCTTTTGAACAATACCCAAAACCCTGAAAAAACCCTAATTCAAATTAGGGCTAAATTGGACTCTTCATGTGTTTCTGAGGTGTTGAATAAGATTTCCCACACTAAACCTGAATTGGGTATTAGGTTTTTCATATGGGCAGGTGTGCAATCAAAGTATAGGCATAGTCCATATATGTATAGTTTGGCTTGCAATGTGTTGCAAATTCGGCGAAACCCGGGTAGGATTAGGGAGGTTGTGGAGGCTTATAAGGATGAAGGGTGTGTGATTAATGTGAATTTGTTTAGGGTGGTGTTGAATTTG
The DNA here is from genome assembly GCA_963457585.1 of Spergularia bocconei. Lineage (NCBI taxonomy): Eukaryota > Viridiplantae > Streptophyta > Magnoliopsida > Caryophyllales > Caryophyllaceae > Spergularia > Spergularia bocconei. The sequence goes on from OY734942.1 coordinate 30,331,015, forward strand.
TGTAAGGAAGCTAGGGTTTGTGATGAGGCTTTGTGGGTGTTGAGGAAGATGGAGGAGTTTGGTTGTAGGCCGGACTCGACGATGTACAATGTGGTTATTGGGTTGTTTTGTGAGAAGGGGGATCTTGATATGGCGATTGGGTTGATGAAGGAGATGGAAGAGAGTAATCTGTTTCCTGATATGATTACGTATATGTCGGTGCTTAAAGGTTTTTGTAGTGCTGGTCGATTGGAGGATGCTTGTTTGTTGTTTAAGGCAATAAAGAGTAATGGATGTGCTGCGAATTTGGTGGCTTATTCGGCTCTGCTTGATGGACTTTGTAGGTTTGGTCATTTTGAGAGGGCGTTAGAGTTGTTGGGGGAAATGGAGAACAATGGCGGGGACTGTGCCCCTAATGTCATTACTTATACGTCTGTGATCCAGTGCTTGTGTGAAAATGGTAGATCAACTGAGGCATTGTCCATTTTAAGTCGTATGGAAAATGTTAAGTGTGCTCCAAATAGAATTACTGTCAATGTGTTGGTCAAAGGACTATGTGCCGAAGGATGCATAAATGAGGCGTACAAACTAGCCAGTAGGATCGTGGCTGAAGGTCATGTCCCAAGTGGAGAATGCTACAGTTCTCTCGTGATAGGTCTGTTGAATATCAAAAGACTCGAGGACGCAGAGAAGCTTTTTAGGTGGATGTTAAGTAATGGCTCGAGGCCTGATGGGTTGGCTTGTAGTATTTTGATGAAGAATCTGTGTGCCAATGGCAGATTCCTAAATGCATTTCATCTATTTGAAAATGTTGAGAAGAAGGGGTTTGTACTGACGATTGATTCTGATATATATTCTGTTCTTCTTGTTGGGCTTTGTCGACAGAAGAGTGTGGTGGAGGTGGGAAAACTATCTAGTCTAATGGTAAGAAAAAGAATTCAAGTTAAGGCTTCTTATATAGAAAACATAAAGAAGCACTTCAGAGGAATTCAAGAAATCGAGTCACTTGCACAATTGTGTAAGATGAAGGGAGTATGTTGAGGTCTGGAGCTTTACTCCAGTCATGGGCTTTATTCATTCCATCTCGAGAGGATGCTTGAAGTATGAAACGAGGCCGCCCTTCTCACTTAACGATCATTTTGGTTGAACAATCTTACATTCATTGCATTGTTGTATTCAGTGATCAATGAGCACAGAGATTCCATTCCGTGTGACTGTTGAACCCAAAATGTAAGCATTTCTTACGACTTCATGTAGTACTTGATACATACTATGTTTATCAACTTAGTTATATGTGCTGCTTTGGGGTGGCAGAAAGCTTGCTGAGAACTTTTTTTGTTCTACTGATGAAATCCTTTTGTCTCGGTGTTGAGAATTTGATGCGTTTAAAAGTTGTTCTTTTATACTTTAAGGTGGTGGTGCATGCTTGATCATTTGAGACTTGTTTGTGTTGTAAGGCGTAGATAGGCCCAGCACAATGCATAACGAAATTTCCTGTAGTGTTGCATGTACTTTTGATCTTCTGTTATCTGCAGTTTGAGTATGGTGCTTCTGTCTTAACTCTGACTCTCTGAGTACATGATATATCAGCCAAATGCCAATTGCATCTCGCCGTTTTTCTTGTAAATACATTGTTTGTTGGGGCGCCCTTTTGTTTTGATGTTTGGACTTCGACAGTAGCATGATTTTCTACATCGTTCAAAAAAGGGAGGGCATTATTTTTTAGGACAAGATTATATTAATGACCCAGAAGTCAGAAGTATACAAGGAATGAGGATAAGGCATCCTCGAATGATGAACTCTCCAAATTTGTTGTACCTGGGCCTGATTCTTTTCAGCTGAGGTGATGTGGCCTCAGGACTGATTCTTTTCAGTGCTGGATTTTTTTTGTGGAGGATTCTTGCCTTGAAGGTAGTAAACCAGCTTAGAGGCTGCCTAAATTAGGTGAAAAACTGAAAAATGGAAATGTTTGCAAGGACATTGGATAAGCAAACTTCTAGGACTAATCTAATCTTGTGGAAATTAGTTTAGTGGGTCTTGTCTTCAAGCTGGGCTTTCACTAGTAATAATCTGTCAGCTAATGCATGATAAAATTCAGCCTTGATATAGCATCATCGTTATCTTCTACGGTGCTGGATATATCTACTATTGATGGTATAATGTGGCAAAACTTGGTGCTGATACTCGGGGTTCCTTGTCATCCTTTCCCGTGATTTTTTCTTGTCTTTGTGATGAGTATATGCCTTTCAAGTGTGAACTATCGCTCAGCCATTGACATGTTTGACATGAGTAAGTTTCAAGTTGAAATTGTCTAGAAGAATCTCCTTGTCTCTTAAATGTATACATCTATGCTTTGTAGAATGCACTTGTGTGTACTAAGTTTGCATGCCTGTTAAGTGACAGTACTGTTTCTTGTGCATAGTTGTTGTGCGGGGTTTCATTTGTAAACCATGCTTTTTGTTCCTTTAATTGAAAATTAACCATATGGTTTAGTATCTATCTGCTCGTTTTTCTTGTGATGCATTATTAACTGCTGATTATTATTGCCACTCAACAGGTTACACAAGAGCAACATGGTAGAATCAACAGGTTAGCTTTGGTTAAGACACAAATACTCAAGTGGTAAGCAAAACCAACAAAGTGACAGAGACGGCTTATGGAAAGAGCTATAAATTAGAAGGAGTGGAAGTAGGTTTTAGGACGATGTTGACACAATGGTTGGCAAATCTTAAATGCAAGTTTCAACTGAATGAGGAGAGCTTGGAGAAGCTCCTGTGCGGTACGCTTCCCCTTTTCATCTTGTTTGATCTTCAGTGAAAACTCTTGACTTGGAATATACTCTGTCTTACACTCGATATTGTATCGTATATTACACTACCTGTCGCTCACGGGGAAGGCAGTAATGTTATTTCGAACTATAGTCTACCAATTCTTCTTTTGAAGGAAAGCCTTCCTGTTTAATGGCTGAATGTCTCTTTCTGACATAAACTTCCTCCAATCCATAGTTATAATCTTTATATCTTGGTCATCTTAGGATACTTTTACGCAATCTGAAATGTTGTGGTTGTTGGGGGTTGTTGATCATTCCTCAAAACATTAACGGAGAAGTACTAAATTGTAACAGTAACAATGCTCTATCTTGCTTTAAAAGATATTCATGTATATCGATCTTTTTCTCTCTATGTGGGGGCTTGTAAAAATCGTTATCCCAACGAAACATAAAACGTGGTTCGTATTCATTGGCAATTTGCCACAAGAGTAAAGTTGGATAGTGATATTGGTGACCCAGATTGTTGCTGATCAAGGAAAGGGAATATACCCTCTATTGTTCTCACTTGTGGAGTGGAGGCTACTCACTACCTGCTGCCCACTTTGATGTGTGACTTAAAAGGATACCGACCCATTTTTGTTGCTGCATTATACACAGTTTTTGTCGAGACCATCTCACGCCAACTTATCATAAGATTGCGATTTAGTTATCATGGTAATGTCAATTTCAGTGAGTCATGAGACTCGTGACTGATTACTAATCTAATAAGATATAATCCAAATACGGAGTAGCAAACGAGAAAATTTCCCACTGTCCTACAGAGTATAGACTATAGGACTACATGCTGTATCAAGATTTACTTTCGACATCTCTGTTGCCTTTACTCCATCAACATAAGTAGCCCTCGACACGACTGTTTCTCTCAGTCGTGAATGCAAGCCGTGTTATATCCATATAGTTACTTTGTGGGATGTCTCCTGTCCTTGGCCCGTTTTAAGGTGTGCTTGCCATTTATCTTCCACTTTTCATTTCCACCAGGCCGGTTTTTCTCTTCGATTTCTCTTACCTTACGCTTCCTGCAATGCCCTACTTATAAATATGTGCAACTGTGCAAGGGATACTCAACTCAACTCAACACATAAGTTACGCTCTAGTCATGTACCTGTACTGAGCAAGGGAAGGATCACTGAGAAGCTCAGCTGCCAGACTGCTCTTTCTCTCCTTTCTCGGGATCCTAGCATCGATATAATCTGAAGGCGCCTCCAATACAGTGCCCGTCTAAAACAAAAAACAAAGGGCATCACTGCATCAGGTCTCTTCACAGAAACAGAACACGCGCAATGGAGATTTGAGAGTGCATTAACATCATTACTTGGACAAATTTAGGCAATGTCTTCGACTTAGTATCACCCCTCTTGTAGTGTCTTTTAGGATCCATGACACTCCTCAGCTGCAAACATAAGAAGGCTTTGTCAATCAATACTACGTCAATTGGTCTGCCCTAAAGAACACGATCATTAACCAAGAAACGATTCCAATGCAATGGACGTATCTTAAGTATCAGCACAGAAAATGTACCTGCAATGTCTGTAAATCTAGTTTCAGTTCCGGTGTCATTACCGGGGCAGGCATGTCAAACCTATTTTTGTGCCACAATAAAAACCGGCATTAGAACACTAAGCAACCAAAAGAACCAAAGATCAAACCAAGAGAATCGGGGCATTGCTGATCTATTACGAGTACAATGCATACCAATTTTTGCCAGTGGTGTTTTTAATTTGTTTTGGGAGTAATTGGTTGACCTTTGTAGGATTATTTGGGAGAACATACAAACCATCTATGAGCTCTGAAGTGGGATTAGACAGCATGGTTCTGCTGGCTTTGTTTAGTGTCGATGATGAGGGCTTGCCAAAAGTCGGGAGCTTCGGCTCCCACGTCAAGCCGATGATTGGCTTATCTTCCGGCATTCTACCACAATCGGAGAATAAGATCAGCAGGTTAGACACACCAATAAAGTCCAGCATTCATACACTCAAACTTAAAAAACAATCAAAATTCAACCTTACACAAAAAGGCAAATACTTGAACAAAAAAGATGCGATCTTTAGAAAAAATAGTGAGAACATACAAATAGAGAAAGAATGGAACCTTCGATTGGTAGTGACAGAGAGGATAGAAGAGAGAGAGAGAGGTGCGCCGGCGGTAGCGACGGACCGACGGTTGGAGTTGAGAATTATGATTTTAGGGCTTCATTTCAATTCAATATTTTTCTTTTCCGGAGAATTGGTGGGAAAGTTACCTTATGTAGTTTGACCAGTTTTTGGAGGACCGATTCCCCACTTCTAATACCGTATCCCGGGGTATATGGAGTTTTTGTACCCTAAACTATAGATGAGAACGAATTTAAGTCATCGGACATTCGTTGGTATGAGTCATTAATATAAAATTCACCATTCAACCATATTGAAATTTGAAAACTCTTGCTCATTGATTCCGACATTGCTCACCAGAACAATACTCATCGCTCAAATACATGTCTCAAGGGGTACAACAAGCTCATATACAATATGGGGGGCATATGATATAATTCGCCGATTCTAAGATCGACCGTTATCTAAAATCAAATCAGTTCACCAGGTTCAAATCTAATTTTCCGTCCAAGTCGGATTGTGGCATAGTCCTAACCATTACCCCTCGTGCCACCTTCTCTCCTCATGGGACACAAATACCCCATCCTAAGCATCCAAATCAGGTTCTACATAGTCTAAAAACGATACCAAACGACCCCTCAATTACCACCAAACGACCCCTCAATTTCCAAATCTTTGTATTTAAAAAAAGAAAGACTAATCAAGCAAATTAAAAAAAGTAAGTTAAAACGTAATCCACAAAATAAAATAATCAAAGTGCGGATTGTCCACAACTCACACTTCCTCTCCCAATCCCATCTCTTTCTTTTTTCTCTCTCTTCTCTCTGATCCATCTTGTCTTTTCATTTTCTCACTCTTTTTATTTTGTTGTTGTTCATCTCAATCTTCCTACTTCTTAATTATTATTATTATTATTACCCATCTTTTTTAATTGATAAATCTTGTCGATTTGATGAAGATTTAACCCTTTTTTTCCAATTTATTTTTCTGGGTTTTCTTCAAATTAGGGTTTTCCCCGATCCTTTGATTCGGGGTTGATGTAATCCCGATCTTCACTCTTTTATCCCACTTTCCTAATTATTGTAATATTATAATAATTATTATTAGGGTTTGATTTTTCCCCAATTTGATTGTGGATTGTAAAGAAAGATTTGATCTTTGGCGAATTTAATAGTGGATATGCATATTGAGGAATTATCAGAAGAAAAGGGGGTGGTTTTCTTGGGATGCGAGCAGGAGAATTATTCGGAAGGAGCTAGGGTTTTGGATAATCGGGGAAACGTCGTCGTTTGGGACCCTAAAAGGGTGTTGATCGGAGCAGGGGCACGTGTCCTTTTTTACCCTACTCTTCTTTATAACGTTGTTCGTAACAGGTTTCAGTCTGAGTTCCGTTGGTGGGACCGTATTGATCAGGTATAAAAATCCTGTCTTTTCATGTTTTTGATTGATTTGACTTTTTTTTTTTGTTGGTGTTGAAAGTTGTTTGTTTGATGATTATACTGTTAATTGTTAGAAAGTTTTCGGGTTTTGCGATTTCGAGTTTGTTATGTTCATTAAAGTGTGTTTCTTGTTTAGTGTAGTGAGATTGTGGGATGGGTTTTGATCACAGTTTGGAAAGGCTGACAATGTAGGCGTGATGAAGAAGAATCGGTGTAGAGTGTTGTTGGTTTGGAAAGTTGTGATCTTTTTGTTGTTTGTTTTCGTTGTATCGTCGATTTGATCATTGTTTGAGTGATTTTGGATGGACAGTGGATGGGAATTGTATGTTTGATCATATTTGTGCCTTTTGTTAATCTGAGGAGGGTTTTGTTTGGCGTGATGCTATTCGTGATTGTGTGTTGAATGGTAGATAACATGGAAAGGCTTGGTAGTTGGTTGGTGTAGACTTATGTCGGTTGTGTATATGGTGATAGACCTTGTTGCATATGGCTTGTGATCTTTTGACTTCTTTTGACTTGTAGGTTTGAGATTATTAGCAATGTTTGGTTAAAAAGTATGATGTGATTAATAGTGAAGGTTAGTGTAATGTTGCGCAATTAAGATATTGTATCTGCTTTGTAGTGTAGGAGCATCATGTTTAGGTCGACATTCTTATTTCTCTTGAGCAGTTGAGCTGTGTGCCCTTGGAGGGGTTCTTCCTAGGATCATGATCTTTTAACTAAAATTGGCACTCATCAGATGTTTGATTGGTCATGTTTTTATCTAACACTTCCTTTATGCAGTTTGTGCTACTAGGAGCTGTTCCATTCCCTGGTGATGTTTTGAGGCTGAAGGAACTTGGCGTTCATGGAGTAGTTACTCTGAATGAGCCTTACGAGACTTTGGTCCCCACCTCTCTTTATAATGTGAGTGCTTGCCCGTTTCTTTATGAATATGACGTTCATCTACCTCTGATCTATGATTGAAACTTTTTTTTTTTTTTTTAAGATCTAGTCGTTCTTTTGTTCATCATCTTGCTGACTGTTGGATTAAATACTTGTAGAACTAAGTCAAACACTGGCTTGGTCTATGGCTTGGTTTATTGAAGCCCATTGAAGGGGGATTTTTACTAGCTGTGCTGAAACTTGATTTCGATTGAATCTCTCTTCGCTTTCCCCTTTTGTGCTCCGTCAATGTATTTCCACCTTCTGTCAACATTCTTATTAACCTATTCGACCCCTTCCCCTCCTGTTCTGATGCTTGTGTTTAGGTTTCTAATGGCCCTTACCTTCATAGAACATCTATTTTGATCCAACTTCTCATGTGATGATTCGCTGGGCTTACATTTCTTAATTTGCTGACAAACTTTTATTATTGAATATGACGTTCATATATACCTGTCATATATAATTTGTTTAATATTTAACCATCCCTTTTGTTCATGATCTTGCTGACTGTTTGATAGATATTAGTAGAACTAAGTCAAACATTAGCTTGGTCTCTCGAAACCCGTTGAATGGAGACTTTTACCAGCTGTGGTGAAACTTGATTGGATTATCCTTTACCCTTTTGTGCTCCGTGAATGTATTTCCACCCTCTGAGCGCCCACCTGTCTACCTTCGTATTAACCTATTGGCCCCCTCCCCTTCTGCTTTGATGCCTCGTTTTTAGGTTTCTCTATAATGGCCATTACCATCATTAAATTTTTATTTCATCCAACTTCTCATGTGTGATGATTTTCTGGGCTTACGTTTCACAATTTGCTGACAAACATTTATTGTTGATATATGTAACAGGCTCATGGCATTGATAACCTTGTGCTTCCGACCAGAGACTATCTCTTTGCCCCATCAATGAATGATATATGTAAAGCTGTCGACTTCATTCATAGTAAGTCATTTCATTCTCCTTGCTCTCATTGTCTTTGAAATCATTATTAGTTGATATTTTGTGCATTTGTTTGTGAGGTTCTGGTCATATTACTTGCAGATTAAGTGATTGTTCTCTATGTCATGTACTTTTTCTATTCAACCTGGTTTGCGTTTAGGATTTCTGAGTTGTTCGATTGAAGGTGCCCTTTGCCCCAAGTTGCCCATGCAAGAAATGCAGTTCTTCTCTCACCCTTTAGGTATTTACATGGCGCTAATGTTTGTTCATTGGTCATTAGGAAACGCATCTCAGGGATGGATGACTTATGTACATTGTAAAGCTGGTCGGGGCCGCAGCACCACTATTGTCCTATGCTACCTGGTATGGGCTCTCTGGACTGGTAAAAATTTGGTGGAATAAGATTGCTATGTGCCTTATTTACTTATTTTGAGTTTTTCACGCAGGTAAAACACAAACAAATGACTCCTGAGGATGCTTATAGCTACGTAAGGTCCATTAGGCCAAGGGTTTTGCTTGCTGCACCCCAGTGGCAGGTATTTCATATTTCGTGTTTTTTTGCTAGCTGATCTTACCCCCTGTTACCCCACAGATCTCCTTTGCTTCCCTCATTCATACAATCATACTCAGAGATGATATATCTGATTGCAGGCTGTCAAGGATTATTACAAGTTTATTACGGTCAAGAGCTCTGATTGCAGTCCAAGAAATGATTTGATGATTAGAAGCTCAAAGGTTCCTTGTATGGGCAACTTGTTTGAGTTTGATGATCGCTCTGTAGTAGTGGTGACTACAACCGACCTTGATGGTTATGATCCATGTCATCCCAGTGTTGAAGGCAGTCAAATATTGACAGATTTGAGTGTGATTTACAAAGCACGTGTGGTTGGTCAGGCAGCCCTAGCAAGGCTCTCGTGCATGTGGCTTCGTTGCCATACCCAACAGAAGATTGCAGAGGAGCAGTTGTGTAGAAAAGGTAGCTGCACCATCAGGGCGGAGCAGATAAGCGGCAACCTTACTGTAGACATCCATGTGTATTAAGATGGTCATGTATGTGCATCAGAATCAAAGATGTTTGGTTCACTGTTTTATGCTTTGTGCCCTGGTAAATATGAGAAGGCTAATAAAACCTTCGGGCTCAGCTTGCCCTCTGCTGGCAATCACTTGTAAATTGAGCAATGTTTACATTCTAAATAGAAGCAAAAAACTTTGGAAGTCCCAAGTGTGCATAGCAGGGGCCATTTTCGATTCATTATAGCTGTAATCGTGAGCACCTAGCATTGTTTCTGATTCTCCTGAATCAGGAGCCCTATTTGTTTCCGTTCTTACCAGCTCTGAAGAGAGTGAGCTCGTAAGCTGGTTGTTTGATGTCTTATTAGGCCGCCACTGGTCAATCTTTAACCGGGCTTAATGCTTTGGGTGACCAGAACACGTAAAGTGATGCCCAACTAACTTGTACCTTCATCACTTCGTGTGGTGTCTTTTAAAGTTTGAAGGTGGTGTCTTTTAACCAGGTCAATCTCACGAAACAAATAATCGATATACAGAGTATTATATTATATCTACAAATTGTAAAATTCTCGAGATGTAGGTGTTAGCTAACTCGACTTTAAGATGACTAAACGCCAATGTCGTAAGGCCTTAAATAGAGGGAGTGTGACTTTCACCCTTCTCAAAAAAATTTCTTGTAAATTGGGTATACCAATTGGTAATTGTTGAACCCCTAAAGAAATTAATTCAAACTTCTACAGAAAGCTTCCCATATTCTCTCCCCTGCACCATACTCCTTTGGCGCTTCATCTCACTCTTTTCCCGGCTCCTGTTATTCTCAGGTAAAACTAAAAATTTACCCTTTTCTTTCAAGTTTCCAGTTTCTCAACTTTTTTTTATTTGGTAAATTTTGTATATTTTTCATATTGTTTGATATCCAATTATTCTTGTTATTATCTGAATTCTAGGGTTTAGGAAGTTGGTAGCACTTTGCTCATTCCACTTTTCTCTTCATTCAGGTACTTTATTCCAAGTGTTACTTTATGTTTTTTTGCTTGGATTAATTGATTGTATTGGAAAAATACTAGTTGTCATAACCATATGCAAGTTTGGAATTTTTAAACAAAGTTTAAGTTATGCCTTACATGTTTTAACACAAAGTCTTGTATGAAACCTTCTTATGTCTAAATCGCGCTCCGCAGCAAATACTGTGGAGCGCATTTAGATTCAAAGTCGACTTCTTGCATTGTTAGGATTAGTTGTTTCTGAAGTTTATGTACTGTTTGAATTTCATTGTGTATGGAATTGTAAGAGGAACTCTATCTATTTTTAGGGCTTGATGGATTCTGATAGTTCGAGTGGTAGTAACTTACAATCCAAAGGAAGTCATCCTGTTGAAAGTCAGTGTGAAGCCCGTCTAAGGAAGTTTCTCGAGTGTTTGAGGGTGCTTTTTTGTCGATTTTTGGAGTGTCATGGTCATGATCAGGGTTTGGACTCTGACGATAGGGGAAGTTTGGTTGCACTTTTGGCTGGCATTGTTGGTTTTGGTACTGGATTTGGAGATCTTTTCGGGTTCTTTTTTAGAGAAAACGACTCTGGAAGATATGTAATTAAAGCTTCTAATGTTAAGGAGGATTTTCTGGAGAATCTTGTCCATGCTTGTGCTAAGGAAACTAGCAAGCTCATAGCCCAAGAGCTTGGTGATGACCATTTTGGAATTGTAGTTGATGTGTTTCGTGATAGACGAAGAGAGGAGTACATGGCTGTGTGTTTGCGTTATGTTGATAAAACCGGGAAAGTAATGGAGCGGTTTGTTGGCATGGTGCATATTGGTAAAGACGAGACTACTGTTTTGTCACTGAAATCGGCACTTGATTCTTTGCTAAGGGAGCATTCATTGAGTTTGTCTAAGGTCCGAGGGCAAAGTTTTGACGGGGCTAGCAGAATGAACTTTGGGAGTGTCTTTAATGGGCTTACGACTTTGGTAATGGAAGAAACAAAATCGGCATACTATGTTCATTGCTTTTCTCACAATCTTCAATCAACACTTTTGGCTGTTGCTGCTAATAATATTACCGATTGTGCTTCCTTTTTTATGACAATAGAAGGTCTGGCGAGATTGGTAAATTCATGCAGCAGGCAAAAAGAAATTTCCGAAGAGATTACTACTCAGAAATTCTTAGAGGCATTTAGATTTGAGGAACTTGGGATACATGTTTCGTATGAAGAGTTTTTTATGGCATCGCTTGATTTTAGTTGTTGGGGAATAGAACAAGTTAAATCCTTAGTGCAGGTTGTTAATTTGTTTCCTACAATTGTTGATCTCCTAGATATGATTGCGGACAAATCCACAAATAATGTATACCGACATAGAGCTGAAGAGACTGTTTCTAAGGTGTTATCATTTGAGTTTGTTTTTGTAGCGCATTTGATGTCGTCTATTGTTGGGTGTACAAATGAATTAAGCCTTGCGCTGCAGAGAAAGGATATTGGGAATGCTTTGTCACTTGTTCCGGTGGTGAAGGATCAGTTGCGTATGATGAGGAAGTCTGGGTGGGAAACTCTAATGAATGAAGTGTCTGCATTTTGTTCTAAAAATGATGAGGTTGAAGTTGTTGATATGGCTGCCTGTTATGGCCGTGGAAGATGGCTCCGTAAACAAGTCACAAACCTTCAATATTATCAAGTTGATGTTTTTTTCTCAGTCATTGATCTCCTACTCGAAGAGCTTAATGTCCGGTTTAGTGAGATAAGCAATGAGTTGCTTGCTTGTGCAGCTTGTTTGAGCCCTGCAAATCGGTTTTCTGGTTTTGACAAGCAGAAGTTGATTAGGCTTGCTGAGTTCTATCCCGATGAATTTTCAAGTGTTGAGATGTTAGCCATTGAGTTTCAACTGGACATGTACATCAGTGATATGCGGACAGATGACAGGTTTTCGAACTTGAAGGATCTTAAAGAGCTTTCTGTAAAGCTCGTTGAGACAGGGAAGCATATTGTATGGTGGCAAGTTTACTTGCTTCTGAAATTAGTGTTGATCCTTCCTGTGGAGATTGCAAATGACGAAAGAGCTTTTTCGATGAATTTTGCGAGGCAGCAGTTGGAAAGAAGTATCACTGATCAACTACTCTGCGATTCTCTGATCACTCTTGTGGAGAGGGACACCTTCTCTCGAGTTCCTGATGATAATGTACTCAAACGCTTTCAAGGTCTGCAGGCTAGTCGCAAACAAGTGTAATTTTTATCTGAATATATTGATGTCTGTTAGTACTGTGCTTGCATCGTCGAATTATTGTGTTGAGAAGATGGTTATTTGACAAGACAACAGAGCCCACTTTTCATTTCACTTCATCGGTGTATGTCGTACACTCGACCCTTTCTTACCTAAATGAGTAATGAAATTAGAATTTCGTTATCACCAACTATTAATCATCCCTAGCTCGGTCTCTGCAATTTCCGTGGCTTACATTGTCTCAAGTGTAAAGCATAAGATTGAGATCGTACTTTCTGAGCCTAAGACGTGACCAATCCACAAGAATGCAGTTCTTGTTTTTGGCAAGATCAAGCAAAACAAGAAAATCATACTCCATGGTAGTAGTGGCGAACAGGCTGGCGACGATCGCATTAACACGAGGTGAAAGAAACATACTCACATAATCATATATACACATACGTTCAGGTCAAATTATATCCAATATGTGCTTTTAGTCATTGTATACACAGAATAATGGTGGAATCCAATTGATAATGAATGAGAATACTTCGGAACAGATTGTGGTAAGCACACTATTCACTGATCTTCCACAATGCTGAAAAGCTCCCCCAAGAAGCACGTTGTCGTGGTATTGAGAATTTCCGCCCTGTTGTAGGACCTGTAGCTGAGTCTGGACTTTCCAAGTAGGGCACCATATACTTTTTCATGTCATCATCTGAGATTCCAAGATGATTCCCAGCCACACTGACAAATTTTACTCTCCCAGCATCATCAAGTGCTTTTAGACCAATCCAATCTTCAGTGTAAAGTTGAGTCTGCAACACAATGAAATTGTAATACTCTCTACTCGTAACTTCACAAGTAAAAATGTGAACAGGTTGCCTGTAAAAATTGCAAGCTACTCATGCAGGTGAGAAGAATGACTAATTAGATACCCACATAGAATTTCGACTTTGACAGACACTGAATCTGACAGCCATTCGAAATCGACACTGGATTTATGTACATGGTCATGTAATACAACAAACTGAGTAATAATAGCAGGAAACTTAATGTGTCTATTGCGTTGCAGTGCACAACCAGAGAACAAGTAAGTTGCCACTAAGAACAGAGAAGCGCAGGTGTAAAGGTCCTAAAGTCTTTGAGTTTGCTTCATTTATAACTGTGAATTGAAGGAAAAAATCAGATAAAATAAACAAAAAGACCTTAGTGTACTTCTGTTGTGTATGAGAAACGATTCATGTGTTATCGAAGTTCTTAAACGTCTTTCAGCACACGTCAACTATTGAGGTTAACATTCGTTTTTTTTGTTTATTTGGGAGACTTACCAAAGCTTTTTGGCTCTAATATTCAGCCCACGTACATAATATCCACTTTAGGTTCTTCAATGAGAATTCAACCAAAAACAGTGGCCTTTAGGTATTTGGGGGACCTACCTAAGGTTCTTGGGTCTAATATGTTACTAAAAATTTACACACCCCCTTAATGCAACCTGTAGGTTTATCCACAAAAGTTTGGGCCGTTTTTATTTCGGAGCCGGTTTTGGCCATAAACCGATGACTATATACTCCCTCCGTCACAGTTCAAACGCCCCATATTCCATTTTGGGACGTCCCACTTCAAACACCCCATCTATTTTGGGACATATTTCTCTCTCCTATTTTTATTAAATTATTACATCTTCTCTCACATTATCTCTCCTACTTTTATTAATCCTCACATTCTCTCTCCTCCTTTTACCCCACTCAACTTATTATATCAATTTTTCTTATTGCACTACAAAAACGCCTTGGGGCTTTTGACTGGGACGGAGGGAGTACTTCATTTGCAACCAATTTTGATTGGTTTTCCGAAAGTTGCTAAATATTCTCAAAACATTACCATGCACTTCCTTGGTGTTCCTTTGTTGTATATGAGAAACGATTCATGTGTTATTGAAGTTTGTCAACGTCTTTCCTCACTCGTAATTCGATGAGGTTATTATGCGTTTTTGTCGATTTCTCACTCCTACCTAAGGTATTTGGCACTAAAATTTTCCACACACCCTTAATGCAACGGGTAGGTTTGTCCCTAAAAGTTTGGGCCGTTTTTATTTCGGAGCCGGTTTTGGCCAAAAACCATGGACTATATGTCTATATACTTCGTTTGCAACCAATTTTGATCAGCTTTTTGAAAGTTGCTAAATTTTCTAAAAACATTACCATGCACTTCCTTGGTGTTCCTTTGTTGTATATGAGAAACGATTCATGTGTTATTGAAGTTCGTCTAACGCCTTTCCTTACTCGTTATTTATTGAGGTTATTATGCATTTTTTGTCGATTTCTCACACCAACCTAAGGTATTTGGCACTTAAATTTTGCACACACCCTTAATGCAACCTGTAGGTTAATCCATAAAAGTTTGGGCCGTTTTTATTCCGGAGCCGTTTTTGGCAAAAAACCGTGGACTATATACTTCGTTTGCAACCAATTTTGATCAGTTTTTTGAAAGTTGCTAAATTTTCTCAAAACATTACCATGAACTTCCCTAGTGTTCCTTTGTTGTATATGAGAAACGATTCATGTGTTATTGAAGTTCGTCAACGCCTTTCCCTACTCGTTATTTATTAGGTTAATATGCGTATTTTGTCGATTTCTCACACCTACCTAGGGTATTTGGCACTAAAATTTTGCACACACCCTTAATGCAACCTGAAGGTTAATCCATAAAAGTTTGAGCCATTTTTATTTCAGAGCCGGTTTTGGCAAAATACCGTGGACTATATACTTGTTTGCAACCAATTTTAATAAGGTTTTTGAAAGTTGCAAAACTTTCTCAAAATATTACCATGCACTTCCTTGGTGTTCCTTTGTTGTATATGAGAAACGATTCATGTGTTACTAAAGTTCGTCAACGCTTTTCTTTGCTCGTTATTTATTGAGGTTGATATGCGTTTTTTTGTCGATTTCTCACACCTACGTAAGGTATACGTTACTAAAATTTTGCACACACCCTTAATGCAACATGAAGGTTTATTCATTAAAGTTTGGGCCGTTTTTATTTCGGAGCCAGTTTTGGCCAAAAACCATGGACTATATACTTCGTTTGCAACCAATTTTGATCAGTTTTTTGAAAGTTGCTAAATTTTCTCAAAACATTACCATGCACTTCCCTGGTGTTCCTTTGTTGTATATGAGAAACGATTCATGTGTTATTGAAGTTCGTCAACGCCTTTCCCTACTCGTTATTTATTAGGTTAATATGCGTATTTTGTCGATTTCTCACACCTACCTAAGGTATTTGGCACTAAAATTTTGCACACACCCTTAATGCAACCCGTAGGTTTATCCATAAAAGTTTGGGCCGTTTTTATTCTGGAGCCGTTTTTGGCCTAAAACCGTGGACTATATACTTCGTTTGCAACCAATTTTGATCGGTTTTTTGA
This sequence comes from Spergularia bocconei, assembly GCA_963457585.1. Taxonomy (NCBI): domain Eukaryota; kingdom Viridiplantae; phylum Streptophyta; class Magnoliopsida; order Caryophyllales; family Caryophyllaceae; genus Spergularia; species Spergularia bocconei. Next base: position 30,346,845 of record OY734942.1, read on the forward strand.
AAGTTGCTAAATTTTCTCAAAACATTACCATGCACTTCCTTGGTGTTCCTTTGTTGTATATGAGAAACGATTCATGTGTTATTGAAGTTCGTCGAACGCCTTTCCTTACTCGTTATTTGTTGAGGTTATTATGCGTTTTTTGTCGATTTCTCACACCTACCTAAAGTGTTTGGCACTAAAATTTTGCACACACCCTTAATGGAACCTGTAGGTTTATCCATAAAAGTTTGGGCTGTTTTTATTTCGGAGCCGATTTTGGCCAAAAACGATGGACTATATACTTCGTTTGCAACCAATTTTGATTAGTTTTTTTAAAGTTGCTAAATTTTCTCCAAACATTACCATGCACTTCCTTGGCGTTCTTTTGTTGTATATGAGAAACGATTCATGTGTTATTGAAGTTCGTCAACGCCTTTCTTTACTCGTCATTTATTGAGGTTATTATGCGTTTTTTGTTGATTTCTCACACCTATCTAAGGTATATGGCACTAAACTTTTGCACACACCCTTGATGCAACCTGTAGGTCTATCTATAAAAGTTTGGGCCATTTTTATTTCGGAGCCGTTTTTGGCCAAAAACCATGGACTATATACTTTGTTTTTAACCAAGTTTGACCTATTTTTTTAAAGTTGCTAAATATTCACAAAACTTTACCATGGACATCCTTTGTTTACTTTTGTTGTGTATAAGAAACGATTAATGTGTTAGAAAAATTCTTTACCATCTTTCGGCACACGTCAAATATTGAGGGAAATATGAGTTTTTTTGTCGATATCAGAGACGGAGAGTAACACTAGGTTTTTGGCTCAAATATTTTAGGGATCTACCCAAGGTTCTTGGGTCTAATATTTTGCACACGCCTATAATTTGATCTTTTGGTTCTTCCATAAATTGTCCGGCCATTTTTATGGCGGAGCCAATTTTGCCAAAAACGGTGTACTTTCGTTTTTCTAAATTTTGACTAGTTTTTAAGATATGAGAAACAATTCTTGTGTTATTGAATTCATTGAACATCTTTAGTCACTCGTTAACTGTTGAGGTTACAATGCGTTTTTTGGTATTTTGTACACCTACCTAAGGTTTTGGTTCTGATATTTTGCACATACCCATAATGCGTTTATAATATGCAACTATGATGAGTATTCATAATGGTCCACAATTAAACTTGATGCTGAAATGCACAACATTTTCACCAAAGAGTTTGTAAAGCTATGTCGCAGACCCAACATTCTTCAGTTTTCAACACAAACGGTTATGGCCTGATGACTAGTAAATAGATACTACATACCTTCTGTGGAGGAAGCACAGGAGAGAAAGCGCCATCTGGGTAATATCCAAACCATGAGGTTTCTTTAGGGACCAGAACTGTGTCATGCTCAAACTGTGACAGCGAAGAGGTAGTCATAAACTTGTTAAAGCATGAGGATCGTAACCAGAAACTACAAAGTTTATTTTCTTTAACACCGAAAACAAATTAATTGAATCATAAACATGTTAAAGCATGCAGCTTACTAGCATAGTAGCTTACCATTATTAATACCAAATTCTCTAAGCTACTGAAGCGCTTCTTGTATGTTGAGTTTCTCTCACCAGGTATCTCATTGTTAAGCTTTGGAAGAAACCTACATTTGTCCAAATAGCCATCCATATTCTAGCAAAGTAGAGAAAACAAGTATTATAGCCAGCATGATAAAGAAATTACAGTGGACATGAAACTGGAAAATAATCAGGAAGGAGATTAATTAGAAACACTGTTGTGTACACAAAAGATTAGTAGCTCATGTCATCACATTCATCTACAATCCAACAGATTAGCAAGTCCGACCATCATTGGATATAAGCTCTAAAGTAAACCATGTTCAATACTGTATAAGAAATGTATACAGAAGAAGAGTTCTCACACTTGGGATCTTAAGGTAGCCACTGGGAGCCAGATGAGCCTGTAGAATCAGGGGATTTCCAGTTATAAGGACATCTGTCAAAGAGAAAAGCAATCAAGGAACTCTAAACAGTAATACCACATTTACTTATCTTTATTTTAAACCACCTGAATGTAATCTGAGTAGATAGGGGACTTGATGAGTGTATCTGCCAGTATACAGAATATACCAGACTGCAAGGAAAAGAACCAATAAATTCCCCATGACCTAACGGATTAAAAGAAAGGGATAACATCTTTGCTGAGATTGAAACAGTAAAAGAAGATTCGTGTTGCTTGAGAAAGTATAGATAACCCAAGACCCTTTTCAATATCAAAAGTGCAAACATTACAAGAGTTGACAACTCTAGCAATTCGGCATGCAGAGTGGTCAACAATGAATTTAGTAAAGGCACTACAACAATAATTTTATTTGAAACACCTAGAGTGGTAGACTAACTGGATCATATTGTCATATATGAGGAAGAAGAAGAAAAAAAGAGCGGAGCACTTACACCACAAAGTGGAACTGATGCAATGCCAGCATGAGGTCCTCCCAGTGAAATGAAATTCTTCACCTGTTCAAGTATTATCAGCAACATTGTATGAATACATTATACAAGTGTTTCTGACAGAGACAGGTGTACAAAAGCACAAGACTGGATAAGATAGATGCCAAAACTATAGAGTTTAGGAATCCCCTTATCCTCATTTCATTGTCGCCAAGAGTGCAGTCAAACTTCGTGAACTGAACCAAGTTTTCAGTTGACGAATGAAATTGAACTAGATATTTAGTTATCCTTTTTTTCCCCCTTACCGGTGGACCTCCTTCACAGAACTCAATAACTCCTCGCCCAATCAAATTTCCCTACAATGATGATTAATTGAAATGTTTCAGAATGAGAACAGAGATTGAAGATGCTTTAAACTGATATGAAATACAGTAAAATTAGTCTGAGTACTAAAGAGAACTGATAACACAAAACGTTAGATATACTACATCTTCGCAGAAGCTAAAAATTTAAACGGGGAAACACCACCAGTACACCTAGAAGATGAGAATAAGAAAGGAGGGCACGTGAGCACGGAAACCAAAACCTAACTCTTATAAAGATGTATATATACGTGACCAAGTGAACACAATAGATGGGTGCTCAGGACTAGGAATTACCTGAGACAGACCAACTATGTTGTAACCTTCATTGAGCTCTTTCAGTTCCTTCACCTATTAATCATGTTCTATATAGTCAGTTTTACAATTAAAAGTCAATAGCCCTAATCGAAAGGCACTATCAAGAGTTTTTACCCTGTCGCACACAATTTGAGCCTGCAAGCACAAAAAAAATGGAAGTTAGAACAGGATTGAGACTCCAGAGAGAGGAACTGTATCTTGAATTGAATGAGAAACAGTAATAATCTCAATTTCCTTTGTCTACCTGATCTTCAAGGGGCATAAACCAGGAATCCCAGGTTCCATCACCAATTTCACTGAAAGAAAAATTAAAAATCAGATAGGTACATGCATCACTGGGTTTGCATAAGATAAGGCAAGAGTTGAAGAGTATATGTTGATATATGGGAGATGGGAGGGGGTAACTAACAAAATGAATCATATTGAAGATATATTAGTGGACCTTTCTTCCTCACAAAGTAGAGATTTTTCACTGCTTTCGTGAGGCCAATAAAGTCGCAGACTTTATGGCCAATTTGGGGCATTCATCCCCGTCTCTTACACGTTGGTTTGAGAGTCCCGGACTCCCGTCTGATTCTCTTACTTCCCTCATCCGAAAGGATGAGTTAGGTTGGTCTTACACTCGTGGGTCAACCAAGGCTTACTTACCTTTATCACAATAACAAAAAAAAAAAAAACAAAAAAAAAAAAACTAACAAAATGAATCATGAAAGCCATTGAATGCTCTTGAACATAGCCGAATGCACAAGGAATCATGAAGCTCGAGAACCACAGTTATAGCTTCAAAAAAGAGCCGTTCTCAAAAATATTTGTTGTTTGGTTTTTGATCCACAAAATGTCACTAGCAGAGAATGTAAACAGAGGCCTGCCCCCAGAACGGTTCATACTCCACTTTTATGATTTTATCTCCCCCCCCCCCCCCCCCCCCACTACATTCATCCAAAACTTGGGAGTCAGCGTGAGAATGCAAGCGAATGTGTGGCAAATGCTTACTTTGAGTTTCACTGTGAGTGTAAGTGGGGGGTGGGGGGAGAGACTGAGAGAGAGAGAGACATACACACAATATCCTTTCGAACCAGACCACTCGCTTAAGTGCTTAGTAAACTGTTTCATTCCACGATGCGAGCATTCATCCCCAATTCCTACATTAAATAAAACATCATCCAGACTGAGAAATGAAACTTGACATAGTTTATTCGGGGAAAAAGAACCAAAGCAAGACCATTTGAGGTACACTTAGTGCATGCTGGTCATTTTAAGTTCAATGCAATAAACCAGAACTATACTCAAAGTTGGAATTGTTCGTCATATCAAGGCACAGAAAGGAATTCCACCTGACTTTCTTCCCAACAACACAATTATGAATTTATGACTGTTCTCTTCTTACGTTAACTATCCTCAAAGTTAGTAAGTCATTCAATTGGCAAATGTCAAGATTTATATCCATATCAGATAGGATCTGTTTAGGACATGGAACTTGAACAACAGCACGTAAACCTCGAAGGAGATAATGCAACACCCCATTGTTAAACAATTTGGTTCGTTCTTTTGACTAATAACATTCAGTCTTCGGTCTTCCCCCAACCATCCTACTATTTTCCCTGGTATCAAGAAAGGAACCATGCTGCATTGCTGTGTAAACAGCCTAACTCCTCTTTTCATACACAACCAAAACCTAACAGATGCAAAAGTCTAGAAAGGCAGCCAACACCATATCAGACCACACGTGCTGTGATCAAATCCTCTGATCAGGTAAAGAGGAGAACAAGCAGGCAAAGAAATATTACAGCAGGTCTTACTGTAAAACAAAAGATAAAAACTTTGTTGGCTCATCGTAAGCGGCCAACACCACATCTCAGAAGTCAGAACAGCTGCTGTGGATTACATCAAATTCAGATTAACCTAACCACAGATGACTATGAATTCATGTCAAATTAGCATAATACCATTTCGGGTCAAATTCGGGTTGTGAATTATCTGATTTTCTTGTTTGGGTCAGTTTTCGAGGTCAAGGTAGGACCCTTGCAACAGTTTTCCAACCAAGCTTTGTTAACATTCACCAATTACCAACCACTAACTTACAATTTACCAACAAATCAAGCTAACACCCACCAATAAAACGAGCATTCCTTGCTTGGCTCATCATCTAAAATTCTACACAATACAATGTTGATTCCTTCACGAAAATAATTACCCACAAATTCAGGCAAATGATTACCCACAAATTGAGTTAAATCTCTTAAAAATTACACCCTAAATTCCAACTAAAATCCTATCATAAACAATTACCCAAGCAGTAAACTTGAAGAAAAAAGTACAGTAAAAAATGATCAACAGACAAAAACAATGGAAACCCATTACAAAGAACATGCTAATTAACCATTATAACTATAAAATTCACAACATTGCAATGTTTTCAAAACCCATAATTTCTATCAACATCATCATAATATAAAGCAATAAAAATTAATAACAAGAGAGAGAGAGAGAGAGAGAGAGAGAGAGAGAGAACGAAAATTACCATGGAGTACAATGAAGGGAAGAGAGTGAGAAAAAGGAAGGATGATTAAGAAGAAGACGAAGAATTGAGCAGCAAGTTTCATGCTTTCTTCACTTCCAACGATTATTTGATGATCTTACGAAGTTGGAATTATTTGATTTTGTTGGTTCTTCGCACAGTTGATGACTTGGTTGTGTAGTTGTGTGTGCGTGAAGATTGAGTGAGACGACGTCTGAGGACAAATAAGTCAAGAGCGATCTATAAACGCAACCTTTGAGACTTCCTTCGAGAGATAACTACACTATCAATTGAAATACGAGTACCCAAAGACGCATAATAAACGGATAAGCGTAAAATAGTGTATAATTTTCAGGTTAGAAAAATCGTTATAATAATGGATATGATTGTGACGTGTTTTCTATAACAAGGTCGGCTTTTTATCGGGTTTAAGCAATTTGTTATGTCTAAATGTTATAACAATCAGAATTATGTGTTTGTTTAGAAATAAAGAATGTTCTGATTAAGACGTAGTTAACTTATATACTCATTTTTGTATTTATAACTCTAATGAATTCCGCACTTCGTACCAAGGACTAAGAGAGCGTAACGACTGACAAATTGACGATAGATTCCATTATTATATTTATGTACAACTACTACAAACCAATGGGTTTGACATTAAATAAATTAAAATTACAAGAATCAGAAACTGAGCTATACTAGTATACTAGAGCCAGGATTTAAGAACATCATGAGGATATAACAGGGCAGCCTTTAGCATGAACACCAGGAGCAGTAGGGCAACTGGCCAGAGGGCAGTAATCATCTCCCATTCCCCACCAATTCGGCCCGAAAATATTGTTACCTTGCAGGGTGTACAGCAACACCCCCATGAATGCCACGCCCGCGTCTAGGCCAGCTGATAAGATGTAGTTGTACTTTGCCCACCATCCTTTGTACCTTGTGTACACATAGTAATTGAAGAAGAGTCCGACAGCGCCCCAAGTTATGTAGTTTATGGACCTAGCAGGCGGCATCATGGCTGTCGCTCCCAGAATAATCGGCATGTTTATGAGCTTAATCCATTTCTTGTCAGGGTACTTTCGCGACAGCAACCATACAGGAACAGGAGAGACCAAACCCAGTAAGAAGAACCAGTTTAACCCTGGATAGAGGCCTTGCTTTGTGAACATTTTGCCTGGACCGAGAACTCCCCATATTATGGAGGCACTGAAGAACACATTGTCTCCCGGACACGTCCATGGGCTGCCCTCAGGAAGATTGTCTTGGTGACAGATGTTCTTGATTGTCGAAAGAAGCCACCATGTCGTGGCAAAATTCACTTGAGACGATACTATGGTGCCTACCAGCTACATGTGTGCCATCAATCAGAAGGTTAGGCAATGTCACAATAGAATATACTGTAGGCTTAAAGAACAACGACATTAGCCCAGTGCCTATGGATAAAAATCGAAACAATTGGTTAAAACCAGCTGATTAATTACCTGTGCAATGAACATGGATTTAGGGGGAATTTTCATGTAATGTCCAAGCTTCAGATCTTGGAGAAGGAATGTAGCCTGTGACATGCTGATATAACCAAAGGTTTTGAATGACACATTTGCCAGAGGCCTTCCCGGATAAAGATACCCGATTATCAGCTCAGTGATCACATTTAGGCCTATTTGCTGTGCAAAAGCGCGAAAATGTAATACAACAGTTAATTACAGGCATTAGATATGAGATTGATTGATTGATTGTAAATATAAACGAAACAGTCTGAAAGAGAAATGTACCTGATTTGTGGTGGCCATGATGATACCAATGGGTAAGGTAAAGGACATCGCGATTGCACAGGCCAATACTAGCCCCCACCAGGGAAGCTGAAGCTGCCCACCAAAACCTTCACAGGCTAGCAAAGCGAGGCCAAATGTGAGGGCTAAGAGAATATGAAACCACCACTGTGGAACTGCAGCATAATTCTTTCTCATCAGCCTGGAATGTACATCCGAAAATCCATCACTTAGCGTAGCCCTTGCTTTACTCCACAAATGCAAAATTGACCTGAAAATAGAACAAAACTATTATCCTTGCAACTTAAATTTATATGTATGTATGTGTGTAAGCCTAAATTAAAGACAGACAGAGTTGAAGGTACTAACTTTCCATGGAAGAGAGCAATGTGAGAGATAGTAGCTGTTACACTCGCAAAGCTGAATCCGTAGCTAAAAGCAAAGAACCCGCTCAGATAGAGCTTGCTATAACTGTTGTAGGACTTGTCATCAAAGGTGAAAGTTTTTTCATTCAAGATGCGGGTGATATTGTAAACTTGGCCAGTTTGATCAAATGTTGTGGAAGATATAAATGGGAACTTCTTAGCATCGTATATGTTGGAATAATAAGTAATAGGGGCCATAATATACACGACAATGAAGAATCCAACCATTGTATTTACGATAGCAGAAGCAGGAGTCGAGAGAGGGCTCAGCAGGAAGCTAACAACGACATTCCAGTCGAAGGACAGAGCACCTACGCCAAGGCCATGGAGCCCTGATCCAACTTGTTGCATCGTTATCGACTTCTTGAAAATCCAACACAGAACAGAAAGACAGCCTATTGAAGGGAATAGATAACCAGGGATGACATAATAAGCAAAGCTTGTTAAGAATGCCATCAGAAAAAATTGAAGTCTTGTAATTCCTCCCCTTGTTCTCTTATCCTTCTCATGCAGTGTCCTGTTAAACCACCGATACATAATTGAATTAATCAGGCCGAAGACTACAAGTTCTCTGCAACATCAGAAGTTAAACAGCTAGCTAGGATATGAAATTGTACAAACATGATGAAATTAAGGGTTACCTAAAGAGAGAGACTTGGACAAGATTTGTTGGCCACCACATATAAGGAGAGTCGACAAGGTACTTTCGAAATAGACCAGCCCATCCATAGCCAAGCAGCTAAAAAACCATACCAAACAACAACATCAGAGTTTATTTCCGAAAGACTTTAGCTTGAAGGGTCGGCTAACATAAATCGTTGTGTAGCAGAAACGAAAAAATAAGGTATACATACCTGAGTAGTTTGAGCAAGCAACATGGCAGCAACCATATTAATATTCCTATTGTACAAAGCTTTCACACTGACGATGATATGAGTAGCATAGACAACACCATTACTCGCGCCAGCTATAATAGTGATCAATACATGCTCTTTTAAGTTGAATGGGCCAGGGTTGAGTGAAAATTGCCACTTCGTAAAGGGAAATGTGAAGATTCTTGTAGGAAGTGTTGCTGCCATTAGTCTTCCAAAGGGCAAGACTGCAATTTGAGCAACCAAGGGAGCAACGACGATGGGGTTTTCGCGAAATTCAAAGTATCTGTTGACGAAGGAAATGATAATGCAGGAGCTCACACCAAGCACCCATGTTCTGAATGTCAAAGCAGGGAGTGTTGGATCGTCTGTTATCGGCACTGTCAGCCTCACTTGTTCTATTGGGTTGTCATTTATCCCGTCTTCGTCTGTAACAACATACGTACAAAACCACCAATTTCCACTTAAGTAAAACTATGAATGTGATAAACCTAAGAGCATCAACACATCATGCATTATTCACATACAGTTAGATTGCAGATGTCAGTCGGCTCAACTACTGATCAAATAGTTAAAGTCTTGGCACAGAGATGTTATGAAGATAACTATTCGAAACTCATCTACACAGTCCACCCTTTCTCGACCCTATTCAAACCAAGAACAACAAAACAAAACAAAATCGAGAATTTCCCATGAATTGGAACATTCTCACTTGAAAAAAAATACACATTATTTGTGATTCGTCTTGGAAGAAAACAACGAAGAAACTGATAGATGGTGCAACAATCCAACATTTCGAGTTCAACAAAAAAAAAATCATATGAATAAACTTGAAATCACAATCATAGATTCATAATCAACACATGATCAAACAAGTACATGACCATAATGCATACATACCACGTATGGTTTTTTACCATATCCAAACATATAATACTTGACGAGTAATAAGTAATAACGGAGGAGTACGAAATACCATGAATATGAACTGCATTCGAGTGAGCTCTTTGTCGTGATGGCGCCATTGTCTCCATCTCGAGCGACATGATTGCTTTCCTTGTGGTAAATAAGTGAAGATTTTGTAGGCGTTGATAATGTAGATTATAACATAAGAAGTGTGAAATACATACTACATACGGAGTACATAGTAGTAAATAAAAATGTTACCTTCCAAAAACAGAAAAATGCATCCACCCAAGAATCATGCTAACATACACTGACACAATTACTGAATTACACATCATACTCGAACTACAAGTATATCCTAAAAAATCTCAAGATTCAGTTTCATTGATTCGGAATCTAAACGATTTTTTGAACTATATTAGGAGTCTTTCTGTTACAGTTTAGGTGAATCTCTTATAAAGCTCCCCTCACTAAAAAATAAATAAAGAATCTTTTATTAGAAAGCTAATGACGTACCAAAACATTTGTTATCTTGATATTCCTTATTTGTTGTGAGCAATATAATCTCAAAAAGGTAAGAGATTAAACATATTCAATGTTTCAAAACAAAAAAAAAAACACATTTCAAGATATTTCTTATCTGTTTTTTTTTTTTTCTTTTTTTTTTTTTGAACAAATTTAACGAAAATAGCTCAACGTTTGCCTTGTTTGCACAAAATAACCCAACCTTTGGAGTTTAATACATACTAGAAATATTATCCGCCTAGTAACGTCATTCAGTTAGGCGGTTTTTCAGATCGATGTTCTCTGCAAAGTCCCAGTTAAAATAGTGGTTCAACATAGAGTATAACCTATGGACTTTGTTCTGTATCTAGTTCTGTATAGTTGCTGATAAATTATACACCGTATCATGCGTGGTGTTCACCCTTATTATCGTTTCACGTTTATTTGGAGCTACAAAACGAAGACGGATTTAAATCTTTGGATGCTTTTTAAGGGACACGAATTATACGATTGTAGCCGGCGTCTGGAGATTGAGGGATACTCCCCTAGATTCGACCGCCCTTTCCTCCCTCACAAATGACCCTATGGGTAATGATCATGCCACGGCCCATCGGTGACACGGCAACATGTGTCTAGCTCATGTAATACACGCACGTGTATGTACACGACAGACCCATGCTGCCGTGAAGCATTCCATGAGTGCCGTCAAGTCAGTGCTTCCCAAACTAAAGCAGAACAATATCAGACAGCTGCAGAGTGCTAATACAGAACATACCTCGTCAGTGTCACGGATGGGATTGGTTATGTGGTTCTAAGACTCTACGGTACGCGGCAAGCATAGAAAACACCCAGAAGCTCCTAACAAATGCAGTCTGCAATTTCAAGTACATTGGATCACAATCTAGTCCCACAAATCAACTGCTCAAAAAAGGGCTTTTAAAGGTACGCTTTGAATCTCGAATCTGATTGAATGAATTAGATACACTAGATACATAAACATATCTTACAATGGACCATCTGGGTGACTTAGCCACAGGCAGTCCTCCATATCATCCTCGTACTGCATAGTACATGTTACAAGGTCATACAATCAACTCTCGTGAAAGGTCTGTTACATTTGAAAGCATAACTTAATACGGCACCAAAGAATACAGCAGAACATGCCACCAAAAAAGATTGAGGATGAAGAACAACGATCAGAATCTACATTAGCTCACGGGCAAGTTTCACTGGTTTTTCCTGCAAAAATGCCACGTCTGCTGTTGGTGTAGTTAGCAAGTGATGATCAGGATCATCCACCACCTCCTCACTGTCAGCCGATGCAGATGATATCAAGGACTCTGTGCCATCCTCTGATGATTCATAATCATAAAACAATCAACTTACATGGACAAAAGGTAATAAAAAAGAAACTCTACTCGAATCCGACATGACATCCAATATAAGGACAGGATTGTTATTTAGACTATTTATATCTTACTCTTACTCTCGACCACCCTAATGCTAATTCAAAGATCATCAAATATAGTTGTTTGACTTGCTTCACCTCTATACACTGGTATAGGTCATCATCAAGACATCTAATAAGATTTTAACTTAAGCATATACGGAGTAATAAGCTATCATGTCCTATATTACTTCTTACCACAATATACTTCAGTCCCAAACTAACTCCAGGGCCCATACTTCTATATCTACTGGAACATTAACATGTATAGACAGATAGGTAACAACCTCTTCAATCCTTCATCGACCTGTAGCTAAGAAGATGATCAAGAAAACTTGCCTGAGCATGTTAGCTGATCAGAACGCTGTCGAACAGCTGCTATTTGAATTTGTTCCGGCAACAAGCAATTGAAGAATGAACCTGCAGCTTCAAAAGTGTAATTTAAGGTCATTAATAATTACTCAATAACAACAGCAACACCACACCACCACCAACAACAACAACAATAACCAAACCTTATTCCCAAAATGATTTGGGGTCAGCTAACATGAAACATCATTCCACAACCAATTGATATGAAAACTAAATCCTGTGTCAGGGACGTTCTTTAATTTTTATCTTCTTTGGCAACCAATTTCAGTTTTTTGGCTGCATTATTCTGACAAGACCAATAATATTGCCCTTAAAGGCTACCACAAAAATTTGGGCCATTTTTGTTCCACGGCAGATGGCAGATTATAGTCTTCATTTTTATCCAATTCTAGGCATTTTGGCTACATTTTTGAAAGTATCAATGTGTTCGCAAAACATAACCATAGATTACATGGAAATGCCCTTGATGAATTCGAAAGTCGGTTCCCCGTTTAAAGCTCTTTAAAGCCCTCTTCAACTCCTCGCACCCGTTGAGTCTCCATGTGCTTTTGGCCGTTTTAGGGCACCTATCATAGGATATTCGCTCCAATTTTGTGCCAAAACACATAACATAATCCCTAGATGCTCCGACAAAAATTAGAGCCATTTTTGTTGCGAGGCCAATTCGGGTCAAAATCCGTGGATTATACACTTCGATTTTAGCCAATTTCGACCACTTTTATGAAAGTAGTAAAATTTCCTCCAAACTTTACCATGAAACGATTATTCTTGTAGGATATGAGAGTTGGTTCCTCTATTAGGGAGGTTTTGAAGCCATTTCGACACATGTTCCCCCCGTTGTGGCTAAAGTGTGTTTTATCTAATATTGGGGCTTTAAGACACCTACCATAGGTTATTAGCTCCAATCTTTTGCCAAACCACATAATATGATACCTAGAAGCTCCAACAAAAATTAGAGCCATTTCTGTTGTGGGGCCATTTTGGGTAAAAATCCGTGGATTATATACTTCGATTTTACCCAATTTTGACCACTTTTATGAAAGTAGTCAAATTTCCTCAAAACTTTACCATGAAACGCCCTGGATTATTCTTGTAGGATATGAGGGTTGGTTCCTCTATTAGGGAGCTTTTGAAGCCCTTTCGGCACTTGTCAAACACCCCCCCCCCCATGGGGCTTTAGGGCACCTACCATAGGTTATTAGCTCCGATCTTTTGCCAAAACACATACTATGATCCCTAGAAGCTCCGACAAAAATCAGAGACATTTTTGTTGCGGAGCCAATATGGGTCAAAATCCGTGGATTATAATTCGATTTTATCCAATTTTGACCACTTTTATGATAGTAGTCAAATTTCTTCAAAACTTAACCATGGATAGTCTTGGATAACTCTTGTAGGATATGAGGGTTGGTTTCTCTATTAGGGAGCATTTGAAGCCCTTTGGGCAAGTGTCTCCGGTTGAGGCAAGAGTGTGCTTTGTCTGATATTGGGGCTTTACGGCACCTATCATAGGTTATTAGCTCCAATTTTTTGCCAAAACACATAATATGTTCCCTAGAAGCTCCGACAAAAATTTGAGCCATTTTTATTGTGGGGACGATTACGGTAAAAATCTGTGGATTATATAATTCGATTTTAGCCAATTTTCACAACTTTTACAAAAGTAGTCAAATTTTCCCTAACCTTTACCATGAAAGGCCTTGGATATCTAGTAGGATATGCAGGTTGGTTCCTCTGTTAGGGAGGTTTTGGAGACCTTTCGGCACGCGTCCCCCCGTTGAGGCTAGAGTGTGTTTTATATGATATTGGGGTATTAGGGCACCAATCATAGGTTATTAGCTCCAAACTTTTTGCCAAAACACATAATATGATCCATAGAAGCTCCGACAAAAATAAGAGCCATTTTTGTTGCGGGGCCAATTTTGGTCAAAATCCGTGCATTATATACTTTGATTTTAGCCAATTTTGACCAGGTTTATGACAGTACTCGAATTTCCTCACAACTTTACCATGAAAAGCCTTGGATTACTCTTGTAGGATATGAGTGTTGGTTCCTCTATTAGGGAGGTTTTGAAGCCCTTTAAGGCTAGAGTGTGTTTTATCATATGTTGGGGCTTTAGGGCACCTATCATAGGTTATTAGCTCCAATTTTTTGGCAAAACACATAAGATGATCCCTAGAAGCTCCGACAAAAATTAGAGCCATTTTTGTTGCGGGGCCAATATAGGTCAAAATTCGTGGATTATATACTTCGATTTTAGCCAATTTTGACCACTTTTATGATAGTAGTCAAATTTCCTCAAATCTTTACCATTAAACGCCTTGGATTATTCTTGTAGGATATGAGGGTTGGTTCCTCTATTAGGGAGCTTTTGAAGCCCTTTCGGCACATGTCAACCCCCCCCCCCCCCCGGTTCAGGCTAGAGTGTGTTTTATTGGGGCTTTAGGGCACCTACCATAGGTTATTAGCTCCAATCTTTTGCCAAAACACATCCTATGATCCCTAGAAGCTCCGACAAAAATTAGAGACATTTTTGTTGCGGAGCCAATATGGGTCAAAATTCGTAGATTATACTTCGATTTTATCAAATTTTGACCACTTTTATGATAGTAGTCAAATTTCTTCAAAACTTAACCATGAATAGTCTTGGATAACTCTTGTAGGATATGAGGGTTGGTTTCTCTATTAGGGAGCATTTGAAGCCCTTTGGGCAAGTGTCTCCAGTTGAGGCAAAAGTGTGTTTTGTCTGATATTGGGGCTTTACGGCACCTATCATAGGTTATTAGCTCCAATTTTTTGCCAAAACACATAATATGTTCCCTAGAAGCTCCAACAAAAATTTGAGCCATTTTTATTGTAGGGACAATTACGGTCAAAATCTGTGGATTATATACTTCGATTTTAGCCAATTTTCACAACTTTTACGAAAATAGTCAAATTAACTCTAACCTTTACCATGAAAGGCCTTGGATATCTAGTAGGATATGCAGGTTGGTTCCTCTATTAGGGAGGTTTTGGAGCCCTTTCGACACGCGTCCCCCCGTTGAGGCTATAGTGTGTTTTATATGATATTAGGGCATTAGGGCACCAATCATAGGTTATTAGCTCCAAACTTTTTGCCAAAACACATAATATGATCCATAGAAGCTCCGACAAAAATAAGAGCCATTTTCGTTGCGGGGCAAATTTTGGTCAAAATCCGTGCATTCTATACTTCGGTTTTAGCCAATTTTGACCGGTTTATGACAGTACTCGAATTTCCTCACAACTTTACCATGAAAAGCCTTGGATTACTCTTGTACGATATGAGGGTTGGTTCCTCAATTAGGGAGGTTTTGAAGCCCTTTAAGGCTAAAGTGTGTTTTATTATATATTGGGGCTTTAGGGCACCTATCATAGAATATTAGCTCCAATTTTTTGGCAAAACACATAAGATGATCCCTAGAAGCTCCGACAAAAATTAGAGCCATTTTTGTTGCGGAGCCAATATGGGTCAAAATTCGTGGATTATATACTTCGATTTTAGCCAATTTTGACCACTTTTATGATAGTAGTCAAATTTCCTCAAATCTTTACCATTAAACGCCTTGGACTATTCTTGTAGGATATGAGGGTTGGTTCCTCTATTAGGGAGGTTTTGAAGCCCTTTCGGCACATGACCCCCAGTTGAGGCTAGAGTCTGTTTTATCAAATATTTGGGCTTTAAGGCACCTACCATAGGTTGCTAGCTCCAATCTTTTGCCCAAACATATGATAAGATTACTAGAAGCTCCGACAAAAATTAAAGGTTTTTTTGTCGCACGGCCAATTTGGGTCAAAATCTGTTGATTATATACTTCGATATTAGCCAATTTTGACCACTTTTATGATAGTAGTCAAATTTCTTCAAAACTTTACCATGAATAGTCTTGGATAACTCTTGTAGGATATGAGCGTTGGCTTCTCTATTAGGGAGGTTTTGAAGCCCTTTCGGCAAGTGTCTCCGGTTGAGGCAAGAGTGTGTTTTGTCTCATATTGGGGCTTTACGACACCTACATAGGTTATTAGCTCCAATTTTTAGCCAAAACACATAATATGATCCATAGAAGCTCCGACAAAAATATGAGCCATTTTTGTTGCGTGGCAAATTTGGGTCAAAATCAGTGGATAATATACTTCGATTTTAGCAAATTTTAACCACTTTTATGAAAGCAGTCAAATTTCCTCAAAACTTTACCATGAAACGGCTTATATTATTCTTGTAGAATATAAGGGTTGATTCCTCTATTAGAGAGGTTTTGAAGCCCTTTCGGCACATGTGCGCCCGATAAGGCTAGCGTGTGTTTTATCTTATATTTGGGGCTTTAGGGCACCTATCATAGGTTATTAGCTCCAATTATTTGCCAAAACACATAATATTATCCCTAGAAGCTCCGACAAATATTAGAGCCATTTTTGTAGCGGGGCCAATTTGGGTCAAAATCTGTGGATTATATACTTCGATTTTCGCCAATTTTGACCACTGTAATGAAGGTAGTAAATTTCCACAAAACTTTACCATGAGAGGCCTTGGATTATTCTTGTAGGATATGAGAGTTGAATGCTCTCTTAAGGAGGTTTTGGAGCCCTTTTGGCTCGCGTCCCCTCGTTGAGCCTAGAGTGTGTTTTATATGATATTGGGGCATTAGGGCACCAATCATAGGTTATTAGCTCCAAACTTTTTTGCCAAAACACATAATATGATCCCTAGAAGCTCCGACAAAAATTTGAGCCATTTTTGTTGCGGGACAAATTTGGGTCAAAATCTGTGGATAATATACTTCGATTTTAGCGAATTTTACCCACTTTTATGAAAGTAGTCAAATTTCCTCAAAAGTTTACCATGAAACGGCTTGTATTATTCTTGTAGAATATGAGGGTTGATTCCTCTATTAGAGAGGTTTTGAAGCCCTTTCGGCACATGTGCGCCCGATGAGGCTAGCCTGTGTTTTATCTTATACTTGGGGCTTTAGGGCACCTATCATAGGTTATTAGCTCCAATTTTTTGCCAAAACACATAATAATATTACTAGAAGCTCCGACAAAAATTGGAGCCATTTTTGTGGCGGGGCCAATTTGGGTCAAAATCTGTGGATTATATACTTCGATTTTCGCCAATTTTGAGCACTTTTATGAAGGTAGTCAAATTTCCACAAAACTTTACCATGAGAGGCCTTGGATTATACTTGTAGGATATGAGAGTTGGTTGCTCTCTTAATGAAGTTTTGGAGCCCTTTCGGCACGCGTCCCCCTGTTCAGGGAAGGGGTTACCCACAGACCTACCCTTAACGTTTAGCCTAGAGTGTGTTTTATGTGATATTGGGGCTTTAGGGCACCAATCATAGGTTATTAGCTCCAAACTTTTTGCCAAAACACATAATATGATCCATAGAAACTCCGACAAAAATTAGAGCCATTTTGTTGCGGTGCCAATTTGGGTCAAAATACGTGGATTATATACTTCGATTTTAGCCAATTTTGACCACTTTTATGATAGTAGTCAAATTTCCTCAAATCTTTACCATTAAAAGCCTTGGACTATTCTTGTAGCATATGAGGGTTGGTTCCTCTATTAGGGAGGTTTTGAAGCCCTTTCGGCACATGACCCCCAGTTGAGGCTAGAGTATGTTTTATCAAATATTTGGGCTTTAAGGCACCTACCATAGGTTGCTAGCTCCAATCTTTTGCCAAAACATATAATATGATCCCTAGAACAAAAATTAGAGCCTTTTTTGTCGCACGGCCAATTTGGGTCAAAATCTGTTGATTAGATACTTCGATTTTAGCCAATTTTAACCACTGTTATGATAGTAGTCAAATTTCTTCAAAACTTTACCATGAATAGTCTTGGATACCTCTTGTAGGATATGAGGGTTGGTTTCTCTATTAGGGAGGTTTTGAAGCCCTTTCGGCAAGTGTCTCCGGTTGAGGTAAGAGTGTGTATTGTCTAACACTGGGGCTTTACGGTACCTATCATAGGTTATAAGCTCCAATTTTTAGCTAAAACACATAATATGATCCCTAGAAGCTCCGACAAAAATTAAAGCCATTTTTGTTGCGGGGCCAATTGGGTCAAATTCCGTAGATTATATACTTCGATTTTAGAAATTTTAACCACTTTTATGAAAGTAGTCAAATTTCTTCAAAACTTTACCATGAAACGGCTTGTATTATTCTTGTAGGATATGAGGGTTGGCCCTTTCGGCACATGTGCGCCCGATGAGGCTAGCGTCTGTTCTATCTTATATTTGGGGCTTTACGGCACCTACCATAGGTTATTAGCTTCAATTTTTTGCCAAAACACATAATAATATCCATAGAAGCTCCGACAAAAATTAGAGCCATTTTTGCAGCGGGGCCAATTTGGGTCAAAATCTGTGCATTATATACTTGGATTTTAGCGAATTTTGAGCACTTTTATGAAGGTAGTCAAATTTCCTCAAAACTTTACCATGAGAGGCCTTGGATTATTCTTGTAGGATATGAGAGTTGGTTCCTTTGTTAGGGAGGTTTTGGAGCCCTTTCGGCACGCGTCCAGTGTGTTTTATCTGATATCGGGGCATTAGGGCACCAATTATAGGTTATTAGCTCCAAACTTTTTGCCAAAACACATAATATGATCCACAGAAGCTCCGACAAAAATTAGAGCCATTTTTGTTGCGCGCCAATTTGGGTCAGAATCCGTGGATTATATACTTCGATTTTAACCAATTTTGACCACTTTTATGAAAGTAGTCAAATTTCCTCAATTCTATACAATGAAACGCCTTGGATTACTTTAGTAGAAAATGAGGGTAGGTTCCTCTATTAGGGAGGTTTTGAAGCCTTTTCAGCACATGTCCCCATTTGAGGCAAGAGTGTGATTTATCACATATTGGGGGTTAAGGGCACCAATCATAGGTTATTAGCTCCAATTTGTTCCTAAAACACATAATATGATCCCTAGAAGCTCCGACAAAAATTAGAGCCGTTTTTGTTGCGGGGCAAATTTGGGTCAAAATCCGGGGATCATATATTTCGATTTTAGCCAATTTTGAACACTAATCTAATAGTACTCAAATTTCGTCAATTCTATACCATGAAAAGGCTTGGATTACTCTTGTAGGATATGAGGGTTAGTTCCTCTATTAGGGAGGTTTTGAGGCCCTTTCGGCACATGTCTCCCGTTGAGGCTAGAGAGTGCTTTACCTAATATCGGGTCTTACAATAGATTTTTGGCTCTAATATTTCAGCAGATGTCTCACGGAAGTTTTATAAGCTTTTTCGGCACACATCATTTGTTGGAGCTAGAGTGCATTTTTTAAGAAGTTGGGACTTGACATCTAAATGTTCTCCAAACATTACCATTGTTCACTTGGGAGTGCCCCATTTAAAGGGTGGTTTCGGGGTCTTTTAAACCCCTTCACCTCATGTCACACTTTGATGTTAGCGTGTGCTATTGGCGGTTTTGGGTCACCTAGTATAAGTGTTTAACTCTACTCTTATGCCAAAACACATAATATATTTCTACTCTAAAAAATATGAGTTATCCTTATAAAATTGAATTACCATTGATCAACAATTTATACTTCTCTTTTGAAACAACCCATTTGAGTTTTCACGGTCTTCGAGGCCCCACTTTAACCATAACATTTTACATGTGTATCAATATTTTCCTAGAAAAAAATTATGGAAGATTTTTCGAAATCAATTGTAAAATTTTGTGCCATATTAACATTTATTATATAGTATGACATATTGGGTGTCAAAGTTCCCAAACTTTGACCAAAAAAAAGGGCATCGGGTGGTTGAGTTGGGATGGAGGGTGTAAGTGATATTTATTTTGTTTTGCCATCCGATAGTATAATGCAAAGTGTCGATCATGAAATAGCGTGGATCCAAGTTTATACAAATAGTATTTGATTAGATAAAATTTGCAAAGAGCCAGGAAAAAAGAGCTTAATCTTACCTAAACGTGCAAGGCGATTGACCCAACCAGGAATAGATTTCCCAGTGAGACGCGTACAGACTTCATCTGTAAAATGATTGCAGTTCTTTGCAATCAAATGATACGTGTCTCCATGATATTTTGATGCAAGATGCTGCATAAATGACCGAAATTCAGAGCGTGACATGTCTGTGCTTCCAAGGGGTATTGACTTTCTAAAAATAAATCCGGGGCAGCTCCTGGGTTCCACTTCAAACACACCACTGGTAGAATAGTCATGTGCGCCAAACCCATACTCTGTGCCGTGAACTGCATTTTAGGATTTGGATTAGCGAGTTGTGCAATAGGTAGGACAATCAAATCAAATTAAATGGAACAAGTATACCCAACTTCAGCTTTATAGCTTGTCTTTAAAAAAAAAATTAAAAAAAAAAAAAAAAAAGGTTAAGAGTGCAAGCATGTGGTACAACCAATGTAGAAGATCAAATGGTTGTACAAACAATGTAGAAGATCAAATGGTACAACTACAACCAACAGTCGGTGACACGGGGCAAGCAATCAGGACAAGTCGTACGAAAATATAGCACGTGTCATGTGGAACACGTGTACAATCAACGTATGGTACAAGCGGTGTATGTCAGATAAAGATCAAAGAATTGCGTTCTATGTCAAATTAAATTCCACCAAAACAACGCCACATAATGTAGTCACTGCAGCCTAATAGAGTTGAAAATGGGGCAGAACACAGCTGCCCTGTATAATAAGCCTCAAGATGTCACGATTCCTAATATATTTATGTATAATATGAGGCTCAATGATGGTTGAATATCCATTAAGCAAGAGTGAGAGCCAGAAAGTCAATTCTGGTTCAGACTTTATTTTGACATGAAAACTTAGTGAACACATTCAACCGAACCATTCCGCATAGACCTAAGTGTTGAGAAAACTGAATACTTCACAAGTTCGTGGGCAATAATTTAAGCCTAAGCTAGAAGTTGAAAAAAAGCAAAAAGAGATAAATCTCCAGCAGCAACAAGATGCGGAAGTTGTCTGCAAATGGGAAGAGTATTATTCTGTGCTCCTTCGAAAAGTCTACGTCCTCCTAAAAGGCTAAAAATGTAACAAGCTCTTGTGTAGGCATGCATCTTCCAATTTAAAAGTAGGGTATGAATTCGTGGTGCAGGAGGTTTCCATAATAGTAAAAATCTTCTACGTACTTACTGTAAGGCTCGTTTTCGGGAGCCGTTCAATTAATATGTAAACTGGCAATCGTGAGGTGGGACTTTGGGAGAATAGGTAATACTTACTCAAACAGACATGACAAGGTACTAAACCCAAAAAGCCTCACCCAAATTATGATAACAACCTTGTTTAAAACGACCCAAGGCAACAACGCATGAACCAATTAAATGCAAAGGATGTTTCTACATCAAAATTGTATCGCTACACAAATTAAGCACATCATAAACAAACAGAGCACTCAGCTACAGCTCCAAGGTTCAATTATGATAAGCTATTATTAAGCTGTCTATTTATTAAACGAAAAGCATCCACAAGCAAGATGAACTTGGTGTCCAAACACAAACATAGCTTAGTTGATGAAATAAAAGCGTCCAAGCTTTCGGCAATTCAACCTCAAAGTCAAAACATAATGTTACACATTCAAACTGAAACAGAAGCTCCGACGAGAAAATTCGACCACTGCAAGCTCATTTCTCACAAACTTCAATCAAAGCTCAAGTCCCACAAAACCCTAACATAAGTAAGACTGCATTACATACATGATAAACACATACTCAAATCTTAAGCTACACAACAACAATCCCATCAAAAAACACACCTTTACCACCCTATACGATCCTACTAGCTCGAATCGAACTAAACCCGACTTTGGAACCAAAAAACGATCCCCTCAACGTTCGAACTTCAAACAAAGCTCAACTCCCACAATTCCCCCAACATAACAAATGATAATTGGTCTACTCTAACCATAGTACTCCAACACACACATCATAACATAAAGCAAATTTCGAGTAATCCATCAAAACGAATCGAATAAAAGCTGATAAGAAGCCGGAATGAAGAGATATATACCTTCAATGCCGGAATGAAAAATGCCGAGGCCGAACCAATACAAATAATCATTAACAGGGGTTAAATCATATACATTTAGATACAATGCTGTCCTCTCTTTTTCTCCTTCACTCTCCTTTCTCCCACTCCAGCTCCCAAAACTGAACCGCATCCTTCTCCTTCTTCTTCACGCTTTCCCCCCCAATTTTATCAATTCCACATCCCCCAGAAATCAAACCCACTTGCCCTAATCTTAATAAATTTCTGGGTGTGTAAAAAGATCGAATCTTGGGGATGATCGCCGGTTGAATTTTGGGCGATCGGGGAGGATTTAGGAGAGAGAAAAACCCTAGAAATTGATTGTTGATTGAAGTTGAATTATCATCATTGTCTTATGGGTATTTTGGTAATTTTACTAGGGTTGCCGTTGCCGGCGACGGAGGAGATAATTTGACCGGCGATCGGAGAAAAAGGGTGGATTTTTTTTTTTGGGGATTTTTTTTTTTTAATTTTCTGGGTTTTATTATTATTTATTTTGGGTGGGTTTTATTAGTCGCGCGCCTTTTCCCCTTGTTTTTGTCGGGGAAGAAGGTGATCAAACTGATAATGTTGGAGTCTCACCAACCTGTACTTGTTGACTACTACTCCTACATGAGCATTAAATTTTCGGAATCGTTTAGTTTTGGGTAAGATCGTCTTTATATTTTACGAGTAATCAACGGATTTATGGTGGTAGTATATCAGAGAAATAGATGGGATTACGCTATTACTATGTGTTAATGGGATGTCCAACTAGAGATGTACGGAATATTTTCTTTGTTCTTTTCGTTTTTTAACGTTTACTTTGAATTTTTCTCATATATTCAAATCAAAATGTTGAGAAATGAAAAGAAGTTTAGTTTATCAATGTTGATAAGGGGATGCAATCATGTACATTTGTTTTAGATGGGAAATCTTGTGTGAACCTATCTGTAGAAACATTGGTTTTCCGCAGTGACGTACTCCAGAGATGATGACTAACGAGTATGAGTAGTGTATGGGAATTGAAAAGGATCATACGACTTAAGACATTTGTCCGGATCAATGAGTTGCGACTTATGCGTCAAAAAAATCTGCGAATGAACTCCCCTTCCCTTCTAAATTCGAGAACTAGAAATATCTTAGCGAGTCCTCTCAATAATTGAACACTATGCTTTGTATTCCGTACAAGAATGACCTGACAATTAGGTCACAAGACTAGGGGAAGTCCCTATCAAAACCAAGAAAAACATCAGAGATCTGCACTAAATAATATCTACATTCCTTGACAAAATATCCATCTATACATAACCCAATTATTCATGCAGTGGTCTACATGAAGAGTTGGGATTTGGAAAGCTACTCTATACATACAATAACATGTGCAGATTCAGCATCAAAGCCTAGTAAACACTTTCGTCATCTGTTGTACATTTGTACTCGAGTTGGAAATCCGAAAAATATCTGGTAGACTTTGGCCTTGAACTTAGTACATCCCCTTGCAGTTGAATTCCTGATCAGTCTTCACCACATTGTAGTACAAGGTGGAGGATCTGTCGTCGAATTTAGAGATCAAGTGATGTGCATGAAGTCCGCAGTATTTCTGTCCCAATCTCTCGATGAATATGTCGGTCACTTTCTTAAACATGCTGTCTTCTTGAATCCATGGTTGCTTTACAAACTCTACCAGGGGCATCCACTGCATATGCAGGGTACAGATAAAACATATAAATTTGGTTTATCAGAGAAATCAAACTCTGTAGACTAATTCTGATGAACTGCGCGGTTAGTGGCATTACCTTAGCAGCTTCTATTTCATGATCATCAACCTTGATTTCAGCTGAAACAGCTTTCAGTGTGCAGATGAAGAACAAGTCTGACTTCTCGAAAGCCATGTTCTGAGCATGCCTGAAACCCGAATGTGTACAGAAGTAAATATATGATCTGATCAACTACTTTGGCCCTAGCTATTTCGCCAAGGACATTGACTGAACTCGTTTCATTACTCATTTACCTGAATGCAATGACTTCTGAGAATTCAGTGTCGATCTGCAAGAACGAAACTGGTAACAATTAGCAGACATACATCACAATTTATACTCAAAAGATAATGGAAGTGAAGGCTGAAAACTGCATCTACCCCAGTTTCTTCCTTGACTTCTCTTACAGCTCCAGTGAATATTTCCTCAGACTAATCAGTAAGCAAAGAACACGAGTCAGAAACTCAGAATCGACAAAACTACTGTTTTTCTACATAAAAGGTCACATGGCTCAATGAGTGTTCAACTGATCATATGTTACCTCATGGATGAAACCAGTAGGAATTTTCCAATAGCCAATAAAGGGGGGCGCACAATACTTCTCTTGCACTACAAGCACCTATAAATAAACGTAAAGTCGATCCAAACTCATCAGATCAGATGAACTAGAGCTCCATTTCTGGATTTCAACTATCAATTCCAGACTGTAAGCATCTGATAGTACCTCGTTTTTTTCATTAATAACAAATCCTCCCACCCCGACTTGGTGTGAAGCATTGGCTGGAAGCATACAAGGCCCTTCCGGAATCCAGTAGGTTAACATTACATATCCTTGCTCGGCATGGTGATACTGAAACCCTTCCTGCATCAACAACAGAAGACACAAGACAGCAACACATTCAGAATTGTTAATCTCACATTCAAAGTTCCGGAAACAGAAGTATATATGATGCAAGACATATAAAAGGCACTCATACATGATGAACAACAAAACAAAGGCATCCAAAATAAAGCCCCAAACCATAGCAATAGGCTAAGGCGAGATTTCATCCTAAAAACCAATTACCAATACGAGGAGTAAGGCCACCACCCCTTGATGTCTGCTAGATCGATTAAATCTCAATAGATCTTTCGATATGGAACTAGCTCACACACGTTACAACACGGGAATCTATTGTGAGGGCTACTTATCCAACACAAATACTCGAAATTAAGATCAACCTAGAAGTACAGAGAGACCCACACACCTTTACAGCTATTGGTACTAGCTCTGAATAGTCTGATGGTAACTTAAGCCAAATCCCTTTCTTCCCCTGCAACATTTCACAAGACCAGTTAAGAATCATGTCAAAAGTTATTAACTTGACACCAAAATCATACATTTCCCCAACAAATCTGCAAGTTTTGCTGACAAATTGAATGAAAAATACCTTGTTTTTCCAATGTGAAAGCGATGAACGAAGAACCGGAGCGAAAACATCCGGATTAGAGGGTAATTTATCCGTATTTACAATGACTCCTCCATACTCATCATCAAAGCAATCAAGAGTTCTTGTATCAGTGAAAAACAAACTTGAAAGTGCTCCATTTATCCCATTAAATCTGCTCAACAATGGACTTTGTAGAAGTAAAGTTGAACTGACTGTTTTACTACTGTCACTGGTTGATTCCTGTGCCCTTGAGCAAAATACTGCATTGAAACAACAGTTCTCACATTAACATGCCTAAACCCTAAAGTCACGGTTGCGAGTTTTCAACGTCATTTCTAAAAAAACATCTACTCATGGCCAATGAGACATCATTTGAAACATTTGTTCATGCTTTGATTTGCTTATTTTTACCCTGTTTAAAATCAATACTTAATAATCTAATGCAAGGATGAAAGACCAATCAAATCAAAACAAACCCAAAATCTAGAGAATCATACACCATAGTAGAACAAGTAATGTCAAATTGTTTACAGATATTCCGAGATTGATTTTTACACTCCTCCATGTAACACAAACATCGACGTGTAAACGTAAAATGAAGAGAAAGGAGATACCTTTACAAGAATAAGACTTATGATGATTCGGTTGAACGACTCCAACAAAGGAAGTTGGAACCTTTGTTGATGCAAGAGCAACATTATCTTTAGGAAATGTGAGGAATCTAGCTTCAATCATACTCAACTCCATGACTAATGTTAACTTCCTTAAAATCCCAGAAGTACAAAAACAAAATAATACTACTAAGAAGATTAATTAGTAGTATCCTAATGAGATTAGTAAGAATAAGAATCCAACAAGTTGCAATATATTCAGCTGTTTGTGTCAGCTTGAAAAGTGTGACATATATATAAGCTGAAATATAATTAGGCTCATCACAGTTTATTCATTTTGTTTCTGTTTCTGACTTTCTTCAGTTGTTGTTGTGTGGAATCAGATGTGGCAAGAGAGAGAGAGAGAGAGAGGATGTAAAAGGTAATCCAAAATATCAGGAATTTGATCAAGTGATGAGTGTACACAACATGTGGTTGGAAACTTGGATTTATATACTGTAAAACCTGGGGAAGAGAGAGATTCTCATGTTACTCGGAATATGATGACATATCCATATCTCGATTCCTTTTCTATTACGCGTATCACTCGGCTTATTATAATTCAAGGGTAATGATAATATCACGACATAATTTAACTGATCTATTATTCGGTATGAAATGACAAAAACTCAAGTATAAGTGTATCATCGGATTCATAGGCTCATTTAGGTTGGTCATTTCACCACTTAAGAGAAAGTTGTTTTTCTTGCTCTATCACGAATTTAAGATTTGAGCATGATATATCTTGACATGCGCGGTGTGTCGAATGTATCATTTCTCTGTGCAATGTAAGAAATGAGGCTTTACTAATTGTAATTGCATGCATTGAGCTGAATTACATTATCATTTGGCCAAACTTTTTTCAATCATTGTTGTAGTTTAATTGGCATGAACATTATTTCACAGTAGCTAGTTAGCTACTTTTGAAATGTCAAATAATTAGCTCAATCCACTTAATTAGACACAAATTTAACTTGAATAACGTCAGAATCCACCATACTATGTGACGTATGTGTGTTCACTCACTGTACGTTGATTACCTAACATTCACCATAATCCATAACACGTCATCCAACAAAATAATCACATTACAATAATAATGATTTTATACGTAATTATTGGAATAATTGTGGATTTGTGGTCGTAATCCCATTCTCCATGCATGCATGTAAGCATCCAACGTATATCTATGTGTACTCTTTTGGAAGAGTGTGACGCGAGTTTGGTTAATTGATGACATATTACAAAATAAAAAATTTTAAATACGTCAAACTGCAACTATGTCTACACACTAACGAGAAGATAAATTCGTTCGATGAAAAGTAAGTTATGTTATCATCTTATATTCTTATATTTTTGAATCCGACATAAACCTGAAGTTCATAATAATAGTACACGCCACCAATGAACACTTTGATCGATCAATGTGCGTAGTAGCAAAAATAATGTTACCAAACAAAATGTGCGTAGCAAAGCATTATGGTATTTTTCAGATTAAAGTGAATATAATAATAGATGAAGATGTCCGCGTCTTGGCCAAATAAATCACGTGGAAAAGTAAAAACATACGTGTAGACATGCACGCCCACCAATGAATTAAAGGTAGGGTCTGTTTGTTTGAAACCCAGGTTTTGTTTCTCAGTGTCGTGTCCACTTCATGAATCGTTAGCCCAAAAGCCCAACATCACGCACGACTTTGTGAGACTCGTGATACACATGTAAGATGTAACTTGAGCCTTATCTTGATTCTTGACACAATTTTAAGGATCCGAATTCTCGTATTTCATTTTGTAGTAGTTGTCTTGCTCGATAAAATACCCTAGAACTCTAGAAGACACTACGTTACTGATTTTCAATTCACACCTCTGCAATCTCCCCAATTTTTAATATATGTCTTTACGTTGCTCCATAATGTAGTAGTTTATTCCGTTCTCCCGCGCTTTTGCAAATTTCCTCTCATTTTACAAGGACTGGGATGTAATATTTTAAATGTTTTTACTGGTTTAATGCATTTTCGCCTTTCCCTTTAGAAGAGAAAAAAGATACTATGACAGTATGAGATCGTTAGTTCAATTTCTCTATACCAAACAAGCTGTTAGTTTTGGATAATCCGATGCATGAAACTACGAGAGTAACATCGAAATGTGAAGAGATTTTTGAGTGCACTCCTTAGTAAAATACACTCGATGAATAATTTGGGCTTGGGCCTAGTATTTGTTAAGAAACTGGCCCATTACTACTAGAGTCCGAGAAAGTTGGGCCTAGTGGTTCACAAACATATTCAGTCATGTACACGACACTGGGTCCACTTAGTTTTATGGACTACTCTTATAGTGGGCCTCTTGTCCAGCTCGTGTGTTAAGGTTGGGCTCGACCGTCTCACCCCAGATGAGATAGTCTCACAAAAGAGGTTGAATTTACAGTGTCTACGGGGGGGATGATGATGATGATGATGATGATTAAAGATTTGTTAGCTTTCCATTAAAGTTAATCGCAAAAAAGAAAAATGTTGCATCATGAGATAAAGTATCATTGACGAGCACAATCTTATCTCAATCTTTCCACATTTCCGAATTCAAATACTTTTTGCCCGTTTAAAATATTTCTAAAGATTTATATATCAATATTTTCAAACAAGTTTCAAATTTTCAATAACATCACGGGCGGAACTAGAGTAGACCGTAGAGGCTTACCATGGGTCCATGGGCAAGACTCGTCCCAAGTCCCTTAAATAGTACTCTTTGCTATAAATGTACCAGAAAACTATTGAAAATAGGTTGGTTGTTAAATTGCCCCTCCTTGTGTGTAGGGAAAAAAAAATACGGCCTAGTCCAATGTTTAACTAGGGTTTAGACATTGCACAACACCGTGAAATATTATTAAATAATTTATTCAAAAGATAAATAATACTAATGACTTGATTGAATTTTTTTCCAAAAATTTGCGAAGTCTATCGAGCTAAGCACGTGGTTTTACTAGAAGTTAAGAAGTTTCAAACAAATGATAATGACCTTCCAATTGTCTACTTCGATCTTCGAAATTATTACATTACTACATGACAAAGAAATTCACTCTAAACCACAAGACAACGTATCCAACTTTCCTATACTAACTTACCAATTAGACCAAAGTTCATTTCGACCATCACGGACATCAAACCAAAGAAAATACTTAATTGTCATCCAACCAATTGCATTGCCTATAATACAAGCAACTCTCCTTATTAATTCATTTCTCTCTTTTACGTTAGAAGTGTCGCCATATAGCACCAAATCGACACCAATTTTGTCCTCTAAAATCTTATCGATCACTATAGTCATCCTCACTAGTCACGCCACAACCCCCCATTTATTTTGTTTGCATAATTAACAACTTGCTCTAGAGTTGGACCCTCTTTCCTTGCAACTTGATAATCAAATCATTCAACCGATCGATCAATCAATTTCCTTTTTAGTTAATGACAAATTGCACGCTCGATCCGAAAATTCCAGCTACCGTGAGACGTAGGGTTATTTGGATATCCTATCTCCTTATAACGTTATAACTGGTTCGTTAATTGGACAACATTCATGCCTACTACTCTTGGATCCCACAACGAAACTGACGATGAGAATCGGGACCCGTATTTAGGTTGGAGAACCAGTAGGGCTGATAATCCAATCACATAACTCCATAAGCTACCATTTAGATCCCCCATCATCGTCCACTCCAATGAGTCAATTCACGCCGTTGATTAATTCCAACTTGCATTGTGGCCACCATAATCATAGTATACTAATTCAAATTAAAGTTTAAACTTTAACATCAAATCAAAAGACTTTGAAATTGAAATTAAGCCAACAACACATGTCTTAATCTTAATTAATTGATTAAACAAATTTAATGATAATAATGGAAAAGTAGAAATAAACAGTTCCGAAATTTGTTACATCTTCCAAGCTAGCTAGGCCGCATATACTCCTATGTACATATACAGCACTTTTCGCATCCTTCCTTCCTACCATTACAAAATCCCCAAATTACCCCTCCTCTTTTAACCTTTTTTCGATTTTACCATCATAAAATAAACAAATTTATGAACAAAAACCAAAAAAAATAAAAAAAGTAATTTCTCAGTTAACGGCCAACTGTGGAAATCCAAAGGCTGGATGTGGAGATAACGGCGACAAAGGCGGAATACTGAACATCCTATCATTCGCATCTTTGTCATCCACATCCCAAAACGCCGTCCAACTTGACGGCGTCAACGGTGGAGCAACGGCGTCTTCTCCTCCAAACGACATCATTTTACTGCTTTCCTCAACTTTAACTTTCTTACTGTTATCAATCACCACAACAGCTTCTTCTTCACACTTCCTCTTCCTCTCGTTATTCACGGTATCAGCGGCAGCAGCAGCGGAGGCTTCTTGAACAAGTTTACCGACTTCGAGAGGGAAGTTAAGTATCGCCTTCGACCCGCGCAACCTAAACGCGGCTCGGTCGTAGGCTCGGGCGGCTTCAATAGCCGTATCGTAAGTCCCGAGCCAAACCCTAGATCCTTTCCGGTTCGGATCACGGATCTCCGCCGCGTATTTCCCCCACGGCCTTCTCCTAACACCTCTGTAGTGCCTCCGATCCTCCTCCTGCTGAGTCGACTCGGCGGCGGCGGCGATTTGCTGAGTCAACTCGACGACCTCGTATTTCTTCGCTTGTTGAGGTACAGCGATCTTCATCGACGGCCGCCTCTCCTTAAACTTAGACGACAACGACGACGGCTTCTCAACCGCCGCCACCTCCTCCGCCACCGTCGTCGCCACCGTCTGAAAGGCGAAGTTGAGATCGATTCCGCCGAAATCGAATTCGGTAAAGTCCTCCGTCTTTACAGAGGAAGAAGAAGTAATCGAAGGTTGCTTCTCCAATAAGTATGAACCCGCGCTATCGATTGACGACGACGATGACGACATATTACTCGACAATGACATCACAAATTTCGGTTGTTGTTGTTCATCAACAGTAATAAAATTAACAGTATTATTAACATTATTAAAATTACTGTAATTATTATTATTATTATTATTATTATTATTATTAAAGTTGAACATATTGTTGTAACAAAGTCCACTAGTAGGAAGAGGAGAAAGAAGCTCGAGATGGTGTTTGATGAATTCAAGAACATTGGTTTCATCGGTTGACGCCATTTTTATTTATTTTTATTTCCGAGAGAAAATAAATAAACGAAGCAAAAAAACCACTTGATAAATTGGGAGGAAAAAGAAAGAGTTGGTTGAGATGAGGTGGGTTTGAGTGGAAGAGATGGAGTGGAAAAACTTGTATATATAGACAGAGAAAAAAAAAAGGGGGTAGCTTCGTGCGTACGTGACACGAGGGAAGGAACGAGGAGAGTCACTCCCTCTGACTGAGATAAATAATTGTGTGTGGGGACAAGGGGGGAATGTTGAGTAGATCTTGGCCGTTGATGAGGATTTGAATAATCATAATTTGCGGCGGCTAAAGGAAATATGACCGTTGGATGTGGAGTGGGTTTTTGTCTTTTTGTTAAATGAGAGTTTGTTTTAACTGAATTGGATTTTTGTTAGTGGTAATAATAGTAAAGACTAAAGAGCACATGCTGTGGGATTTTATATTTGGTTATTAGTTATTACTATTTGTGGTGGCTGCTGCCTTCCGTTTGGAGTTGGAAAGTGTGCCATTGTGTAAAGGACTAAAGGTTGTGCTCTTGTGGATATGGGTCTCTTGGTCACTACTCACTAGTGTCGTATCGATATACTTGTTGACGATACGTAAAGTCTGTTATTGCTGAAATGGTAAAACCAATTGAATAAATTGTGGAAAAGAATTGTTATTCTGTATTTTTTGAAGTTTTCAATTTACAAGTGTCAACGACATGACAATCTATGAATCTAACTCGGGTGAGTCATGCCTTAGCTAGCTACGGAGTATACGCTAAACTTATACGGAGTATATATACTCTTTTTATTTATTTTTTTTATCTTTCGGTTTTGTTTTGCTGTTTTGGCTGGTCATGTTGGGAGTTACCTCTAACCAAACTAGTATTTCACTTGTTGTGAAAAATAGTACATTGCATAGTTTATTTTGCATTGTATTCTTCCAACTCCAGTTGATTATTTATAAGACGGATTTTTCATTTGATTTACAAGTATCCAAATATGGCACTTCAAATAAACCAGCAAAATAAAATGGGTAGATATAAAAGAATATAGAGGTTGTGCATATCCAACAAACATAGAGATAATAAGCAAGTGTTGAGAATCAAGATTGATGTAGTGGTTAAATACTCAACCTGTTTGGGGGTTGTCGCGGGTTCAAATCCCCGTACCCCCACCCCCGCAACATTAGTTGCTCCTTTGTACCAAAACAAACAAAATAATAATAAAGCAAGTGTATGTTACGGTTACGTACCAAACACTTGTATAGGAGTAGTTCATTTGAACTGAGATTTTACACTAAATGTTGAAAAATGAGAGAAGAGGCTAAATCCCAACATTGAAGTCAATCATCGTTGCTAATAATTGATTGACAATTTACAACAAATGCAGAATAGTCGGGAAAATGACGATAATTTGAGAGATGACGACCAAAGACCAATGGTTAAAGAATTCATATACACATGTATGTATGAATGCGAGATTTTCATGTCCTACACTATGCTATATTATGTACAATCGAAGGAATCAGATCAGCGCCTTGAATTAATTGTCATCAGCCAAATTAGCTATGGGCAACATAGGCTATTGACTTGGCAAGACACGAACCAAGTCCAACCGCATTAAAATCACATAATTATGAACATGATGGGCGAGGTTAAAATATTTCGATGTATAACACGTACAAGAAAATTGATTTGTGTGATATGTATACCTATTACTAGCAAGAGTATTGACATTGTATACGTATTTGTGGTATGTGAGACGGACTCTAAGTATTGGTATGAATGTATCACGAATTAGAACTCTGTTTAGATAATCAATAGTCATATTGTTTACGAGAGTTAAGTTATTAGTTTGTAGTCCAACTCCCGATGATATGATGAGAATCTACAATGCACCAAATGTCTGTAACGATTACTGTATGTGTATCCCGTCTCGAAGGGTTAGAATCTCACCACATGCATACATTTCCACAAATGAGAGATGCTCCTTCTAGAACGATGCTATGAGTAATGCACAATCTATGTTCATGTCGATCGATATGGAGCAAATAACCAGAAGTGGGAGTATATTACTTTATTAATCCAGCAAATCGATTCTCAAGTTTACTTAAATAAAAATACATTATTCCCTATGGTTTCTAGAAGGACTGATGGTTCAAAACATCACGAGGGCCGGGTCGGTCAAGTGTCAACCAAATGCAATTATTATTCGGATAAACTATGAAAAAGAAACAGTCAACCTCATCTATTAGCATTGAATTCCTAGTAGATTAATTCAACTAACATTAAATTAAACACTAATGACAGTGATATAGTACTAATCATTTAATTTTTTTTGGCTTGTTAAAAAAAATATAAAATTGTGGAGTTCTAATATAACCAATGGTTCGCCTAATCGCACATTGCAAAACTGATACATATAGAGCGTATAGTACTCTTATATATGTGTTGTTGCATCCCTTAAAGGAGTGGTCAGGGGTTTTGACTCTTTCAACATATAAGATCGTCAATGTATGTAATCGGCATGAGACATTCTGGATCAATACGTACTGGAAACAAAAATTAGTACTAATGCTACAATTAGTATAGCAGCCATATAAGGGAAACACCTGACAGAGTAGAATTAATAATGGAGCAGCTGAGAGATTAGTTTAAATTAAGCCCCAAAGTTAAAAGGTATGTGCCCGGTGCATGTATGGAGTATTATTTGGTGAATCTTTTGTCAATCATATCCTCTTAAATTATAAAACTACTTTCTTTGTTGTTGTTTAAGATTTCCTGATTGCAATCAAACAAAAATGACCAGCAAAATACAATATAATAGTATGTCGCTATTATTATGTTTAACTAATAATGCTAGTTTGAATTTTGAAGATGACTTTGAACTCAAATCATAGGAGTACATTTTTGCTCTCTTCAAATTTGTATAGCCTTTACTTTGAAACTAAATTGTCATTCAAAAAAAATGGAATGATTTGGAGTTAGAGTGCTAAGTAAACTATACTTTATTATAGCCATAATATTGTCGTTATGTTATTATTTTCGCATTTATACCCTCAGGTATTCACAGACTCACAGTAGTCACACAAACGCATAACCCCGATTTTGAATTATGCATTTGTGTATGAGTCGTGCGTGTGACCGTTGTCCTACTCCTACCTTTATGTTCCTTGGGCACTTTTTTTATACCTTACGTCACAGCTACGTGATAATGGGCTGTGAATCTGGGCCTTTTATGTTTGCTTTTAGAGGGTATCGTGCGGCCCAGAAAAGGCAGGCCACATATCAAGGCTGGTGTAAAATTGTGTTCTTTCATGACGAACGTACGTCCAAATTGATGATTGTAACTTGTGTGGAATTACATTTGTTTTAATAAGAAAACTATGTAAATGAGATCGGTCACTGACAAATGCTAAGTTGAGGATCAAGGTTGATCTAATTGTTAGAAAATCTGAAGGTCATCATCTCGGGTTCGAATCCTCATGTCCACACTCTCTCAGGCTCTCAGCATTATATTAGATACTCCTATGTACCAAAACAAATGTTAAGTTATTCAGATTGTGCAGAAAGATCAATCTTACTGGTTCAAATATTATTACACTAAGCATTCATCATGTTCATCTACTACATGTTTAGTTTGTGATTAACGTATGTAATAGTGTGGTTCACAAGTTATCATACTCATCGCTCGGCTCCGACGACACGAGTATTCATTTTGAATTTCAGAATTATTGACCAAAAACCTCTAAACTGATGATCAAACTAGTTTTGATGCCGACGTGCCGTTGCGTCTTAAACTCAAAGAGCTTTACATAACTATACATACAAACAAGTTGAGAATATTTGACGATTATCACATAACTTTACAGCTGATTTTGGGCTTAATGATATAAGATTAAGCACCAATGCTAGCTAGAAACCAGAATGTTAGATAATGTTTTCTATCCCCACCTAATTATTGAAACTTGATTAGGACGATGTTTGAATAACTACTCTTCGACGTGAAATTTTAAAAAGAAAATACACCACTTGCCGCTTTAGATAACAAGCTAAGATTTCACCAATCTACATGAGTATTACGTACCAACTTAGAAACTTTATTATTATAGGAATATACAGCTATATATAAAGTTCAAAGTTTCATGGATTATGGTACACAATAACTGCTGTAGGGTTACGTTGTAGAACCTAAGAACCCTCATGTTGCATGCAAGTTGCATCTAAGTTCAATTGATCACGTTGCGTTTTTACTAGTATTATTTTTATAGAAATAAAAAATATACGATGAGTATGACCAAGTATAAATGTCAAGGTCTCAATGCGACCTCAGGCCTAGTCTTATGTAGCAAGGATTTGCTAGCTCCAACACGCCAATTCAACATCACGCATAAGATAACTGAAGATTGTAAAGTATCAATCAATAATCATCCACGCCCCTTAGCTTTTCCTTGCTCCGTTCATTTCTTTACGTTGGATCAAACGTCTTACCATATTTAGACCAAATGTAAAGAGATCCAAACAAATAACACATAATATATTCATTAAGTAATACATTGTCAAGATGACAAGATATATATACTTCCTCCGTTTTTTCGATCTCATTCTGCTCTTCATAAGCAGAATGTATCTTATTACATACGAAGGGTGAAGAATTGATAAGCCATAAGACCTCACTCCAAGCTAAGTCCAAAGGTAAGAACTGAGAAGGTGGAATGCGGATGTGTATGTTGCTGACACGTGTCAGACTTCATAAGGAATTAGCGAATTCAGTTTAAGGAGGAAGTCAAAGTCCAAGCCAAATGACCATGATGTATACAGTATACTACAACGGGTCAAACTTTCAACGTTCAAACTTTCTAAAATTAGTAATATAATATAACCGGTATTCTCTGAAGTCTGAGCACACGTGCGACTCTGGTCAAGCGGTCATAATCGAAGTTTAGGTAAAAGAGGGATAATGTTTGGTGATAAAGTATGAACTTAATTACCGTTACTGTCGTCACAAAACGGTGAGTGGCCTCAAAAGACAATGGTAAATACTCCGTAATTTACACTGGTAAATACTCCGTAATTTATAGTAATATGAAGATTGATTAAAAATGATGAAGTTTTTTGCAAGCTCCGCCACTGGTTTATATGTTTGAAGATTGATCAAAAAGAATGGAATTAAAGAAACTATGATCCATAATTTTTGGCTCAAGAGAATTCTAGGACAAAAATAATTCAATTTTTTTGTGAGAGCAGAAGGGGGATGTTACGGGTCATCGTAGTATTAGATCCAATAATCTATGACGGATTTCCAAAAACTATTCGATCAGCAAACATAAATTTATTTGGAGCAATTGGGAATGTGGTGTTCGATTTCCAAGTCTCTCGGTTTTGGGTTTATCATGTGTGGATTGTGATTCCGGGTGCTTATTACGTCTCATTTTAAGAGTATGAATTGCGGCCCATAAGAGGAAGAGGTTTCAGTCTATCACTGTTAATCCAAGTTGTTAATCAATATCTTTTGTGGTATTATCTTTAATCACATCTTCATGCCGTGAGATACGTAATACGTCGTCATGGATCGTAATATTTCTTTTCTCTTTTTGCATGGATCTTATGTTAGATACTAAGATTCATGATCAAATCAATTAAGATCCCTGACGTAAAACTGTAGAACTGAAGTCGTTGGTTGGGGACTTAGACTTGGCAAAGAGGTCATTTGGATAAAGTTGGAATCAGATCGAGTCATTCAGGGTGCATTGTAAATCCAGGTCACTTTCGGTTTAGATCGGGTTCAAGCCATCATCGAGGTCAGATTCGGAAGTAGGTCAAATTATACGGATTGGTTCGGATACGGGACCAACTATTCGAGTCGAGTTAATTCGGGTTTAGGTATGACTCAAGGTCGGACTCATTGTAATAAGTTGGGTTGGCCCAAATAGAAAGTATGTGGGCGATATGCAAAGTCGACGACCAGTTTATGGGGAGAGTCGCGGTGGTCCGGCAAGGAGAGAGGGAGGAGAGATAGGAGAAGCGGGAAGTGATTCTTTTTTTCTTATGGCATTACATATGCGTCCGTTAGACCATCACTCTGTTTGGTACATGAATCGCTATATAAATTACCTTTGGAGAAGGGATAAGAATAAGGTCATAGACCTTTGTTTAGGTCAATCCCATAGAGTTATTGGCATACTTCATTATGGAATCTGGATAAGGAGAGAAGCTCATAGTAGAGTGGCAGTAAAGCTAAGTGACCTTTGGGAAATTTGTATATATGGTCCCAAATTTCAACCATTTACTCCATATCAAGAAATCTCTTTAAGTGAATGTGCAAATACAATTAACTGACTAGAGTAAGTACTAGGACACAGTAGACAAATCATAAGCCGATTTGTTGGTGTCCAACTTTACGCCCACAAGGCACAACAATTGCCCACCCTTTGTTTGTGGGTCTCAATCAAACCGATGATGCTCCACATACATAGTTGTATTATCGTATATAAAAAAGCGATTTCAACTTTTTAATACGGTTTAATTTGGTTTGATTCAATATAAAATTACAAAACAATAGCCAATGCTAACAAAACCCATAAGGTATTGTTTGTTAGACAATATGTGATCTGACTTAATTAGAATGTTCATAAACGTAAGCTCTTCCTAACATTTTACTCATAAAAAACCAACATTAACCATTAGTCATATCGAACTGCTTACTTGAGAACTAATCCGTTACGATACTTGGATGTTTATATACAAATACAATTACTCTCTCGAAGGATAAATCTAGAAACAATTGGAATTTTCAAAGATCTTTGGCAAGCCTCTTTTATGCAATCACTTTATGTTGTCTAAAAGTGAAATGGTACCCTTCCAAGAAGGGCACTCCTCCACTAAAATGAGCCTACTAAAATCTATTTATGCCGCAAGTTGAGAATTTTTAGAACCCTACCAATAAATAATCTCCCAATTTGTCTGCATCTGAAACTTATCCATTCATAAACAATCTGTCTAGGAGGTTTGTATCCTTGGAAAAGAAGGCATGTCGTTTTCAATTGTTCTTACTTCTTAGTCACCAACTTGCACAACACGATCGATTTAGTGTCCTCTTGTGTCGTTTTAATTCCAGTTACTAACTTACTACTTACTAGGACTGTGCTTTTATTTCATATTTATGTCCCGACAACGTCACACATTCTCAAGCGTTACTGTAATAGAATGACGTAATGTTATTCTTATCATTTTCTCAACTACGGAGTAAGTAAATATTCTTTTCAATCTCTTAGGAGTATACAACTGGACTAAAGCTTGGTTGTTGATATTGATCTAAAACTTTTTCAATTAATAAATGGTAATGAAACAGAAGCTAATAATGT
Organism: Spergularia bocconei; assembly: GCA_963457585.1. Classification (NCBI taxonomy): domain Eukaryota; kingdom Viridiplantae; phylum Streptophyta; class Magnoliopsida; order Caryophyllales; family Caryophyllaceae; genus Spergularia; species Spergularia bocconei. The sequence goes on from OY734942.1 coordinate 30,385,183, forward strand.
GTTAGCTTCTGGAAATTAGTTGTATTGTATACTAGTTGTATATATGGAGTATGGACCAATAGTGCAAACTTTTATACATTTGCATTGAATCTACATACACTTGTATTTCTCTACTTGCTTCTTTCCATGTCGACTGTTTTGCACAAGGAATGTGCTAGACAAAGACATCATTTATTTACATATAAAGGGAGTATTACTCTCAAAAATAAAATCAACATCTAGTTTTGAAATTATCTATTTTAGTTTCATCTACCATGTTCATTCAAACAAATTGATCAACTTTTACTTACAAACAAAGCCAATGTATGAAACCTATACTTTTCCCAATCAAGTTTGGAAAGATACTTGCGTGGATTTTATACATTTACAGGCATTGCATCTATATTTGATGGGATTAAACCGTGCTTTTAAATTAGATCAGAAAAATACAGACATATCAAATAGGGACGTAATGGAAAGTCACTATAATATGTAGATTGTTATCATTTGACAAAAAATGACTTTCATATGGTTTAGCTTGGTCTCGCAACAAGACTTGTATAGTTTAACATTCAAATGATTCAGATTAGAACATTCATATAATCAAATTAGATGTGTTCCTTTCATCTATACCATTCATGTCATACATTATGATCAGTTGTAAGAAATTCAAGTTATTTATCAGACCGTCTCATAGAAAACTTATTCCCGACCACAACCAGTTAGGAATATGCCATTAGTATATGATCACTAATTGACCACTTAGCTAGGAAGGAAGGTGAGAGGTAGGTGCCCCCATAAATGACAAACCAGTGTTCAATCTCCAAGTCACCTTCCACAATAGCATCACTCCCTCTGACGTCACCCCTCACCTCAAGAATTTTCAACACACGTGCTTAATTAATAATCTCAAAAAAGTAAAAATTAAAATCCACGCCCATTAACTTTTTCCCACTTGATCCAGTGAGAAACTTCATAGAAGCTCATGCTGTTAATTCTTAATTATTATATTAATAAATTTTTATATCAGACCAAACTAATCAGAAAAAAAAATTAATTAACTTTACAACCATAGGTTAAAATTTTAACCCTATGTTTTTCATTAGAATAATCTAATATGGACATGGACCCCCTTTTCGCCCAATTTGCTACAAGGTTCATGCACCTCTCTCACTCTATATATACCTCTTCATTTCACACTCTTTCAAAAAATTGGAAATTCATCTTCTTTATTACGCTTTCTATAAAAGATTTTCTAAACCCACTTCAGTTCACAAATTTACCACAAAATATTCAGTACCCAGTTCAGTAAATCAATTTTTAAGCTTACCCAGATTAAAAAGTTTGAATTTTGATTATAAAAATGAGTTTAATAGGTAATTTTGATGCTGATTATACTATGCTTGATTCAATTAGACGGTATTTGCTTGAAGATTGGGACCCACGTATCGGAGCTCCGGCGAGTGGTGGCGGTGGTGGTCCGGTGTATCGCCGGAATTCGAGCTTTAGCCGGTTGTACCCTTGCTTGACGGAAAATTGGGGTGAGTTGCCGTTAAAAGAGGATGATTCAGAGGATATGGTGCTTTTTGGGGTGCTTAAAGACGCCGTACATACAGGGTGGTCGCCGGAATCCGGGTCGGAATCGGTATCGAGTCCGTCGGAAATTTCCGTGACAGTTAAGCCGGAGCCGGTGGATTTGCCGGTGTCGCCGCCGGCGGTGGTGGTCGGAGTTGGGTTGCCGGCGGTGGCGCCGTCGAGGGGTAAGCATTACCGGGGTGTCCGAAGACGGCCGTGGGGGAAGTATGCGGCCGAGATACGTGACCCGGCGAGGAACGGGGCTCGGGTTTGGCTCGGAACTTTTGAGACGGCGGAGGACGCGGCGTTGGCGTATGACCGGGCCGCCTTTCGAATGAGGGGGTCTAAGGCGTTGTTGAATTTTCCACTTAGAGTAAACTCGGGTGAGCCTGACCCGATTCGAATTACCTCGAAACGAGGGTCGTTGGAGAGAACTACGTCATCGTCCTCCTCGGAGAGCGGTTCTCCGAAGAGGAGGAAGAAAGAAGTGGTGGTTGGAGAGGTGGTAGGGCAGGCTGAGGTAGGCTCACAACAAGTGGGAAGTGGGGTGGAGAGTATACAAGTTGGGTGTCAAGTTGGTGTGAGCACAATGCCACTTGGCGATCACTTATTAGTCACTTAGATATTTAAAAAAATGTTGTGGATTGGGATTAAGAGGTGGTGTCATTATCTGCTTAATTATAGATTAGGATGACATAAAAATGTCATTAGTTTTGAAGAGTGTAGTGTGTAGTAGTAGTATAGGTGGGTTTTGGCCTTATGGGGAGAGGGGGACCTCTTCTCTTGTGAATACAGTTTATTTGTTGAAAACTTGGTCTTATATAAATGAACAATCATTTGCAAGTTCTCTCAATTCTTAACAAACTACAGAGTACAAGTAGTAATTTCATAAGCATTCAAAATACTCCCTCCTTTACGTTAATATGTGAGAGAAATTCAAACGAAACGTAAAGAAACAAAAAAACGGAGGGAGTACTCCGTATAAAGATATACCATTACATAAGAGACGAACAACAAGTTTTTCTATATGTGCTCGGAATATAATCACTCTAGCCCACAATTACATCTTCAGGCACCAATTCACCATTAATTCTTGAAGATGTTCGTACTCTAGTTTATTTTTGGTTTACATGTATCACTACAATGAGTATAGCAAGCCCATAGTTTAGACTTAGAGCGAGATGTGTCACAGTATCTGATAATACACAATGCATCACCGCTGCATATAAAATACGTGATTTTTTTTTTGTCTGCCCACTATTTTGGGACTAATAAAGAGTCTCATCTCGAATATTGTAATGTTTTATAGGGAGGTTCAACCAACAATCAACTGACCATTTTCTAACCTTTTCAAAGTGCACAAGTAGTATATCAATTTGGATTTCCCCAAGCATAACAATAATGTTGATCGATTGAAGTACTCGTGATCGCGACAGTCTTAATAAAACCCACAATTATATAACAAATTCAAAGTTGAGAGACTTTTCTATAGTCCTATACTCCTATGTACATAGACACAGAAGAACACAGGTCATGAATAGTCGAAGATAACAAACCAAAAACATCAAATGTGTGACATCACGGGCGACCGGACCTGGTTAATTTGCGAGCTCACGTGCAAACCAAACAATGAGCAAAATAAGGTCAAATGTTATCTATCAGACCATAACCTTGTCTGATCTTGACTTTCAAAATTTTAGACTTGACCCACAAGTCACAACCTTTGACATTTCAAACCTTTCCAACTTTATGCAAATTATTATTCTGATATTTTGGATTTATTAGTTGCAGTATCTTATTTTCATTTGGTCTCTACTGTATAATTATTGAATTTTATTGTACAAAAATACTAAAATAGTAGTTGGTAGATCTTGCAAGCTTTTGAATTTTGAGCTGTTACACAACTGCCCTTCTCCTTTGATCTTGATCTTTGATTTGTTCCTTTCACGCAACAAATTTCATAGCTAATCAATTCACTTATGATTCCTCTTCTAGATGTATTATACCTTAAACAATACATACATACATACTTCCATATGTTGCGGAATGATTACTATCTTACACCCATTTTTGTTGTTTCGCTAAACTTTATCTAATCTTAATAGTTATGCATTAGTCGGGGTAATAATAAAACTCGGCAGCATAAAAAAAAATCGAAAATAGTCATTAGTCATTAGAGGCATAAGGATTGTAGCAACTAATAATAGTCTTCTCTCTTTGAATTTGTTTTCTTATGCTATTCTTTGTGAGCTCATCAACTTGTCCAAAGTCGACATAAATATCATGAAAACTAAGCCAATGTACAAAATCTTTCATAATCATGAATAGCTGTTGCCTGTTGGGGGCTGTTTCCTTGTAGTCATCTAGTTTCATCTTTTTGCCTAACTTTGTTTCATTTCAAGAACACGTGAAACACGCAACTCAGTTCGAATTTGGATATCACGCTCTCATATATATTTTTCAACTTTCCGATATATTCCGTATAATATTAACGCCAAGAATCGATGCTACCAAAATGGAATACAACTTAATTAAAGTTTTATTTCACACTATGAAGACAAAGCTGGAGTATTTTTTTCTACCTTCATATGACAGCAATGTTAACTTCGTAATCATAGAGTTGAAAATGTGTTAACCAAATATTCTTCCAACTCATCGAATTATGCTATTTAGGCAGGAAACACTGCTGGGGCGCACACTGGGCCACAGGCCCACATCCTATACCAAGACATGTCCAAGCTTAGGCCCACTATTTTTGGTTAGGATCTTGACATTGTCCTACGCTGACCTTTCTAATGGGTCAAGTTTACACATGTGCGGGTTTGGATCGGATCAACGTCGTCGTACCTCTGAATTCTGAATTTTTGATGCTAATCGTTGAACCGAAAATTCTTCCTTTCTGACCCTTAAATTGAAGGTGGACTGTTTGGTAAAAGGAAAATGACGGACATGAGACGGTCTAATCATAAGTTATGGCCAGACACTCGGACACATTTGGATGCAAATTCGGACGGGTCACGGGTCTACCTCTCGAGGTAGACTCGTAAGATTGTTACTGCAAATACAGATGCATCTTCCTTGAACTATTAGCAAAGATGTGAAAACATACAACATAAGATTAAGAACCAACAAAAGGCATTTTCATGCACAAAAAGGAAGCATTTCCATGCACAGGATGAGCTGGCCGATGCCCTCCGCACTCTGAAAGAGCGACAAGCCTAAGAGGAAGTAGTTAGGACTGCGGCCATGCTTAGGACGAAATGTGCTACAAATTACAAGACTAAAGTGATGGGATATTATTTCTGCAAGAGGAAATCTATGTTCTGGCAAACTAAACCACAGTGAAGTGCGTTCAAGTTTCTTAGACAGCTTCTCTCAACCTGCTCATCAGCTCATCAACCCTGCTGCTTTGATACGGCGATAACATTGAAGTTCACAGAATTCGGATTTTTCTGAATGATGCCTTTTATGACCTTTGCTGCGTCCTGAAGAGAACAAGAAAACCATGAATGAAATACGCAGATTACAGTCTGTAGGTACTCTTAATTAGGCCAACTTAACATCAATGTCTATATCACAGTTGAGTACACCTCCATGCACAGCTATCTATTCATCAGTTGTCGCATATACTGAAGTCCAGCAAAACTACAGCTTCTTTGCTCAAGTTGGCTTTGGAGAAAAAACATAGGGCAATAACAGCACAATAATGCCAAAGTTCACAAAGTCAAGTTGGTTCTTAGCTATAACAGAAAATCTTCTTATCTACGGAAAAACTTCTGAAAGGCTAAGAACATGCTTAGATATGCATGCTTCATTTTATTTAAATTAAATCTGGCCTTTAATCCTCACCGAGATTCCTATAGTTAAGTTTTTCTCCAGTCATTTGAATCTACTAGAGCACAAAAACGCTTACAAAGTACAAAAATGTTTGTCTCCCTTCATAACTCATCCAAACCTTAAGTCCTTAACAGCGTTAACACAGTAGACACTCCAAATGCACGGAGTAATCAAAATCAAGAGTACACTACATAACATTTAAAACCAGATTCAGACAAGTTACCTGAAGCAAAGTGTCGGGAGAGGATGGTCCATGTGATACTGGTCTTGCCCTCCTTCCATCAAGTTCATACAGTTCACCTGATAAGCAATAATAAAATTAGAAAAAAAGGTAACGCGGATAATATGTATGAGAAGATGTGTATGAGCAAAAGCATGCTATAGGGAAAAGAATTATACCATCAACACAAGAGAAGCAAATGAAATGAGTGTCCACATTATCTGAAGCCTGTCAGGGAAAAAAAGTCCGATTACACGAGCATCAAAAGATGATGAAGCTTTCATAGTACTTTATGCAATTTCACGTCTTGAGCAAAGATATTCAAAAACTTGTAGGAAAGCTAATAGCATAGTGTGCATAATACACATGGCCTGTTTTGATCGCCCCCTCCCACCTAACCTACGAGAACAGGAAGGGAATGTCAACCTGCTACACAAGGTGACAATTAACCACAAGGACATGAGATACCTCATGGTAGCTTAAAGGTGTAACAGATAAGCCATCCCAAGAAGTCGATAAGCCTATAACAGGGGACAAAAATATGACTACAGACAAATTCCTCGCATCACATCAAAAGAACCTTGTTGACATAATTAATTTTTTCAGGGGATCATATAAACCATAAAAACAATAATGCCGGTTTCATTTTCCAACTACAGGGTAGCTTACCTCAGTATCACCAGCAGTAGCTGCTACTGAATGAGCGCTCTCCATTTCTGTATCTTTCTCAAGAAACAGAGCCCGCTGAAACAAATTAAAATTAACATGAGAATTAAGCTATTAGCACATTACTGTATATGCAAATAAAAGGCCAGCAATTAACCTCTGCAGGATTCATGCTGGCTGTGGCTTTATAGAATCTATCCAGGAAAGAATCTTCTCCTGAATCATGAGCAATGTGAACAAAAGAATCAATCAAAATTCATGATTGCCATTTGCCATATCACCAGCAAGTGAAATTTGCAACATATTAGAGCCAAAAACTCTTGGCAGCTGTACAAAATCGACAAAAAAAGCATATTACACTTGATAGGTGACTTGGGCCAAAAGCCGTTAAAGAACTTCAATATGAGAAGAATCGTTTCTCATATACAATAAAATTACACCAAGGATGTCCGTGGTAAACTTTTGAGAAAATTTATCAATTTTCGAAAAACTCGTCAAAATTGGCCAAAAATGAAGTATATAGTCCACCGTTTTTGTCGAAAATGGCTCCAGAATAAAAGCAGACGATTTTCTTATGGATGAACCTAGAGGTTATGTTATGGATGTGTGTAAACTATTAGAGCCCAAAACTCTGTTTAAGTATACAAAATCAAACAGAAAACGCATATTACACTTAAAAGGTGACTTGGGTCTTCCCCGACCCCTACTAATATTATCACTTCTCCACCCTTCTACTCTTCTAACCGGTGCGTCACTAGGCCTCCTCCTCACGTGGCCATACCACCTCAGCCGTTTCTCATATACAAAAAAAAATACATCAAAGATGTTTCTGGTAGAAGTTTGAGCAAATTCAACAATTTTCCCAAAACTCGTCAAAATTGGCTAACAATGAAGTATATAGTCCACCGTTTTTGTCGAAGATAGCTTCGGAATAAAAACGGCCGAAATTTTTATGAGAAGAATCGTTTGGTCATATGAAGGGTGTGTGTAAAATATTAGGGCCAAAAACTCTTGGCAATTGTACAAAATCGACAAAAAAAGCATATTACACTTAATAGGTGACTTGGGCCAAAAGCCGTTAAAGAACTTCAATATGAGAAGAATCGTTTCTCATATACAATAAAATAACACCAAGGATGTCCGTGGTAAACTTTTGAGAAAATTTATCAATTTTCGAAAAACTCGTCAAAATTGGCCAAAAATGAAGTATATAGTCCACCGTTTTTGTCGAAAATGGCTCCGGAATAAAAGCAGCCGATTTTTTTATGGATGAACCTAGAGGTCATATTATGGATTTGAGTAAAATATTAGAGCCAAAAACTCTTTTTAAGTGTACAAAATCATCAGAAAACGCATATTACACTTTAAATCAACAGAATTCATGGATTGCCATTTGCCATATCACTAGCAAGTAGCAAGTGAAATTTGCAACACATTGGTAGCTCGCTAGTCGCTACACACGATAAATCTAAGGTCTTCTAACCAAACAGTCCTTGCTGTTTGAAAATATAAGAACTAATTAGTAACACTACAATTCTCTACACAACATCATGAAAAACTACTTGTGAGTAGCAGCCTTCTAAAGATGAAAACTCAAGATCAATTGCTTCAAAAATTATTATTGCCCCAATAATCCTATCCTAGCTTTCCCAAAAACAGATCTATTTGTGATGCAATGAGACATTTGTAACTGGCTTAACATGACAGGATTCATAAAATGCACAGAGTGAAGTATGAATACAAGGAATTGACAAGCTCCTATGCTTAAACTTCTCCCATTTTGTAACATCATGAACATATTATCCCCAGAACCACATTATTAACTTTGGTCTTTTTTGTTGCTACTCCAGGTATATTTCTAGAGACAATAGAACTAGGTATTCTGGTTGGGACACAACCACTCAACAGCACTGTCAACAGAGAGAAGCCAAAGAAGGTAGCCCTCTCTGAGAAGCATTGTGGAAGTAAAGCAAAATTACAGAAAAGCTGATTGTGCGAGAAAAAGCCTTTCTGTTCTACAATGTCAATGGCAATCACTACACTTAAGAAAGTAGTCAAATGCTAGCACCTAAAACGTATTTCCCCAAACAGTGAACTGAGAGAAGGGAAATAGAAAAACTTACGAAGCTTAATCTCAGAGGTGACATTGCCAATAGCATGCAAAAGCCCTACTGTGCCACATGCATTTCCCACAGTCTGCTGAGTGAAATAAACTTTCTTGTTGTACTCCTGGGGATGAAGCAAACCATTTACCTTACATTAGCAAACAGCAAAAATCAAAAGTGTTTAAACTAACTGTATTCGAGAAAGCATCCAGTTTAGCCTTGCCAATAAGAAAAATAAATCAAAGATCAAGATACTGGCACATGACTGAAAAATAGATTAAAGTTTAGGAAAACTAATCACAAAATTCCCCAGATGTTGTAGAATTTAAAAGGCAATCACCAAAAGTTCCAGGACTCCCAGCAACCATAGCCCATAGGATGCAAGCTAATGAACCATTACCCACGGTGGTTAAGAGGGTGAGGAACTCCCCATGAAATGCAGGACTTTCTTTCTGACAACAGTTTCCAGAATATAGCCATAGAAGTACACCTCCAATTTGCAAAGAGCCTTATGATCCTTTTGACTCTTGCATAAAGTGTAGCTGAATAGCAAGTGCTCCGCAACCATTTTTGGGGAAACCCAATGCTTCCCTCTCACCCACAAAGACATTGTCATAAAGTTCAGGAGCTTCTGAATATTGCAATATTAAAATACATTCTACAGTTCTAAATGTGGCATTCTAAGCAGCAGAACCTTAGTACCAAACTAATGTATCAGGATTTTGAATTGAAAACTTAATTGGAGTGAAAGAAACCCTAAAGTAGTTACATACATATTCATCATATTATATTATCCCTATTACTTTGCCATTCTCTGGAGATTCACTCTTTGCAGAACCTTAAATAACTTTCGACAGATCAGGTCATCAGTTATTCAGTCTTCAAACAAGAATTTCACCTTCAAGTTTCGTAAACATAATGACATCAAACTGCATGTAACAGTAAAAAACATCACCCTGACCAAGTGAACACTCCAAGCCAGTCATTAGACTCATCAATCAACCCCCCCTCTCCCCCCCAGTCAAATCTTATATTGAAAACAAGAACAAAGTATCACTCATTAGTAAACAAACAAAGAAATTACACCTTCAACTACAACCATGGCTGCCTGCAGGTCTTACAAACTAAATTGGTTAAGAAATCTAAGATCTCTATAGCAAGCTAGAGGCTAATATATAGAAACAGCCACAAAGGTCTATGACTTCAATGAAAAACTCCAGCATCAAAATCTATCCAAGAGCCTAAACAAATCTGTAAATCTGCGAGTAATTTATTGCCAACTTGAAATTTCTAAATTGATCCATCATATCGGCTTGATGAAAAGACTAAACTAGACAGAAAGTCATCATACTACACCTTGGAACACAAAATTAAGAATGTGACACATCCCTTATCACTACAATCATGATCCTCTACCCTAAAGCCTTCTAATTGTGTGACAACAAGAAATTTAGGGTCTAGTGAAGACATTTATACAAGCTACACCTCCAACAACTACCATCCTGTCAGGAGTCCAGCGGCTATATTACTAATTTACTACGCCATTAATTTGCTCCAGACATTCATGACATGTCCTAAGGTGAGTAAGCAGAGTGACCCACTACCACTCTGCCAGTATCTCAGAGAAATTCAACCAGAAACTAATTGAAAATATCTTTTGAGAAACCAATATGCTTCAAACAATGTTATAATCTGAAACATATACCCAATCATCCAGTTTATAAATTGAAAATCTCTTCTTGCCAAACCAGTTAGTTTCTCTCTAACACAAAAAACTGCAACTCACCTTTTCAACACTGTCCTCCTTCACTCTCTCAGCTTCACTCTGCCAAGGAAAAAGATTGATCAGTTAATGATACAAAACGACAGCATCAAGTCTAAAACCTAGGCAACCAAATTGCACACCAATGTTGAACAGTCATATACCTCAGTTGTAAGGGGATAAAGGAAAAGCACGGCAAGAACAGGTTTTGGCACCATTGCGAGTAGCTCTTCATCCAACCCGTAAACATCATTGCACTCAGCTTCGCCTTCAGGCAAACCAAGCCCCCACAGGAACTGCAACCCATCAAAAAAACCATCAGTCCCCATTAATAGACATACCAAAACGACATGGATTCCATTTTCTCACAAGGGCAATCCAAAATCTTAACAAAGACACTACTTTTTACACTTCCTATCGAAAATCGCATACGCATTGTAACATGACATGCAATAACATAAGATAAGTTTCCTTCAAATGTATTGATTCGACTTTCTTCTTCGTTCGAAGGAGACACAATGGGCAGCGTCACAGACAAGTTTTCACTAAAATCAATCACCTATTAGCAAATAAATTCAATCATCAACTAGGGTTTTTCCACCAACAATCAAATTTTGTGAAAAAGATGTCATCTTTCACTCTCTCAAATCAATAGATTGCACACCCAGAATTATAATCATGAATTGCATTAACTTGAGATGAAAACCCAACTAAAAATCCCACAAATTCAGTGAAACCCAGATGAGAAAACGGGGAATGATTCACAAAACTTAGCGTAAACTATACAATCGTAAACATAAACACATTTTTATAATCATCTCTTGTCAAAATCAGAATAAAAAACTTAGAATAGAGAAAATTATAATGATCAAAGACCCAGATGAAAGTAATAACCTGATTCATGACATCGGGGTTGGCTTCAAGAGGAAGCCACCTTTTTGCAGACGATCGTTCAGCCATTCTTCAGCGAGTATTGTTTTCAACAAACAATTGATGAGAATGAAAATTGGAAAGAAAAAAAAATTGGATTCTATGCTTTGCTAAAGAGAAACTCAGTTCTAGTTTTTATAGTGGTAGCGTGTTTGCTTAAACTGAAAACTTTGTTCATTTATTTATTTATTTATTTTCTGTTGGGCTTCAAATGCACCACAATTGTAGACGGGTTTCGGATCTTGGGAGGACGAATGTGGTATGGCGGGTTGAAAACCTTATCGATTAAGCTAGCCGATTTGGTTTGAATCTTATGGTCTTTGTCTTAATTCCCCGGTTAAGCGGTTGGGTTGGGTAGGCCACAATCCACGGTTGGCGCGGGTGAAATGCGTTTCTAGTAGATTCGAGACTGAATGGGCTATGTCGAGTTGAAAACGTTATTGATTGAGCTATCTGATTTGGTTGAAATATTATAGCTTTCGTCTAGTCTCCGTTTAAGCGGTTGCGATTGGGTTGTGGTGTTACGGCCTATGCTTTGAAGTCCATCGAGTAGGGCACAACCCACGGCTAGCACGGTAAAATGCGATTCTAGTTCAGCCGGCACGTTTAGGTGAAGACCGGAATACAAAGCAGTGGCATGATCCCAAATAAATTGATACATTACATATTACAATGTTCAATTACCAGTCATGATCAGGTCTAATTTTACAACAGTGATCAGGTAATTCACTACTAGGCATGATATTTGCAGGCTCCTCGGAAGGATCAGATCGATTTACGCGGAAGTAACCATTCTCGGAGCGCTCTTTGCACTAGGCCATGAGAGTAGTATTGTATGGGACAGCAGACTCCTCTTGGTAAGTTCCTACAATAACAATGGATCTAACTGCTATGCTTCTATTCACCAGAGTATATCGGCTTCCGTTTCTCAGCAAATGCTGCTAGGCCTTCTAATCGATCTTTGGTATGCAGAACATGTTCATAGCACTCTTCTTCTAATTTCAAAGCTGACGCCATGTCCATATCAAGTCCTTCGTTGATAGCTCGCTTCGCCATCTTCAAAGCCACTGGACCCTGTCAATCACAAAACGAGTGAATAGAGTTGAAAAAATAGGAACAAGGTAAAACAATCATCTGCTAGCCATTGGATCACAAGGTTTTAAGTTTCATGAAGATGTCCAACCCATCCAACAACTAAATAAATGGGATTGAAATCTCAAACAAATGACTGAGTTAGTGTTCTAAATTCTCCATCTAAATTGAATTACCCACTGACACTGGTGCATTACTTGGGCACCCACGAGGTAGCACTACAATGCTCATTATTTACCGCTACAATGCAGAGATCGGTCGCCCAGCTCCAAATGACATATTACGGTTTTAAAAATACAGGTACACTCCTATGGTGGCTGGAGTCAATAGGGGAGTCCAGCTATTGGAAATTGCTTAATGTCGCTGAAATCGAAGGCCGGAACAGATGCCTCCTTGGGGAAAGATGTCTGAGATCACACACAACTTCTTAAAGGTGGTCAGTAGGAAAAATGTTTGTTATAGGGGTTTATGCTCAATCCAATATCAAGCAAAGAAACGCTAAAACATGCCACTGGAAAGCCCTTGAAGGCAAACCCTATGAACGAGTCCCCAAACTGAACATGAGCAGTCTAGGAGTGACTATGAGTTGATGTTTAGAGCACCAAACCAGTATGACTTTGTCGCTGTCATGCCCTAGAGTCCTAGACCATCACCAAGACTTCGTTCCCAAATTGATTGGGGACTTACTAAAGGTGTGACTTGAGCACAGGAATCCAATATGAGAACATTTGATGTTATAGACGAGCCAAGATCCAAAATTCCGGGCAAACCCCACCAAAACAAAGCCCCATGTCACATTGTCACCCAATAGTCCACACTCCACTCATCCAATACAAAGGCAAACCAATATTTCCGTGCAACTTCATATTTTCCAATCTAGCATTTATATTTGACCCATTTTCCATCAACCCACCAAGTTTCAGCCCATTTGGTGCTCATAGACGCACTCTAGAGACTAGAGGACAACACACCGAATGTCCAAAGGGAACACTTCCTGACTCCCGTACCAACCGAAACTCCCTCAAATCCGGACTGTAATTTCCAATGTAATTTCACTAAGGTAGCTTTCAATAGGTACCAATTTGTGGCAAACGAAGATGCTGATGTATGGTAGAAGCATAAAAACTTTAGTAAAAGCTGGTTTTGCGCTAGACATTTTTGTAACTATTTTCAGTGTCCAAGAGGCAAGTTGTTCCATATTTAATGACATAGGTTCATCCAAGGAAACTGGACTCACAAGTCACAAACACACAATTATATGTAATAGCTCATTCCAAAATTGACAGAGTCTTATAAAAGTACCAATGCCCCACCTTCCCCAATCAATGAGAAGGCAAGGAAAAAGAAGCATGTAGAAAGATTAAGTACCTTCTGATTTATTTCTCTTGCAAGTTCAAGAGCCTTGGAATAAGCAAATGCCGGAGGCATGCAATAGTTGATGAGACCTGTATCAAAACCCACAAACGTTTTGATCAACGATGATAAATTTACAGCAGAGATGTACACATTTCTAATCCAACTCACCCAATGAATAGGCCTCTGTGCCAGAAACTTTCCGACCAGTAAATATAAGTTCCTTTGCAATAGATTTTCCAACCAGTCTAGTAAGCCGTTGAGTACCCCCTGCTCTGCGAGATAAAAGATACACGCACAAAGATGAATCTGACAACTGGTGTTCATGTATTTCAGATATGAGTTTTAGATGGCTACACAGTATTTTACACTATTATTTCCTACCAATCATGTATTTACATTGTCAAACCAAACATGCAGGACTGTAAAGACAAGAACCTATAATAGGCAGAAAGGTTGCAACCCCGCCAATTCAGCAAGAAAAACAGCATCAGATTGCCATGTTATAGTGAAATCAACCACATACCCAGGAATTATAGCGAGTCCAGTCTCAGGCAAGCCCAATACAGCATTTTCCCCTAGGCAAGCAAAAAGCACCCAATTGAGGAATCCACCATATTCAGTTGGTCACATTAATACAATACTATTGCAACGTAAAAGCCCATAAGATATTAAAGACTATCTATTGTTCTTTTTGTGTGCTGAGTTGTAAACATCTCAGTTGTTTTGGGCTGGTAATAAAATAATCATGTCTAATATAAAGGTGTTGAGTCTTAGGGGTTACTTCAAGGCTAGAGAATTAAGACATACAGGGTGACAAAAGTTTTAAATTTCCCTAAGCAAATACATATGTGTAGGAAAACAAAAGTTTCAGATAAAATAATTACCACATTGGAAATATCAATTACCACATATCCGGAGGTCGCACGATAAGGCCATTTCCAGTCCACCGCCTAGTGCTGCTCCTTCGATGACAGCAATGGTGGGAATATGAATTGCCTATGTAGAATTCAAGAAATTTCCAGTATTTATCACTACTGATCGAATTTAGTGTTACTAAAGAGCACTACTGTAAGTTCTTGAACAGGTTTCCCTTGATGTATAACATGTAGTGGGATCGAAAAATTCTAGTGCCATTTTATGGAGTTTTAGTGACAGACACAGCTTATGGGAAGAGCTACGAGTAGGTGATGTGTGGCGGAAGGCGTTAAAGAACTTCAATAACAGAAGAATCGTTCTCATATACAACCAAAGTACACCAATGATGTCCATGGTAAAATTTTGAGCAAATTTAGCAATTATAAACGAAGTATAAAGTCCACCATTTTTGTCAATAATGGCTGCGGAATAAAAATAGCCAATTTATATCTGGATGAGCGTAGAGGTCATGTTATGGATGTGTGTAGAATATTAAAGCCAAGAACTCTTTTAAGGTGTACAAAATAAACAGAAAACGTATTACACTTAATAGGTGACGTGTGCGGAAGGCGTTAAAAAACAGGAGAATCGTTTCTCATATACAAAAAAAAGTACATCAAGGACGTCTTTGGTAAAATTTTAAGCAAGTTCAGCAATTTTAAAAAAATGGTCAAAATTGGCTAAAAATGAAGTATATAGTCCACCGTTTTTGTCAAAAATGGTTTCGGAATAAAAACGGCCAAATTGTTTATGGATGAACCTAGATATCATATTATGGATAAGTGTAAAAAACTAGACCCAAATACTCTTGGTAGGTGTACAAAATCCACAAAAATCGCATATTACACTTATTAGGTGACGTGTGCCGGAAGGCGTTGAAAAATTTCAACAACAAAATAACTGTTTCTCATATATAATAAAAGTACACCGAAGATGTCCGTGGTAAAATATTGAGCAAATTTAGAAATTTTCCAAACACTGGTCAAAATTGGTTAAAAATGAAGTATATAGTCCACCATTTTTGTCGAAAATTGCTCAGGAATTAAAGCCGCCAACTTTTTTATGGATGAACCTAGAGGTCATATAATGGGTGTGTGCCAAATATTAGAGCCAAAAAGTCTTGGCAGTTATACAAAATCGACATAAAAAGCATATTACACTTAATAGGTGACTTGTGCCAGAAGCTGTTAAAGAACTTCAATATAAGAAGAATTGTTTCTCATATACAATAAAAGTACACCAAGGATGTCTGTGGTAAAATTTTGAGTAAATTTAGCAATTTTCCAAAAAGTGGTCAAAATTGGCTAAATATGAAGTATATAGTCCACCGTAATTGTCGAAAATAGCTCAGGAATTAAAGCCGCCAAATTTTTTTATGGATGAACCTAGAGCTCATATAATGTATGTGTGAAAAATATTAGAGCCAAAAACTCTTGGCAGCTGTACAAAATCGACAAAAAAACATATTACACTTGATAGGTGACTTGTGCCAGAAGCCGTTAAAGAACTTCAATATGAGAAGAATCGTTTCTCATATACAGTAAAAGTACACCAAGGATCTCCGTGGTAAACTTTAGAGAAAATTTATCAATTTTAAAAAAAACTGGTCAAAATGGGCCAAAAATGAAGTATATAGTCCACCGTTTTTGTCGAAAATGGCTCCAAAATAAAAGCAGCTGATTTTCTTATGGATGAAACTAGAGGTTATGTTATGGATGTGTGTAAAATATTAGAGCCAAAAACTCTGTTTAAGTATACAAAATCAAACAGAAAACGCATATTACACTTAAACGGTGACTTGAGCAGAAGGCGTTTAAGAACTTCAAACACAGAAGAATTGTTTCTCATATACAAAAAAAATACATCAAAGATGTCTCTGGTAGAAGTTTGAGCAAATTCAACAACTATCCCAAAACTTGGCAAAATTGGCTAAAAATGAAGTATATAGTCCACCGTTTTTGTCGAAGATAGCTTCGGAATAAAAACGGCCGAAAATTTTATGAGAAGAATCGTTTGGTCATATAATGGGTGTGTGTAAAATATTAGAGCCAAAAACTCTTGGCACTTGGCAGTTGTACAAAAATCGACAAAAAAAAGCATATTACACTTCATAGGTGACTTGGGCCGAAAGCCGTTAAAGAACTTCAATATGAGAAGAATCGTTTCTCATATACAACAAAATTACACCAAGGATGTCCGTGGTAAAATTTTGAGAAAATTTATCAATTTTCGAAAAACTCGTCCAAATTGGCCAAAAATGAAGTATATAATAGTCCACCGTTTTTGTCGAAAATGGCTCCAGAATAAAAGCAGCCGATTTTTTTATGGATGAACCTAGAGGTCATATTATGGATGAGTGTAAAATATTAGAGCCAAAAACTCTTTTTAAGTGTACAAAATCAACAGAAAACGCATATTACACTTAACGGGTGACGTGAGCGGAAGGCGTTTAAGAACATCAATGACAGAAGAATCGTTTCTCATATATAGAAAAAATACATCAAATATGTCTGTGGTAGAAGTTTGAGCAAATTCAACAATTTTCAAAAAACTGATCAAACTTGGCTAAAAATGAAGTCTATAGTCCACCGTTTTTGTCGAAAATGGCTTCGGAATAAAAAAAGCCGAAATTTTTATGGATGAACCTAGAGGTCATATAATAGGTGTGTGTAAAATATTAGAGCCAAAAACTCTTGGCAGTTGTACAAAATCGACAAAAAAAGCATATTACACTTAATAGGTGACTTGGGCCAGAAGCCGTTAAAGAACTTCAATATGAGAAGAATCATTTCTCATATACAATTACAATTACACAAGGATGTCCGTAGTAAACTTTTGATAAAATTGAGTAAATTTCAAAAAACTCGTCAAAATTGGCCAAAAATGAAGTATAGTCCACCGTTTTTGTCGAAAATAGCTCCAGAATAAAAACAGCCGATTTTTTTATGGATGAACCTAGAGGTCATGTTATGGATGTGTGTAAAATATTAGGGCCAAAAACTTTTTTTAAGTGTACAAAATCAACAGAAAACGCATATTACACTTAAAAGGTGACGTGTGCAAAAGTTGTTAAAGAACTTCAGAAACAGAATTGTTTCTCATATACAAAAAAAAGTACATCAAGGATGTCTCTGGTAGAAGTTTGAGCAAATCCAGCAATTTCCGAAAAACTGGTCAAAATTGGCTAAAAATGAAGTATATAATCCACTGTTTTTGTCAAAAATTGCTTCGGAATGAAAACGCCCAAATTGTTTATGGATGAATCTAGAGATCATATTATGGAAGTGTGTAAAATATCACAGCGAGAAACTCTTGGTACGTGTACAAAATCGACAATTTCGCATATTACACTCGATAGTGACGTGTGGAAGGCGTTAAAGAACTTGAAATACAAAAATAATGTTTTATCATATACAACAAAAGTCCACTGCCTAGTGCTGCTCCTTCCATGACAGCAATGGTGGGAATATGTATTGCCTATGTAGTATTCAAGAAATTTCCAGTATTTATCTCTACTGATCAGATTTAGTGTTGTTAAAGAGCACTACTATAAGTCCTTGAACAGGTTTTCCTCAATGTATAACATGTAGTGGGACGAAAAATTCTAGTGCCACTTCATGGGTTTTAGTGCAAAGACACTGCTTATGGGAATAACTACGAGTAGGACTACTGGAAACATTTCCTTTAGATAGAGCCTGAACAATCATATACAAATGCAGTTATAATTTTAACGCAGTAGCATGAACTAACACAATTCTTCAAAATATTGGCTAGATAATGAAACCATGCACACTTTGACAACAGAGGATATGAAAGGATACAAACCTCTAAGAGTGAAAATGTCGATCTCAAATTATTCACAAAACTTTGAACTTCCATTGGAGTCATTAGCTTTCTTTCCTGCACATACATGAACCCTGTCTCAAGATAACTGAACCACAAAAAACAAGAAATGGAACGATGACAACTGACAAGGACTGCACACTGGACAAGTTGGTCATTCTATTTGAGGAAGACATTAACTATCTGAAGATGCTATAGAAGTACCTTCAAATCAGCACCAGCACAGAAAACCTTTGGAACAGAACTGGATATCATCATG
Organism: Spergularia bocconei; assembly: GCA_963457585.1. NCBI lineage: Eukaryota > Viridiplantae > Streptophyta > Magnoliopsida > Caryophyllales > Caryophyllaceae > Spergularia > Spergularia bocconei. The sequence goes on from OY734942.1 coordinate 30,403,722, forward strand.
ACTTTCGCAGAGCGGTCTTCGTTTAAAATTTGGAGACTGTGCTGCAAACTTTTTAGCATATCCCTCCCAATGGCATTTTTGGCTTCTGGCCTATCTAGGTTAAGCTCGACAATACCTTGCAAGATCGTGTTCAACCATCAACAAATTATCCAGAGTCTTTATAAGAATAACCAATGAGTTTCTTAGAGACAAAGCCCAGGAAACAACACTAAAACGGTAGAAAGATGCATACAATACATTTGATACTACAATAGAGAAACAAATGGGGGACTCGGATTTGGTTTGGGCAAGACATTACTCGACTCTCAAAGGGAGTAAAAATATCGGCGATTTCAACGGGCATGCAAAACTAAATACCCCAACCCACATCCGTAGAATATGGTCTCGGACCGAGCCCGCTAGTTTATCAGCTAGTGGAGCAACTCTTGTGATCGCCAATTGGTTTTAAGATGGAATCCCACTTGGCTTGCGAAAAGTCTAACTATAATTCAATCAGCTTCACCAAAACGCCACCATTTCAACACCAAATTCACAGCTTACACCGCAAAGCATCAAACTTTCAAAGACAATCAAACATAATACAACGTAACATTCACGCTTCAGCAAGAAAAATCATCTAATTCAACTTGAAACAAACCAATTCGTCCAATCAATCCCCCAAAAATGCAGAAAATCACTCCAATTTACCAACTTTCTAGTCTAATCATATAAAAGAAGCAAAAATTAGGGTTTATAAGATGAAGGAAGCGTAAGAGAGAAGAGTACCGGAATCAGAATCGGAGAGTCGTCGGAGTTTGACGGAATCGGAGATAGAGTCTAAGATAAGACACCGGAAGCTCTGCAATTGCCATTGACGACATTGTTGACCAATTGATCTACCTATTCCTGCTATTCCCACCATTTTTTTCTTCGCCCAAAATGTATACATTATGGATAGTCACTGAGTCAATCAGTCAATACTATCGAGGACTAGTTTTAAACATTTTCCGCAACTAGAGGTCTAACGTTTAGACAATAAACAATACTTTGTTTGATTTTGTCGTGAACGATGAGACGTAAGCAATTCGATACAACCGGGTTTAGTAAAATTGAGCATTTACTAAAGGTGGGTAGGTTTGATTTGTTGTGTCGATTGTCTGAGTCTAGACAAAAGCAAATTAAGGTGTGATTAGCTAAAATAACGTTCTATACATCTACTATAGGCGGGTAGCTATCCAACTTAATCAAGAATAAAAAAAAGTGCTCGTAGTAGATTTATAATACTCCGTCCTTGTCTAAATTGTGAGAACATTAGACAATTTTAAGTGAAAATCTTTAAGTTTTAACATTCGGCGTAGGAAAATAAATGGAAAAAGGGTCATCGCTTGACTCAAGTTCGACACTCGTAGGCAGGCCGGTAGCGTATAGGAGTCAGTAACATTTACATCATCACCAGGCAATTCTAGTTGATGGTCCTTCATGCTTGAACATATAAGAGTACGACCCTTATAGAGGATAATATAGGAATAGTCTAGAATCAAACCCAAAGTACGGAATATACTAAACCCAACCCTTTCACGTCTCCCTCGATCATTATTCCAATTCGAGGCAAACAACAGACCATTTGAGCAATACTTGGCCTCGCTTGATCACTGCCTTGCATCAGTGACCGTGCCTACTTTGGCCGATCATCATTCATCAACCTAAGGCCCTGTGCGATTGGACTGCATTTTTCTGATCTGATTTGATTTGATTTGATTTGAACTGATCTGATTTGATTTGATTTGAATAAATTTGATTTGATTTGATCTGAACTGAATCAACTGATAAATTAACTGCAACTAGACGAATTAATAACTAAAAATAGACTACATTCATTGATTGTTATTTGGATAATTCTGATCTGATTTGATTTGATTTGAATAAAGCTGATCTGATTTGATTTGATTTGAATAAATCTGATCTGATTTGAAAACACCGTTGAATAAGTTGAATCGCACAGGGCCTAAACAAGGTTGCTGGCCAGCAAGAGCCCTTGACTTCAGCAGCAGTCAATGCCAGTAACAACTAACACCAACAGGCAGTCAGGCACTGTATACAAAGTCTTGACAAGGCTATATGCACAATTTCAGATGACAGGCCAAAGTTGCATGACAGAAGTATTTCTGCAAGGCGATTCTACAAACCCAAGGAGAAAGAACTTCTCGTAGAAGTCGGTAACAACAAATCAGAGAGCCTCCAGAAGCTGATTTAATGACATCTTAACACCAGGATAAGTCTCAAATATGAAACTTAAAAGGTGACAATACTTGCCAGTTCTTCACATTACGGAACTGGTCTTATGCAAACAAGCATAAAGCCACAGATAAGTTCTACACTATTTAGCTATGCTCACAAGTTAAGAGATCACCAGTGGCACGAGAACGACATAGGATCATCTGCACAGCCCAATTTCAGATTTTCTGAAATAGCAGCTTAGGGTAAGAACTTTAGCATCTAACAAAAATTGTAACAATGACTGTTTAGATGAACAACACTGAGGCAATCATAATTCACAGGGGCCATCCGCTTTCTAGCAAGGAAGACAAGCGATTTATCCATTCACATCATGCTGAACAAACTGTAAACCGAGTAAAAGTAACACTGCTCAGATGAGCTACTAACAGCAAACTGAGTAATTAACAGAGCAGCATCACAGAGTCACTGCATTACCAACTACAAAAAAAAAACAGAAATACAGTTGTATCAGCATCCAAGAGTTCTCGGAAGTAGGTAATAGGTAACAAGGGTCAAATGAGCTACCAACCACCGCTAATCTGCTCCAGTGTTAAGGTGATCACACATTTAGCATGAGCACACTATAGTGTGTTAACCACTGGTAGTCGATTCCAGTATGCAAGTAATCACATATCTAGCATGAGCAATGAGCATACCACATTGTGTGCATGCATAACCAGGAAATCAATGGAAAACAAAGAAGGTTAGCATATGGAAAGAGCTTTCTTAACCTTCAGCTTAAACATTGCGTAGCAGTTGATCCAACAATACAAGGGGAGCAAGGAAGAAATGCTTCATGAAACAGATTGAAAAGAAAGATTTACACTACATCAACAATGTCGACAATGCCCTGAACGCTGAGCATTGCCAGCCACTGACATAGAACGGCCGCACATGCACCTTTGTCTTTCCAAATTTCCTCAGAGGAAGCATCACAACTGATCAATGTTATCACATAATTAACCAAATTATATCATTAACCCTTAAGTAACTAGCAGCATATCGATTCAAAAAAACACGCAAACACTTCAACGAAAACATTCAACAAAGTCGAATAACAAAAGATTTCATGACCTAGAACATTATCAACATATCCAAAAGACCAAAAGTACATGACCTTGACATCATGTATGTAACTCCTAGATCACTAGAGCTAAGCAATGTGGCCACAACTATACAACAAAATTGTGCCCATCACATCACTCATATTCATACCCCCTACAAGGCCAATACAACTATAACCTAAATTGGCCAACTACAATCACCTAAGATGTTGCATTTACACATCCTAGTACAACAACCAAAAAAAACACTACACACTAAAGATAGTGCACTAACATCATCCTACCAAGAAAATGACACCAACCCAAGTACCCAGCCATAAACTTCTCAAAGAAGCTTAAAAAAAAAAACAACCCATCACAACATCAATCAAGCATTCTTGAGCCTATGCCAAGCAACAGGAGGCTGACCAGGCTTCCTCCTCAACTTAAACTCAAACATCAAATTATTCTTCAAACCCCTCTTAGCCTTACACTCAACAACCCTATACAACCCATCATACACATACGTAATTTTCGGTGTCGAATCCCCATACCTAGTACCAAACCTGACTCCCTTAACAACCCTAACATCCAACCCAAACTCCTCACTATTCCTCAATGCAAGATTCCCTCTTTCCATCTTCTGATCCTTAGGATGCTCATCCTCCTTCCCATATATCCCTCCTTCTCCAACGTAACTAAGAAGCTGCTCATCATCATCATCATCATCATTGATCATTTTGTCCGGGTACCCCTCAGTGGCAACAATGCAGGTAGCAACCAAACCTTGTGGCGTAATCTTGAAGTCAATCCCATTCTGACTTCTACTATGTAACCCTACTATCATAAGCTCCACCCGATACACAAAACAATCACCGATATCGACACCCGGGATCGAACCGATGACCCTCTTGACCTGATTAGGTATAATCCCCTGTTTCTTAAGCTCCACCATTGCCATGAAATCAATCCTGTGGGTCCCTCTCTCTGCCTTTGAAACCCTAGAAAGTTCCGTACATCTTTTCCTGAAAATATCAAGTAATCCCCTAATCTCTTCTCTCTCTCCTCCTCCAGAATTTCCGCCATTGTTGACTAATACAAGCTCCCCTGTTTTCATAATTTGAGTTTTCTTGATCTTTACGTTTGTTTTCGGCTTGCTCTTCGACGCTGACACTTTCCGCCACCACACGTAGTTTTCCGGCGAGATTATCTCGGAAATTCGGCGTTTCTTGCCGGTAATCTTGCCGGAGAAGTTTTTTCCAGAGGTGGGTCCACCACAGATTACCGGGTAGTCTCTCTTGACGCCGGCGACTTTCCCGGAGAAAGTGGTTTTACTGCCAAAAGGGTATTCTCTGATGTAGCTTCTTGAAGAAGGTTGAAGAGTTTCCATGGCTACAAAATTACCTCACAGTAAAAAAAAAACAGGGGAAAACAGGGGAAAAACAGAGGAAATAATGGAGAAAATGTGGGGAAGTGTGAGTGAGAAGTTAGGAGGTTATAGAGAGAGAAAGAAGAGAGATGGTCAGAGTTACTAATTCGGTGAAATTTTTGGAGGTTTACTTTGGACAGCTGTCAAAGTTTGTACTACATGCAGTAAAAGTTGTGTTTTACTGTTACTGTGTGGGAGTCCACAGTAAATTTTGTTAGGGTAACAAAAGTATAGTTTTCTGTAACAAATGCTAAATCAGGTAAAAATTATGGGTCAGGGAAATGAACGTTTGTGTTCAGAAAATCTTTTAACAGTGATTTGGGAAATATAGTAGCACATGGGGGCAACAATACGAAATGTCACTATTTCCTAGCAAATTTTGTCATTGTACAAATTTGATTCTTTGTTATGGTTAGTGGAGGCATATTTCGATATAGTTTCGTTTTGATGTTAAAGACGTAAAGAGGTTGTTCGAAAGAAACCGATCTATTAAGTACTTGTTTGAATAACCAAAATGTTTGATTTGGTTTAGTTTTAAGTTTTCAACGACTATGGTGTTGTTTGGATACCCTCAAAATGTATGGGAATTTTACTTTTCTAGGAATTGAATTATCATGAGTTGTTTGGTTACCCTAAAGTGTAGGAATTGGAAATTCCTAGGCATTTTCAATTCCTCCAAAGTGTAGGAATTTAATTACCTAGGGGGGCTAGGTAAGTAGAAATTCTCATGGAAAAAGAATTCCCTTGTTCATCCAAACAATTTTTCCCAATTCCCATGCTTTCTAAATTCCTAGAATTTGCAAGTTCATGGGAATTCCGATTTTCCGAGTATATCCAAACGACACCTATGATAATTACAATTTACTAGGAACTTCTATTTTCTTATGAAAGAAGATTAAGATTTTCGCTTGGAAACTTGAACTTTTTATGGGTATCAGGACCATTTTATTAAGTTCCTAAGAGCATTAGCAATTGAAGAACCGAAAATAGAGTTCTTCCATGGCCACATCATCTATTGACAAACTCGACATATTAAGAACGTTGAGTTACAGTGGACGAACTTTGGCAGTATAATATATTTGCAAATATTCCATGCAATAAAATACAGCCGTGGATTTCGTCCCATATATGATAAAGTAACCGTTAGATTAAACTAGTTTATTTTTTAATGGCTTTGGAATGGGTCTCATGGGCCCACATTCCCCTTTCAACGTGACCTTCCCAAGAAAACTATTCTTTTTTAATTCGCTATCCGTAGCATATGTCAGTGCTTGCAACTCACGCGCCCATTAATCTTCAGTCGTGACGATACGCGCGTATCTCCTTCTGTTTGCTATTTCAGTAAAAAAAATTACGAACCGAGTTCGTGAATACGAACAGAGTTCTTATAAGAACGAACTACCATCTTTTTGCAATGGAAGAACCGTCAGTTTTCGGTTCTTATTGAAGAACTCGAGGTGAAGAACCACCATTGCACTTGCTCTAAGAAAAAAGAGAATGGATTACTTTCCTCCGATAAATTCGAATTCCTACGTTAATCCATATGATCATTAACTAATTAAGTAGAACTATTGGCTCTATTGCAATAAAAATTACTCGGTCACTCCTTAAAAGAGACTTCATGAACAAATGTAGTCCGGAGACAAGGGTAAGCGGGGATACCAGATTACCAGCTAGCTAGCTAGTACATGTAAAAATGAAGCTTGTTTTACATGATTACGCAAACTTTAAATTATTTTGGTGGGTTGGCTAATAATATGAAGCAAAATTTCTTATGAAAGCAAACAAATGGCGAACCCAAGTTACTATGAAATTAATCTAGACATGTGAAACAAACTCCTCGTACACCAAACAAATGGTAAAATTTATTGGTACTCTCAAATATGGTAATTATATCATGGACCCAAGACTATGAGTAGTGGACTAGTGGTCCACCCTCGTGATGTAGGACCATACTTAAATAGATTTTTTTTTTCAAATGCATGGCTCCACATCTCTATTGTAGTATTGTGAGATGAAGATCATAGCGACCATAGTCGCTAAATTGATTAGACAAGAAATCGATCTTTATCGTGAAAATACTGAAAATGTACACACACACACACACACACACACAAAAAAAAAAAAAAAAACTTCCTCACTTGCCTAGAACTACTTCAACAGTTGACATTTGGCGCGCGCGCACACACACAAAGAAGAAAAAAAAAAAAGAAACAAGGAAAGCATTCCAAAGTCCAAACCTCATCTAACCAGAGCAAGAAGCTGTCCTCTTTGGAGTTGCAGAAAGACCTGAATAAGCTCAAAACTAGACTGACAGCATAATCTGAAATCTGGAAATAATACAGGCTGCGTATAGAACTCACTATGGAAGGTTCTCGTGTCATCGAGAACAAGACAGCAGTTCAGCTGTCTCAACCAGCAGAATGTCATGGCCTATTGCCCAGCTCTATACTCATTCTTAAAAAAATGCCAATGTAGAGAAACATGAACCAAGAAGACTCAGACTGCATGACCAGAGATGATAGAATAATGCCCCGTTTATCAGAGTGATGTTTTCTTAACAAAGCTACTGAAACAATGCATAAACATCACATTCGAGAATTACACACCAAATCAACCAGTCACCTAAGAAGAGATCCAGAATGTCACTGTATCTTACAAGTCACAAGATGCTGGTGTGAAGAAGACTCAAGTACGAAGAGCTGAATGCCTTACCATAGAATCAGAGATGCCAAAATGGCGTCCACAGTCCACCCATTACAAATCAATCAGCCAGTCCTAAAGAGCTAAACAAGAAAACTGAAGGATGACTGATGAGGTCCTGTCGGGAGGGTGGATTACGAATGTATCCACGACATGCTCACAGGGATTTGCAAAGACCCCTTCATACATACCACAACATTGAATTCTAAGCTTTAAGCATGATGTACTAGAATATAGAATCACATCAAAAGCACAGCAAATAGATACTCTGTTGACTAGTTTCTGCAGCTGGTCTGGTAAGCCTAGTAATATGACCAAGACATGTATATGCATGGATAAGAAGGATAAAAAATAAAAAAAAAGTGAACATTGCAAGTGACATTTACGTAAAGAAAGAAACAGAAACTTTCTAAAGACACGACAGAGTACAACGAAAAGCAGAATCACAGCACAAGCAACAAAAGGGAAGGACACATGATGCCTATGATGAAATAGACACTAAAAAATCCTTTATAGTTGAAAACAAATACTCCAGACATTGGAACTATGGCTATGTACACTATAATTCAACATTCAAATTTCAAGTACAGCCACCACACACTACATGTCTACATAGATTAAAAGACATCCTCTTAGGTGATACAGGATATAGATTGCCCATAATCATTATATGGACTTCGAGTTCTAGGGTTTAGCTCCACGGCAACTAGTCAGAAAGGGTCTGCTGTAAATCCACAGATCGTCTGCCTTTCAGCTGAAACAAAGATGAGACTCAGGAATCTATCCTGTGGGGTCTCAGAACATCAATAAGATAATCGAAATTCAGGGAGACCTTGATTCAAACAGGAATAAACTGAAATGCTTACGATAATGGATTACTACGTGAGAGATAAGCATAACCTACAGAACTAAAAACCCACTTCACTAAATGTAAATGGTGAGCAATGACTGAAAGCTGACCGTACGGTTAAAGAAAAACTAAGAGAGACCCATAATCGATTATTTAGAAGCCTCTATGCTTTCGTAGCATGTGCCTAACCATACTCTAGATAATTTCTATTAGCCAGCAGATTATATCTCCCAAGTCAAAAACAGTTAACACCAGTGGTTTTTCGGATATAACTTGAATTCCTAAGAAGTAACTAGGAGGCTAGGAAGTTTACAAAGTGTAGGAAGTTGCTTACCTGGGGGGGGGGGAGTTATGTAGGACTCCCATGAGAAGTTTTAATTTCCTTGGTCATCAAAACAAGACCTTCACAATCACATGCTTTCTTAATCCCTACGAATGTTAATGACATGGGAATTTTTATTTCCCATGATCATCGAAACAAGCATCTAATGGGGGGATTGGTTTGAGATCGAATCATCACCTCCCCTTTCCCCACAGTATTACCTGCTCACCGTTGTACCAGTTTTTAATAGAGAACAATAAATCCTACACAACATACTCAAATTAGATAAATTTTGCAAAGTCTAGTATTCCAGATCTGGAACCTTATTGACAATCTCGAAATTAAAACAACAAGAAAAGTAATGGAAACAACATAACAAAAGCAAGAAAAGAGGTCTAAGATCCAGGATCTATATAGGGCTCGGCACTAGATAGAGTGATAGATATCTTCAACCAATGTGGACTCCAAATAGCTTATGGTTTGGCTGCCTCCGGCGCAGAACTACTTCCTACATCCGTTGAAATCTGCTGACTACTCTCAGAAGCATCATCTTTCACTTTGGCCATCAGAGCCTCCTTTGCCAGAAAAAGCAAATACTCTCGTTCATAAGTTTGGAATTTTATCATATCTATTATGGTAAACAAAGGGTACCTGCTTTGGAATCGCACCTCATCAGCACGTCTGATCCTTAATGGTATATTAAGCAAGGAATGGCGATCAATCTTAAGCCTGGCTCTGTCAGAAGCGGTTGCAGCATCCTCCTCCCGTACATACGCTCCAAGCCAATGAGTAGTCCCATAAGCGTCGACCTCAGCACACCATTTTCCATTTGACATCAATGAGACACCCTTGAATCTAAACTCGACTCTTTCCATGGTTGCCGGTGAAAAGTAGGAAATTCCTCGATTTTATCGAATAAATATTAAATTCAATGGACGAGGAACTAGGAGAGAAAGGAAGAGCAAGATATTTGAAGAGATCGATGATTGATATAGAAAAAAAACCCTGGCTATTGATATGCACACCAATAAATAGGATTGGTATCCTCGATCACCAAATAAATGTGAATTTGTGGAGAAAAAACTAAAAGAGAAAGGAATAACAAGATATCTGAGAGATCGATGATTGATTTAGAAAAAAGTCCTGGCTTGTGCTATGAGCCTATCCATACACCAATAAGAATTAATAGGATAACTCAGGCAGGAGCCAGCCTAGGCTTATGCGGTTTTTCCAAGGGCAGCAACATATTTGAAAGGACTTAAAATCATGTCTCTTCTCAGTCAACTTACCTCACAATAATGTGTTCTACACATCTTGACAGTATAAGAAACCAGCTAAAGAAACAATCCAAAAGGAAGTGGTACATATATTGAAGAATAACCAAGCATTGTATTTGCAAAAGAGGAAAAAAAACAAACCTTAACTTTACAAATACAATGGAGCTACACATTAGACCCAACAGTCAAATCCATATACCAGAAGAAGAGGAGAAACGAGAACCTGATCGTGTGAAGTAGAATCAAGTGGATCTTAGAGCGAAGTTCCCAGAATTGGTGCATTAGTTGCCAAGTAAAACAAACAGCATCAGTAAAGACTAAGGAGTAAGGATGTTTCATGCTTATTACTTGTTAGAGTCGGGCACACATAATCTTATGTTCATCAGTATGAAATTTAGAGCACAGGGACAGACTGATTTGTCTAAAAACAACAATCCGACTTCAATGAGTAGTACATTTTCGGATTCATACAATAAGACTACAGGATCACGACTTAACAGGCATCCTATGCAGAATATCTAGTGAAAGTCCGTCTAAAGAGATATCTGAATACTAGAAGAAATCAGAATATAACTGAGATGTACGATGAATATGCTCAAAAAAAAAAAAAAAAAGACTCACCTCAATAGCTGACAATATGGATTGCAGATGATTGGTAGAAGCAATCAAATTCTTTTCTAGCTCAAGAAAACAACTGAGAGAAAAGAAAACGATTATAACAGAAAATTGGAAATACTACACAGCGGAAACTAACGAGTCAAGATTTCAAGAACAATCACGACAGATGGAATTCTAAATGCAATACATGGTAATAAGAGAAATTGAAGACAGAATTATCAATTATTGTCATTATATATCATACAGTTACTAACTCCAAATCCAATCACAGAATGCGATGCCAGGAGAGATCTTTGCTGCTTAACTTTTGACCACCCTCCCAAGTCCCAACCACTAGTATTGTCGTCTACTGATCCACCCAAGCAACAACCGTGTATTGAAAAACATCCCCCTCCAAAGCGATAGAGCAGAAAATCAGAGTCATATATAGCTGTCTAGCTTATTATGTCACAAGTCTCTGAGTAGATAGCATAGTCCAAGACAATTCAACAGAACAAAGGAAACAGTATAGAAAAGAGACCATTTGAGCAGGAAAATTTAAGGAGTAACATCTATAAATATACAATCAATGAATGACGAAGTATCTCATTATACTCATTCGCAGTACTACAATACCTAGGATACGGGGCCAGATTTTTTCAGATTCTCATAGAGCCCAATATAGAGGTGCATATGCTACAAGAAACAGATTCAATCCAGCAGGTTTCTAGAACTACCAATAGAACAGAAAACTCGAAATCAGTACACTTTTCTAGCTAATCATGTCATGAGGTCAAATTTTTTTCACATGTTCATAGCCTACAGAGCTCAATATAGAGGTGTATGCTACAAGAAACAATGCTCAATCAAGCAAGCTTCTAGAACTATAGAACAGAACACTCAAAATCAGTACACTCTTCTAGCTAATCATGTCACCAGTCTTCTATTGCAGATTATAGGCAAACAAAAATTCAAAGGAAGACTGAAAGTAGTATAAACGACAAAAGAAATGGCAAACTCTAAAGGGAGAGAGATAATCAAGGAGAAATAATTACAATCGATCAATGCAGAAAAACTCATTGTATTAATCCACTGTATTTACCATTAGCTTCAACACGGGTTAGATTTTATTCAAACTTCACATTACTAAGCAGCTTCAAACTAGACATACATATATGTCGTTTCAATACAAAGGTTAATGCAACAAGCTTCTCGAACTACCTTACCCGTACTCCCTCTCTCATATTCAAAGCCACAATATGCAAGGCTTAGCTACAACCTCTAACATCTTCCATGTTCTAAAATGAAGCAAAATTCAGAAATGCCAAACAATTTAGAAGCACATTCGCCTGTATTCTCTCCATGGAACTGCAGGCTGACCAGGGTTTCGTGTCATCTGAAACTCGAAAATCATGTTTCCTTGAGGCCCCTTCTTCTTAACAACATCAGCAACCTCATACACCCCATCATACACATACACAATCTTATCCCTAGAGCCTCCATACGCGAGCCCCCTAACCACTCTAACAGGCCTTCTTCTCTTCCTGCTATTGTTCAAAGCAAGATTACCAGCAACCAGCTGTTGATCAGGAGGAACCCCAACCTCATTACCCTTATGATTCCCTCCTTCCCCTATATAAATCAACACATTAGGATCATTCAACTTGTCCATGTGCCTCTCATTCGCCACGACACAAGTCGCAAACCTCTCCCCATTATACTCCATTGAATCAATCCCACCCTGCAAAAGCCTATGCAACCCAACAATAGCAAGCTCCATCCTAAAGTAAAACTTATCCCCAATTTCCACCCCAGGAATTTCCCCAAACATCAAAGAAGGCTGCTTCATGATCTTTCCTTCTCCAACAAGCTCCCTATTAGCCTCAAAATCAACCCTTTTCACACCACCCCTTTTCGACAATTCATCACATCTCTTCCTAAACAACCTCAGCATCTCAACCACCTTCTCCCTCTCCTTTGACAACCCTTCACTACTCCTACTCTCATGTCTCTCAACCCTTCTACTACAAGTTTTACCATCCACCATCTCCAAAAACTTCACCTTTGAGGGGTTTTTCACCATCATTCTACCACCCATACCCACTGATAATCGACTCGGGTTCGTGTTAAGGTTGCGTACATCCGACCCTCCCCAAACCCTACCATAATTGGGAACCAAAGGGGGTTTCCTTCTCAAAGAAGCATTACTAAGGGGCCTCCTCCACAGGTCAGAATCACTATCAGACCCAGAATTCTCCCTCTTTCCCAGAATCTTCTCGTACAAGATTGGGGTTTTTTTAGGGGAATTTGGACCACACCCAGGTGGGAAATCTCTAGTATAAGCATACAAACACTTGACATATGAAGAAGAAGACATTAAATTACCACACCCAGGTGAAAAATCCCTAGTAAATGTAACCCTAGAACAACCATTTTCAACTTCCATGATACGCAACAAAAATTACGAGAACAAAACAGTGAAAACAGAGGATGTAAGAAATTAAATCAATTAGGTAAAAAAAGATAAGAACTTGAGCGGAAAAAGAGGGTAAAAATTACCGAGAAATTCAAGGGTTTAACTAAGATAAGGAAAAGGGTGTGATCAAATTTAGTAATTTTTCATGATTGTGAGTTTAATTGGGGAAGAAATTAGAGTGGGAAGTGTTAGCGTGAAGTATACAATTTTTAGTGTAAGTTTGAGAGGTTAAGTGGAAGGTGTAAACAATGGAGGAATCTGCGCAGTTATTGTCAGAGTGTGTAACTTGCCATTGACGACTTGTTGAGTTGTTCAAGGAGAGGAGAGAGAAAGGGACCTACCATGTGAATCACGACAAACCTACGATTGAACTTATTCGACTCGGCGATTTACGTTGTTTACGTTTTGATCGTTGTAAATTGGTACTGATTCGATTGTTCAAAAAAGCGTCAATGTCGTAATCCATAAAGATGTCATGTTACTAATTCAAGTGAATGAGTTCTCATAATTGTCTTTGGATTTTGCACTCAATTTGTGTAATCTGATACGAACTACGATAAATTGCATATGGTTATACAGATGTGAGGAGAGTTATTTAAGAAATTCAATTGTTTCGTCCAGAGAAATTATGATAGGTTAATTGCATTATCATGAGAACTAAAAGAGATTTCAATTCTTCAGGAAGACTAGATTGCAAATTTGAGGTACGATCTCAAATTGAATGATCGTAGGGTGGCACGAGCACCACTCATGATGTTTAAGTGAACTTTCACACAAACAATCAGATAATTTAGATGTTAAGCTGATTTCTGTTGATGACAAACATTTAAGCAGTCTCCAACAGATGAGTTTGGGAATGACATTTCAGGGTTTCAGAAATGACAGTTGCGCGCCTGCATCAATACATCAGAAACTCCTGATTGTCTAAGAAGCTTAGAGCTTCCACAAAGCTGAACATTTTTCCAGGATGTGTAGCCATTTTACTTCCTGTTAATGTGTCTCGAAAGGAGACTCACACAGCATCAAAACAACAAGTGTGCAAACCAAAGACACAAGCTCAGAATCAATCAAGCACAGAGACATTGAAAAGCTTAAAATGCTGTCAGTCCACAAGAGTGGATCTTGATAGGCACAAACCTGTGACAATGAGTGTCTCTGCAGTGTACAAGATGTTCTGCTGACTTATACTGTGCAAGTGTGTGATCACGATTTGTACTCACCGAGAATTAGAGTGGACAAGACTAAAAGTTTCTGAGACTAAATGACAGAGAAATGGAGAAGCAGTCAGGAATGCAAGCCAGAATACCAGGCCAAGGTTGCAGTAGACATATGTTAACTGTCATGACTCATGAGGAGTACGGCTGGTCACAATGAAAATGACTGTATTACCTTATGTAACACCAGATGGACTTATGAACCAAGGGCTATTTTGAAAGCTAAAGAATAAAGATTAGATTCAAATCAAGGATTTAGTCAAATACTTTGGTTAATTAGATAGAAGAGAAGGCTCTCTGTACTGAGACAGTGAGACCTATACGTCTTATACTATCAAGGAGCATGGCCTGTGATTCAAAGCCTACACCAGATAGACTTATGAAAGCAATGGCTACTGCGACTCTGATACATTCCATTTCAACACCTAAAGAATAAGGATTAGATAAAGTATCCACAGCAAAGGTTTGTCAATTACATTGGCAAACAGCTAAAAGTGCAGGCTCGCTGTACTAAAACTTGTACATCTTAATCTATCAGGGAACACTGCCTATGAAGCAATTTTTCACCAGTCGCTACATATGCACAGAAGACAGTCTGAGTGTGTTATGCTGCACTAGGAACCTGCCATGTGGGCTATTTTATTGAAAAGATTGTAACAGTCAGCAAGCTTTACTGAAAACAGACATGTGAAAGGTTGAAATGGTTCCTACTCAAACCAGAACACAGAGTATAAAACTGAATTAGAGCATCTAAGTTGCACACATCTTCTGTAATTAAGATCTAAGAAGATTGATGTTCAATCAGATTTCACATTCAATTAATATAGTCTAATCCTAATGTGTCCAAACAGCGAATCCTTTCATCCAGGGATATACTAGACTAGAAGAGCATGAGACAGCAGAAAATGATACTAAAACGACTGATTATTAAATTGTTCAAACAAAACAGTCAGACATGAAGTGCCTTATTGATCATCTGGCACATAAAACACCAATGGTGATGCAAGAAAACAATACAAGAACATAAGTTTGAAAAGATCATTACACCTGTCACTGATTTGGTGCAGTCCAACCAATTTGCACACCAAACAACATCACTGGTTTATAGGCAGAACCAAATCCACTGGTCCCTTGAAACAGCAACCTGTTGTAGGCTACACACTTCTGCTCATAAGTTCCATCCTTGACCATTGATATGATTGCTTCTAGAGAATAACAGGTTTGAAACCGTATCTCTTCAGGGGCCGGTGCAAAATTGAGCGATCCAAACCTTCCAAGTTTCAGGCAGATCCTATCATAACTTTTGGCGGCTTCTTCCTCCCAACGATAAGTTCCTAGCCACACTTGTCGCCTCTCTATAATGATCCTAGATCCCCAACGGTCTCCTAATGGAATGACACCCCTATACCTACCATCATAGAGTCCGCTCATGATAATCCAGAAAGGAAAACACAAGGAGTGCTTTCCTGGTAAAAGGAAGAAAAAATAGAAGAAGAATAGCAATGTGAGAATGCTGCAAAAAAACTTCAGAAGCTCTTTATTATACACCCTGAAACATTGATTGTGGTGATTTTATTTAGGTAAAAAACCAAGCAAGAAACAGGGTATATTGGAAACCTCTTAAGTGCAAGACGGATTTGGAAGCTTGAAATCAAGTTCTTCCATGTTTTAGAAAGGATTCGTTTTACACGTGTTTCAGGTGATAAAAAGCTAGCCTGATATTAGAGTAACGGACACCTTGGATTTAATACCACTTACATAGTTCTCGAGTCAGATGCCAAGGTATGCAACCATAGTATCTAATATTATTACTAGATACAACTTGAGAGTTTTAATCAAACTATAAAAGAACTGAACTATTGCATTCAAAAACAATAAAAGAGCTCAAGTATTTGACAATTATTAATGCCATATAGCCATATACAGAGAATGATGTTCATCCTAAGCTGACAATGAACAGAAATGGATCAATGTAGTCTTGCAAAATACATTTAAGAGAGTATCAGAGGAAAAAAGTTACAGGAGACCACTGCATGAAATTACAACAGCACGCTGTAGCATCATAACAGGCCTAGCCTGAAGCTTATATTTCATGGTTCTCTATGAATTTAAAGAATATTGCAGTAAAACAATGGAATAAGTAGATGAATCATTGAAACTGCACTCGAAAGATAAAGTAATAAGCTGTTGATCAGGAGGAAAACCCCACTAAACTATAAGCAATAAGTCTCTAGAAAGAACAATTTGACATGTATATATGTACATACGCTCTACAACTCGGAAACAATGGAGTTAAAATGTCAGGAAATCTGTCCAAATGAACAATTTCCAGGAAAATCCTATAATTCTTTTTACTGGTTGATCAAACATTTATTCAGAAATCAGCAATAGTAGTCAATAGTAGTCTAGTACCACCTACATATGTCCTCGGTCCAAGTAAACTATCTACAAGAGTCAAGAAATTATACTGAACTAGCAAGTTTCATGCTTCAAACTAACATCATCCTACAGAAGAATACAACTAAGCAACAAACATCCTTTAAAAGAAAACACAACAAAAACTCGAGAAATCAGATTCGCTTACAGTAAGCAACAGTTGGCTGTCCAGGATACCTCAAAAGCTTGTACTCAAAGACCAAATTCCCTTGTAGTCCTTTCTTCTTCTCACAATCTGTCACTTCATACAATCCATCATACAAATACTTGATCTTATGGACCATACGTTTACGAAAACGATCATAAACATACTTCTTGAACCCCTTAACCACCCTGACAGGATTCTTCACCTTCAAGCTGTTCCACAAAGCAAGATTACCACCCTTAAGCTTCTGATCACTAACCACCCCAGTCATACCCCCACACCGCGATTTCCCTCCCTCTCCTATGTAAGTAAGAACATTCGGATTATACAATTTATCAAAATGCCCTTCAGTGGCAACAATACAAGTAGCAACCCTTTTATCACCAACCAACATATGATCAATTCCATGTTCATGCATCCTATGCAACCCAACCATCACCAATTCGACTCGATAATCAAACTTATCCCCAACCCTCACACCAGGAACATGACCAATTCTTGGAGGCAACCCTTTGATAATCTTCCCTTCATTTGTCAATTCCTTCATTGCCCTATAATCAACCCTCTTTACTTCCACCCCACTCCTCGAAATCGACTCGCACCTCCTCCTAAACAAACTCAATAGCTCAATCACTCTCTCCCTTTCTCCTCCTCCTCCTCCTCCTCCTCCTTCATCACTCATAAATGAGGTTTTTTCCCTCATTTTCTTAGCTTCTTTTTTCACTGCACCACCAATTCCCAATTTACTTTTCACCGCACCAACTCTCCTCCTCCAACAAAAACTCACCCCATCATCAAATTCCGACCCTTGACTCGACTCAACTCGACCGAGTTCTTGCACATTAGACCCACACCCTGAAGGGAAATCCCTAGTAAAACTCACATAATTTGTTCCCAAATCCTTTGATTGATCAGTTAAACTTCCAAACCCAGATGACAAATTTGACAGAAATTCACCCATTTTGGTAAAATTTGTTGAATTTACTGAAAACAGGGGAAATGTAGAGTGTAGAACACAGTTTGTTCAACAAACCCAATTGTAATGTAAACCTAATTATGACAATTTGGGGGTTTTAAATCAGTAAAAAAATATCAATTGAACCCAAAGAAAAGCCAATAAACCCAATTAAGGTGAAAATGCAAAGTAAAGGAGGAGTCTTTTAAGATGATAAAGTTGCTAATCTTGTTAAAGAAGCTAAGTTTATAAGGGTAATTAAGCAAAGTATATAGTGGGATTTCGCAGAAATTGCGTCATAGAGAGTGAGAGAGAGAGAGAGCCTGCCATTAACAGAGAGTTGCTTTAATGGTGACAGAAAATGGGAGGAGGGAGAAAAAAAGAAAGCTTATAGGGGAAGTTTTGGTCTTTTGCTTAAAATTGAGATGGACTTTCTAAATTGGGTAATTTGGGATTTGATTACTACATCTACAAGAGTTGTTATATGTGTACATAGTGGTCCTGAAGTTATAATGTTCTCGGCTTTATTCGAGGTGAAGTGGTGAACGCGTCAGAAGTTTAGAATTTTCGATTTTGAGTGGTTGAATTTTATCTAATTTTGTCACGAGTTTATGATTTATGACTCACAAACGCATGTTTACGAGTAATTTTTGTCGAAACTTGTTTTAAGTGTGAATTTAGATGATTTTAATTATAAAAAGCGCATATGTTGATTTTCAAGCTTTGTGAATAGTTGTCATTCAGTAGAAAAACAGTAGCTGTATTCAAGCTTCTTCAATGCCAAGGGAATAAGAGTAAGACGACATTCTGAAAAGAAAGTAAAAATCATACCGAACTAGGAGGATTGAACTCAAAATTACTCCATTGGTTAGAAGTGTTCTCGGTATCTGCAGATTCCGAAAGGGTGAGGAAACATACACCAGGATACAAGTTCATAATACAGCTTACCAAGATAATTGATAATGTAATCTACAAGATTATAGTAAGTCATATCCGATGCACCCATCTCTCAAGTCGAAGCTGTTTCAAAGGAGGTCCGGGATTTGGCTTATTTTTCTGTGGACACCTCCATTGCCCGGCAGACTCCTGAGCACAAGGATATTGGGTGTTGGTTGTATCTTTAAAGACCTCTCTTGTCACAGTTGAGTTGGTTATGCATTTTCTTGGTCTCAACTTCAGAGGAGAATTTTGGTTGTTTGTCCTTGAAGTGGATCTCTTCACCAATGGACTAGTTTTAGTACAAGTATACTGATTTTCGTCCTGTTTGCTTCTTTTGCAGAATGTTTCTTCTGATTTACGCTTAAGCTGTATCCATCCAGAACCATTTTCAGCAACTTCGGATGTATTTGCTGTCTTGTCTTGACATGTTTCACGGAATGCCTCCCTGTGGGAAGACTTTGCCGAAAACATAAGATTCTGATGGCCTGCCTCATCTATTTGGGGCCCCGGATCCATCATTGGCTTAAGAGTTTCATCACTAATTCTTGAACATGGAACAGATGTGACAGGGCAAACACCGATACCTGCTCCTTGAGTGCTTTGCTCAGAAGTCATTTCAGGATAAATATTGTTCTGGGAAAAGTAGTTGCTTCCTTCTGAATCATGCTTCTGCAGAAATCAGATTGTTGACAGATAGAGTTAGACACTTCTCCTTGTACTAAAGCAGATAATTAGGCATAATGCAGAATCTAATTTGAGATGCAGATTATTGAAAGAGTAACCTGGGCAGCAGAAGATCTTATGTTGTTCTCAGCTCTAGTGGATGTCACAGTCATATTACAGCCATCCAAGATTAACTGTCTACAAGAGAGTAATTCACCTTTGACTTTCACGGGAAACTCCTTCGAAGTTTCACTGTTTCCATTCTCCACATTTTCATGATTACCAATATTGTCATTCGGTGTAACCTCGATTTCAGCACTATCTAATTCTGGAGACTCATATGCATAACTTGAGAACCAATTGGCAATATCAGGAGGCTCTGAAGTAGACAGAAACATACGAAATCAAACACTGATCACACGTATTGTGTGAGTTCAAAAGAGAAA
The DNA here is from genome assembly GCA_963457585.1 of Spergularia bocconei. NCBI lineage: Eukaryota > Viridiplantae > Streptophyta > Magnoliopsida > Caryophyllales > Caryophyllaceae > Spergularia > Spergularia bocconei. The sequence goes on from OY734942.1 coordinate 30,423,473, forward strand.
TATGCCATGGGAGGCAAGCACAAACCAGATAGAAGGTAGAATGAATCAGGACAAGTTGGGATCTGGAACAAACCAATAGAGCATGTAAGAGACAGTAAACATTAATTCATGGCATGAAAACAATAGCCAAAAACAAAACAGACTAGTGTATCGTCTACACTTACTAGGTGAAAATGCAATCCGTAAATGTAGGCATACAGAGTTACAAGTGAGCCATTAAACAATACAATGTATAACCACACAGTTCAAGATTGACAATGAATTCTAGGCATACTAAGACCATGATACCCTCATTTACACTGACACAATGCATTAGACCTCAAACAGAAAAAGGCATGCTCATGAGAGTCAGCTAACTTCCAACAGATGACAAAATGAGCTGTGCAAATGTTAGCTAGTTTAGTTACTCAGTTTCTGAGGTCGTTCAGGGTCCAGGATCTAAATCCAATTTACACTGCCTCTTCTAGAAACCCATATCATTATGTGTAGTTGAGTATCTTGCAACTAACTATGCACCAAAAGACCACATGTGGGTGATTTTACTTATCTAATCTCTACACCTAGATACTAAAACTACATCATCGGAATCTAGCCAAATTTAGATCCTATAAAGCAGGATGTCAAACTACTATACTCTATCTTGTATCTTCAATCAAACCTCTTAAATAACCACATAGACCATTATTAGAAGGGGTTCTCGTTTGCCATGCTTGTTTGTAACACTGAAGAGCATTAATTAGAAACATCAATAGTCAAGAACACTACCTCAGCATCAGGAATACAATACAAAGTAGATGTATCGTCTGCAGTTAATAGGTGGGACCATGCATAAATGTAGGCACACAAAGGTTATAAGTGAGCCATCAAACAGACAATGTAAAACCTCACAGCTTAAGATTGACAATGATATCCTTAAATTCTGGAACATGAATCCTACTGTCATTCATTCGAGATATTATTTGTTTACAGCCAAAGTCCTCTGAGCAGAAGCATTACTGAGACCATGCTACCTCTCATTTACATTGACACTACACATTAGACCTCAGACAGAAGAAAAAAAAGCCTGCTCATAACAATCAGCAAACTCAGACAGATGATGAAAATTGAGTTGCGCAGATGTTAGCTAGTTTAGTTACTTGGTTTATGAGGTCGTTCAGGGTCCAGGATCTAAATCCAATTTACACTACCTACCCTGCCTCTTTAAGAAGCACATATCATTATGAGAAGTCGAGTATTTTGCAGCTTACTATACACCAAAAGACCACAGATGGATGATTTTACTGATCTAATCTCTACACCTAGAAGATTCTAACCAAATTTAGATACTAGAAACCCGAAGATCTAACAACTGCTAAGATGGATGTCAAACTACTATACTAATTTCTTGTTTCTTCAATCCAAAGCTCTTGAATAAACCACATAAACCATTATTACATAGGGTTCTCTTTTGGCATGATTGATTCTAACACTAAAGTGCATTAACTAGAAAGATCCAGAGCCAAAAAAACTACCTCAGCATCAGGAACACAATGCTACTGCATAGCTTCCTTGACTGATTTGCGAACAAGAGAGTCATCACCATCAGGAATACAATGCTCCTGCATACCTCCACTGCCTGATTGGTGAACTTTTCCAATCTTTGTCAAATTCACAAACTTCGCCTCGTCTTCCCTCTCACTATCTTCAACACACAATCCTTTCTCTTTATACACCCCCTCATCAAACCTTGTAGGTGAAATGCAGAAGTCTTCATTTGAGTCCAATGCCGGAGATTGGTAAGTGTAACTTGAGAACCAATTCTTGATGTTAGGAGGCTCTGACATTCCACCATGAATAATATTCAACCATTGAAATATGAGACTTTATTAACCATTTCCCCTCAAATCCATTGCAAAAAAAAGAAAAAAGAAAAACACAAATTGACACTGCTAGAACAGCAACATTCGAGTTAGACCTTCCTAGGTAGAACACAAATTCAACTAGTCACTTTAAAACTCGACCCAAAAACCCCGTAAATCCTCACCATGACCTACATTACAACGTCTTATCGGGTTTTGCCCGACACGATCAATAATAAGTCTAGGGTTGTAGGACACCAAATGGGACTAACAATTAAAAGTCGCATATGTGATGCACGCGCCACTCAAACCCCACCCGAACCCTCTATAAAGCTATACCCATATCGATTTTTCGACATAGAAATATAATTGAAGTAAAACCAATAGAACTAACCAGAGAGTATTGAAGGTGAGGATTGCACAAAACCTGAAACCTAGAACAAAAACAGTGAAAAAAAAACCCCAAATTAATTGATGTTCTGGGAAATACAATCAGAAAGATCACATCTTTGCAACAAGAAAAATGTACAATTATAACATAAAGATCGAAACTTTGTATGGTTTTTATCATGTAATTAAGATTATCAACAACCCCAACTAAATCAAATTCATATAAATTGACTAATTGTTCATAATTAATTGGGGAAAAAAATTGTGGGTACCTGAGAATTAGGGTTCTTGTTGTTCATATTGGGCGCAAATTGCGATTTTGTTTTCTTTCTCTTTGGAACCTCAGCTTCTGGATGACGTTTAATGTAGAAGAGGGAAAAATGAAATGAAATTTTTTGAAAATTCTGTGGAAGATGAACTATTTGGCGCCACTTTTTTCCCCTAATTTTTTTGCACATGGTAAATCAAATGCGACTAATTTGCGGTAGTAGTAGTAGTAGTGAATTTTTTTTTTACACTGTTGAGAGGTATTGAATTATTTGGTTAGTTAAATTGTTTCGAAACGAGTACTTGCACGAAATTATTCGTCTTAGATTAAGAAAATTGAATGAAATTAGCGTAGAAATGATGTTTTTCGTATTTAGTTTGGACATTGCCTACAAATAAAGTGCGATGTGATATATGGTGAATTGGTGAGGTGAAAAAATTATTGCAAATTCACCTCTTAGGACATAGTGTCAAATTGTCAACTATAGTAATTAGATGAGATAATCTTATTTCTTCTTTCAATTGCATTTTTGTTGAACCTCTGTATATTTTTATGTATAATTCTGATCCGTATATCATTGTGTCCTTATCTGAGGACCGAATCGACCCCTTAATGATATCTTACCTTTTCGAACCATTTAGTGCTATCAAATATGATTTCATTCATTAGAACTGACTATAAAAATAATACACCAGACATAATTTTCATCAGAAACCTAACAGGCGCCGCCACTGCTTAGATCAACAGGGGGAAAAAAAGTTTACTTCAAGTTGATCTTTCCGGCCAAACTTATTGTTCAGGGGGCTCATCATTCCAAATTAGAGTAAGTATTTACTTTGCCTTTCGCAACTTCGTGTTTAATTTCTTAACTCTCTGCAAATTCATTACACGATTTTAGGTAAAGTACCAACATTTGTTCTTAACAAGTGAAAGTTAGATTTTTATTTGTTGTCTCACCCTTTACTCCAAAAAAATATTTGAATTTTGACCACAAATTAAATAAAAAAGTATTTGTCTTAGTAAATATCATAGTTTTATTCACTAAAATGAAGATTGTGCTACAAAAACCCTAATTTTTGTAACTTAATCTTCATTGACTTATCAATCAACTCCCCTTAAAAAAAATTATCAATCAAATCAATTTTTTTTTTTTGCATCAAAAATAATTACGAGATCAATAAAATACTATTTAACTATATGATATATTTTTGTTAGATACAAAATGTGCCTAGTTGACCGTTTTATATATTTGCAAAAAGTTAAAAAATAAAGTAATTATTTGGTTTTTTTTCAATCAAACATCGTACTTCAAAGGTCAATATTTTTACCAGGCTTAAGTGGTAACACGGATCGGAGTTTGATCTATGTGTGATGACAGTTGAGGTCAATATTTTTTTTCTCTAGGGAGGAAATGGTGACAAATATTATTCGGATAAAATATATTTATTTGGATAAGATATGTTTTTGATCTGATTCTTATTTTGTATTTGTATTTAACGATAATATTTATACCATGTACATTAGTGTGTCCAGTGTCCTTGTAGGAGTAACATACACGCCCCCTGTATTACCTTTTGAGCTCTTTTAAGTGACATGTAAAATGTGATTCTGTCATTTAATTACATCATTATAAAAAATGTAAATCATACATAAATTATAAAGAAAACCTAATAACAAGCGCCGCCGTTGTTCCAGATAAAAGTTAACCTCAACTTGATCTTTCCGACCAAATTTATTTTTCAGGGGTCTCGACATCAAGAGTTTGAGTAATCACTTTGCATCCGACAATTTCGCCTGTAATCCGATCTCAATTCAAGGTAAACTACCAAAATTTAAATTTTTATATATAATTAATGAAGGTTTCAATTTTAGTTGGTGTCTCGCCCTCTAATCAAGGTCGTGGATTTTAATCGTGAAGTGTTTTTATGAGCCGCCAAAGAATGTTTTTTTTTTTTGGGTGACGATCATACAAATTCCTTATTGGTTTTTATATTATTTTATTAAGGATGACCAAAAAAAATTGAGAGTAGTAAACAATCAACTCTTGATTTCTTGTCCAAATTTTTTTTAAAAAAAATAAACCCTTCAAATTTTAACCGATAAAATATCAACCATGTTCCGTGGACTCACTATTTGGATTTCTACTCTTATCAAGACATCTAAAATAACTATGATTAAGAAAATGCTTCAACATTACCGGTCTACTCCGTATTTGACAATTCTTTTTAGCATTTGTTATGTTAATTAGATTTATTATGATTGGATATAAATTAAATATCCTTATAATTTATAATTCGTATAAATTAGATGGGTAAATTGGTCTGGGATTCGCCAATTTCTTTTATTTGTGCTGGATTTGATTATGTAAGCTACAATTGCTTGCTTAAAAGGTAATAGGTGACTATCTTCTTTCACATTTGATGATAAATGACTTTTATTGGAGCACATATGATCTTTAAAAACATGAGAGGATTGATTTTCGTTCATAATTAAAAGCCATACGACACTTACAACAATCGTGTAGTAGTCTCTTGATCTTGTTGTAACTTGTAACTTACACAATATTCAAAATAAAAGCAGATTGAATAACCATAACCTTAAGTATCTAGTTTAATGCTTGAAACATTTGTAGATTAAAGCTACAATCTTTACTTGGGAAATTAAGGCAGTCCCTACTCTTAGTAGCTGGCCTCAAATCAACTATACACTGACAATATCAATGCATATTTGGGAAACAAATCAAATTAACTTAATGCAAAATTATTATACTTGATTTTGTGCTTTGTAATATACTTGTCTACCAATATTATTACCTGTTTACCTGTTCTTTATTCTTACAGTACACCATCACCAACTGTTCAGTCCTCCTGTGCTAGACAATGCAGCCTCTGAATTCCCTTTTGCATCACCCGAAAGTGATGCCGAAATTTCAGAATTCAATGGACTACAGCAGGAAGAGGACAGTCAGAGAGGAAGAGCAAGTTAACTTGAATGTCAATCTCAATGCACCAGCACCAGTGAGGCAAAATTTGCCTAGGAAGTGTAAAGAGAAGCAGCCCTACTATGGTGAAGATATTATAGAAGATGAAGAAAACAATTATGTTACTTTAAATCCTAGGAACAATAAGAAGAACAAAGCGTCAGCAACAAGTTCTTCTTCAGTCATTGCTAGGCCTGCTGCGCGACAAGATACAGAAATTGAGGCATCGACAATTTTATCATGGCTCATTGATATGAAAGTTGTGAAAGAAAGATCAGCTGTGATATGCTTAGATGTGAGAACCAAACAGGTTTTAGCAATGGGGCATATTACCAGATTTGGAATGATTGCTTGCTCTTGTTGTATTACAAATATCCCGGTCTCAGTGTTTTCGAGCCATAGGATAGGTTTTCTAGCTGATGATAAGCCTTATCAGAACGTATTTGTAGAAGGAGTTCCATTGTTGACTTGTCTGATTGAGGCATGGAACAGACACTCAGTTCCTGCAAAAAATGGCTATTTTCATGTTGTGAAAAGGCCTAGAGTGCGCGATGATCATGATGATTCTTGTATGATTTGTGCTGATGGGGGTGACCTTATGTGCTGTGAAAAGTGCCCTTCGACTTATCATCCTAAATGTATAGGGTTTGAGGTTAGTACGTCTCTCTTCTCGACCATTTCCTTTCGTTTCTGCATGAAGAAATACATGGTTACAGATACTGACATCCTGAGACTTCTATCATCAGTAAATTTGATGTTACTTACTGTGTACCTTAAACTGCAGGGTGTTCCTCAAAATGAGTGGCACTGTCCCTATTGCCATTGCAAGTACTGTGACAGCGATTCTGGAGTACTGTTAACCTGTTTTCAGTGCTTGAAGAAATGTATAAACAAAACTCTTCTCCATCTTTTCTTAAACTATAGCTTCTTTTTCTTCATGGTTTATAAAATGCAATGGATGAATGTCTGCTGATATTCTGAGCTGATAGTAACTTTTTCATTGTGTATACAGTTCACTGTCAATGTTGCAACATGGAACGCGGAATACCTTCTTCGTTTGAACTTAGTATTCCTCTCTGTGGCCGGAACTGTGGGCAGGTTGGGTCTTCCTTACAACACAATCTTCCTTTTCCGCACATCATTAACTCATTTACAGGCTTACAGCATTTGATCTTTTGTAACTAAAAACTGTCAGTGTTAAAGTTGCTGCATTCTGATCATAAATTGCACTTTCTTTCTATTATACAAAAGGTGTACCGGCATTTGGAGTTGTTAGTTTGTAGAACCATGCCTAATCTCGAAAGATTATCATGTAAGTTAGTGCGGAGAATGGACCTGGACCCTGCTGGTCAGTATAGGGATGATCTGCATTTGAGAGCAACCAACAACTCCCTGGTTGCTTTGGCAGCAGATTTAATGGAGGACTGTTTTAAACGAATAGTTGACAGGCAAAGCAGAACCAACATGATACAGAGTGTTGTTTACAATTGCGGGTAAGTTCTATGATCCCATATGTCTTAGAAGTTTCTTCTGAAACTCGGAACTGATCTAGCATCGTTGTATTTGCTGTTTCCGCAGGTCCAACTTTACAAGAACTAACTTCAGCCGGTTCTACACCGCTGTTCTAGAGGTGAATGGGATAATTATCACAGCGGCATCAGTAAGGTACGCTAATCCACATCCTCAGATGCATTTGTCAGAGATTATATTATATACAGAAATCATAAACGTTTGGTCTTGTGACTTGATCGTCAGATTGCATCCACCAGGCCTCGCTGAGATCCCATTCATAGCTACTGCTGAGATATGCAGGAAACGTGGGTATTGTGGCATTTTGCTTAAATCTCTTGAAACAGTAAGTAGCACTGATCTCAATACTAGTTCTTCTGTTTTACGAGCTTCAGCCTGGAGTATCCTGAACATAAAATGTGACATACTTATATTTCCGTAGACACTGGCTCAGATGGGTGTGGAGCGCATTCTGATACCGTCTGCTGAAGATACCGTGATGCATTGGCAAAATAAATTTGGGTTCATTCCCATTGACGAACCCTTGAAGAGGCGAATCACTTCCTTGAACACCCTCATGTTCCCGAGGACGACAAGGTTACAGAAGATCTTAAAGACCCAGAGTAGGATGACCATAAATGACCTCAATGAAACTCCAATAGAAGCATTATATTGCTACTAGGATGCAGTGTAAAACAGGAGAAACCCGAATTTTTACAAGCAGCAGTAGAAATATTTGTTAAAACTTATAAATTTAGTGTTTTTTTTTCTTCAGATTTTTTCTCCCCTGTAAGTGATTTCAGATTCACAATTAAACGGTAGAGAAGACTTAATTTTTCTTTTACCTCCTTTTCCTTCGTAACTGAGAAATTCATCGGATATTAGCATGTTGGCGTTGCAGTTACTTGCACGCACAGGAAAATGATATCAGTTAAGAGCGATTATACTTATATACATACTGACAGTAACAAATGTAGCATTTACGGCATACATTGTCCCAGGCAGGCGTGAGTCACCCCCTCGAAGACAGTCGTTGCTAATTGAGTAATTGCCCCAAACTCTAATGTAAAATTTGCCAAAGGGGACACAGAAACTGCCTAGGGGGGTCAATCTACTGCCAAAGGAATCCTTCCTCTACTGGACATTGATGCAATCAATGAATTTCTTTTAACAGGTTGCAATACACGACCACAAACAAATCAATGCGATTCAGTGCAGAGTTATGTTCTATGGCTCAAGTTTGCAGGTATTTGAGCACGTCTCATCTGAGATACGCTCATCTTGGCAATTCTGTAGAATCACACTGCAATTGTTCATGGTGCCTGCATCAAGAAGGCCGTGGTTCCAGAGTTTGACCATAAATAATTTCCAGCACCTGATCAGAGAGAGAAGAGAGCATGGCAATGAAATCCACACGCAGTTCTAATCAAAGAAATCACTGGACACTGACGAAAGTAATAAAAATAAATGCTATCGGAATTACCAGAAGAGGGCAGGGGACTGAACCAACAATTTACCATGGAGTCGCAAAAATGCCTCGCAAGCCCATGGAACATGACCATCAGCTAAGACCCTATTGCAGTGAAAAAAAGAGGAAGTACAATGTAAATGAAAGCCGTGATAATGTTACAATCAGCCACATAATCTAATTGGGAAGAAATTAGGAGAGGCGAGACTTTTTTTGCAGTGAAAAGAGAAAGAGTAATTAGGAGTACCTTTGTTTTCTAACAAATGAGTTCCATAAATGCATTACGTGCTTTTCATCTCTACTCACATCTACAAAATCATCAAGCATCTGCAGCACAAGCAAAGTACTATCAACATTCAGAGTCTTCTATGACCTACTCACCTACAAAACTTCGGCCATACTGGAGCTTTAATTTAGACACCACATCGCATCATACATCTATCCTACCAAAGAATGAGGAGACTTTCACCCTTCCCCAGAATCATATCAGGTATTTAAAGTCAAGGCAAGGACGTAATAATTACGTTTGTAAATTACTGCCACCGATATGACTTTGCTGATATAAGAGAGATTTATTCCTCAAGGGAAGGTTTGAAACATGTTTTGAAGAACAAAATAGTCTTTGTAGAAGGAGCTGATAATGGTGAATTGCAATTCTCAACGCGAATGGTCAGAGACTCAGAGGTCCACAAGCCAAAATAATCTTACTGCTCTTTAAAAACAAGCCCTCTAGATTCCAACACATGTAATACGATTTCATGAAAGAAGGTATCAGATGGTGGGCTGTAATCAACGTTGTCCGGCATAATGCAGAACTCAAAGAATGAGAGAATGCCAAAACATACCCTTCGATCTTCAAGATCAAATATGTCATTGTCGACCTCATCCTCACTATCTTTGTCTGACATCACTTGCTCCATGCCCATTGGCTTCAGGTATAAAGAGAAGAAAATTCATAATTATCACCATGAACAACTAATCACACACAGAAAAAAGTAATGCACATATAGATGAAGCATAGAAGTCCAAGAAGATTTATGAACGGCCACAATGAAGTTCAGTTACATTGACACCAACTATACACAAATTCCAAATTATTATCTCTAGACGGCGGAGGGAGTAACAGAGTAGTTTATTTGACTTATTTCTATCAGCAAATATTTGGGAATATGATTAGTAATTTTGTTGTTGTTGTACTAATGGAGCTCAAGTGCCAAGAATCTTCTTCGGAAACTCTACTTTCACTAATTAAGAATAGGAATCGAGCAAACTGGGGGCTAGGATATTACAAAAATATGCACCATAACTTCGTAAGGAATGATTACCTGAGCTCTATGAGAATGATAAAACTGTCGCTTCTGTAAAAGCAAAGAGCTGAAAAAGTTGTATAAGTGTTGTCAGCCAATTAAAATACACAAAAAACAGAATGGAGACTTCTAACCAGTTCTATAAATCTTCATACTTCGTGTCACATGTATTCAAAATATGTTAAATCGCAATCGCATTGGTTTATCCTAATGATTGTGTGACTTAGCATAGGTTACTGTCTGTGACACAAGTAAAGATAGCTCTAGACTGTGAAAACAAACTACAGATACTTTTTCTTCCGAAAAATACCACATTTCAACGGAAAAATGCATGTATGTGAGCAGTAATTGAAGTCCATGGAGTACATCAACAAAACTGCAGTTCTATTGGATAACAGACACTGTGATGTCTTGAACTTAACTGATCAAATCTATCCTCTCTTTTTTTATCGCATAACTTTAATAGTTATCTTGCGCTACTTTGCTGGTCATCATCTTTCAGGCTTTCACAATACTGAACCAGCAGATAGCATTTGCTATCATGAGATGTACTATTTCACTAGTAAGGAAAGCAAGACAGAGAGGACAGAAAAGATTGTAATTTCTATATAATGTACCTTCTAGAATCTGTGCGCTCAGAAGAAAGTTTCCTCGATTTTGCATGTGGGAGCAATGTACCAGTTACAGGCATACTTTGCAAGCAGTCTATGTCTTCTACAGACTGCGCTCTAGCTACAGGAACCCCCTGATTGCTGTTGCCTGCAACACCGTCTGTGGCATCATCTTCTAAACTACAATGGGTTTCCCCTCGTAGTTTTGACTTATGCAACTCTCCAGGACTAGGATATGAGCTGGGGTCTTTCTCACCTGTGACAACATAACGAGCAAAATCATGCACATGACTTTGGACAGTTGCCCCCATGCATATGTAACAGAGTGCTACCTAAGAGGATGACGACCACATCCTAACATCCAACTTAAAATGTATAGAACGGAGTTGTTTCGGAAAGATCATAAATCAGCTGGTGATAATACGAACTGTTATTTTCAAAGAGCAATTGAGTGAACTCCATACCCTCCTTATTCTCAAGAGGACCCCTATGCAAACTTTCAGTGCCTAGTGGAGGTAATTCCAATACATGAGGATACACATGTTTTCCTTTCTCTAATGGATCTTCTGGTCTTTTACGCTTTCGGGGCCTTGAACTGTTCAAAGATGATTAGTTAGTTTTACTTCAGGTTGGTAAAAAAAATGATTTCCATATTCTACAACCTCCAAGAACAGTTAGGATTTCCAAAAATCAGGAACTGTATATAAACTTACCAGTAAGAAAACGATTGGAATTGGGGCTCCATGTCAGCCGCAGATGTCTGCAGATTGATAAATTTAATCTTCAGGTGAGAGTTCAAGGAGGAAACATTAGATATTTCCATCGACTATGCAGCATATGTTCTATTCTTTTTCTCTATTCTGATGTATTCCGTGCTAATAATTTCTCATCAGCCGATGATATGGGATAACGGATTAGAAAAAAAGCTCACCTCTGAATACATAGTATCAGTTCTGACTGAGACATCTACAGCTCTATACTCTTCACTTGTCTGGCAGAAAGGAAAGAGAAATTATTACATCAGGCAAAGAGGTTCAAGTTTCAATTGACACATTTAAGCTCAATTTCTGTGTTGCTTACCCAGAACTCGAATTTAAATAGGTCATGAGACATGTTCAAATGACAACAGAGGCCCTGCAAACAGAGGATCAAATTAGAGCTTCCAAAATGAAAGGCAAGAAGTTCAAATTAAGACAAGTTAGACAAGGAAGATACAACAACAACATTCTAAGCATTCGAAAAAGTTTAAGCTTTAAGTGAATGAGGCCGAACTGAATGAGGGCGTATCATATTATGGACTCTTTGGTAGGCTTGCTATTTACAACATTTGAAAAGAATCGGATATATATCCCTTTGGTTGGAATCTCATAAAAGATCCCCTTTCTGATTATGTTGTTTCCAAATTCAATTGGTAATTTATCTGAATGCACATTCTTTTAAAGCATCCTAAGAAAAGGAAGACATGGACGACCTGTTGGAGGGGAGTGATGAGTAATACGTACCGTGAAGCTCCCGCATCTCATAAGGCAAAAAGGACAGGAAAAATGTCGGGTCACTGTTAGTTAACACAGAAAAATAAAGCTGAATTAATAAATGATACTGATACATCATTACATACAGATATGCAATAGTATAATAGTATACAGGGACAAAATTCTAGCAAACAAAATCACCTTCCGTCTTCTGCAGTAGGTTGTTCGGATCTCTGTAGTTGAAGATTACATTTTGATCGATCAATCTGCAAATTCCACCACCACATTCAGTTTGGTCAATCAACCGAAACATCATAGAATGATAAATTTCCATCAAAGTAGAAAACCTGAGGCCAAATCAAATCATCTTCGACAAGGTTTTCAATAGGTACCCATAGTAAGTTTTATTGACAGTGTTGTTGCGAAACCAAAGAAGCTAAGCTCAAATGTGGGTGGAAAGACTAACCACAATACGACAAACTTACGAATTTTAAGGAGAATTTACCTTGTTTTCCATTTTGCCTCAATTTTGTAGTTCAAACTTCTCGGAAGGAACGGTGGCTGCATCAAAGTTATTTCACAAAACAAATCAATTATTTCCGCCAATTATTTTTCACAAAATAATAACGATAAAGGAATTAAACTTAAATCAAGCAAGGGGGATATAGACATTACATTGTAGTGAGCACGGTGTTCAAGTATATTATACAACTCAACAGGCTTGCAGTACACCATAAGGCATTCCTCAGCAGCACCAGCCTGTTCCACATGTACAAACGGACACGAGTTTTGATGGCACATTTAACCTAACCTATGTAGTAGGTAAAAGACCTCGAAACCTCGATTCCTGCACCTCAACAAAACCTAACATATCAAACCCAATCGACCCGATGATCAGCATTCACCAGGTATCAGCATAAAAAACAATAGGGTTCAAAACAGGCGAAAATCGTCTCGTTATCACTAGCACTTTCCCAACCCTAATCACAAGTTCAAACATATCTAATGAGTGTTTTCGATATTGTTCCGACTTATCGATCCACGTTACTATTGGATCCGACCCAATTCAGTCCCTTCAATGAAAACCTAACTCGGGAACAACAACAACAACTTGAAAAATGATTTGGGGTCGGCTAACACGAACACGTGTCATACGACAACCATGTTAATCTAAGGTGTAAAAAGTACCAAGTACGCATATTATCTAATTTCCAATTATGTTAACAAAAACAATAAATTCTGCAAATTGCTCATCAAAATTCTAACATAATACGATGAATTTAAAGAAAACTCTAAATATAAAAGTGGAGATTTACCTGATCTGCAGAAAACGGAGAGTGAAATGTGAATTTGTTTTTTGTTGGTGTTGGTGTTGTTGTTGACACTAATCGGCAGTCCGGCGTTGTAATCACTAATCAGTGAGATGGATTCTTTGTTTGTTTTGCGTTCAACGGTCTCGATAAGTTACGATAGAGGTGATCATGGGTCGGGCTAGGCTCAACAAGACTGGCCCTAGGTTAGGTACTTAGGTTATATGTTCGAGCGTATTTGAAGGCTTAATGTTAGCCCGTTTGATCTCGCCTCTCCACCAACTTTTTGTAAATTATTATTTATTTTTAGTGTTATGACACGATTATTGCCATATAGGAGTACAAACCATGAGGTTATCTGCCCATTCCAAAAAAAAATTCGTTTTCTCTCCACCCACATACATAGTCTTATGTTTTGTAATTCTCAAATTTACTCCCACGATAAACCCGAAGTTTTGACCTCGTCGAATTTAATCTATAACCTACATATAACATTCAAATGGAAAAACAAATTCAATTAAACCCAACTACTAATTATTTCAATTCAATTTGAAACACATAGCTAAATTTTTTTTGAGTAATTAGGGTTATCACATCAATTTGATCACAATACCATTGATTCCATTTTGACAACATAAATGCAATAAATGTGAATTTAAAGATAAGGAAAGCTTTAACATACCCTTTTAGAGTAGTTGTGGCTGGAGAGGAGAAACTAATCGCGTGATCGTGAGGAAAGGCTTAAGCGGCAAACGTGAGGGAAAAGCTGAGATGATGGATTTCGGGTTTGATTTAGGAAAATTCGAGAGAGAGAGAGAGCGAGAGCAAATTGTGAAGGAACAGCTAAAAAAATGTGTGAAATGGATTGGATCGGGGAGGAAACACAAGTGAAGATGGTGAAATGGTGAGTTATTGATCACGTGCAACACACATTACAAGTACAATGCCGGAAAAGTAAGTCAAAGCTGTCGGAGATGGGATTTGGTAGGAGAAGGATATTGTGTTTAATAAGGTAGGAGTTTGAAATTTTTGAAAAATAAGGTGGAAATTTGAAAGATTTGGTATATTAAAAGTAAAAACGATTCATCTCCGAGGAAGAGATCGATGGCCCCTTCAGGCGGGCCTTCAAAGGATAGGAAATCAATAACAAATATATAGCCCAAGTAATGAATGGGCCGGGCTTCCATGTATTACAATCAATGGCTTCGTCCACAATCTTCTGAATTTCATTTGTTGTCAACATAGGGGAAGCCATTGAACAAAGAAAAAAAAACGATAATCAAAGTCCCACTCTACAACATTAGTTGCTTTATGTGAAAAAAATTAAAAATAAAAATAAAATTGCATAACTGGTATATCAAACCATGCATCTTTTAACCTCAAAATGCATGAATTTATTTATAGTGTTGACTTTTTGCACACAAACTGGTCATAAACAGAAACGGGTTATAAACAGGTCAAAATATCTGGCTAAATTTTCGCTACATGAACAACGTACACAATCAATGATAGCCCAAATGTTTTTACTATTGAATATGCACACAAAGGTCGGGTCGTGGACTCGTGGTGCATGTGGACGGACGGAGAGTGTACATACATACTCCGTACATATTACATGGGTGTCTTGCTTAATTCGCATGGGTGCGCGCGTGAGAAACGACCGTCGGACCATGACCCCTTTTGGGTGACAAAAGTCTTGGCCTTCTACGTATAATGTCTAATTATGTGTCATAAAACAGAGGCAACTAATTAAATTCGATTCTTATTTTTCTGTTTTCTCGTATTAAAAACATCCACTTATATATCAGTTTGATTTCTTTTCATATTCTACGGTAACTTTGCGGCGTTGAAGTTGATTATTCATCCGCATTAACATGTACGCCTGTGCCCCTTTATGTGGAATTGTTTGGATGTGGTCGTACATACTAGCTGTACGTAGAATATAAGTACGGTCTTGTGAGGTTGACAAGATTAATTAGGGTTGTAATTGCTTGTCAATCTTATTAATCGGTATTTATACCGTATATATTACAATAATATGGTCAGTCTTGTTACGCAACAGAGGTAAATGTAATGTATGTTTGCGTTGGTGAATGAAGCTTCGTCATCACACAATCTGATTTGTATTTTCTTTTTCATATTTCTTATAACAAATTCATAAGTTTATACGAGTTTAAGTGAATTACTAAAGCATACTATACTTTAGTATATAATAACTTAGTTGGATATACGAACAAATGAGAGAGTAAGATATAAAAAGTCCGCACTAACACGATATTGTATCAGGAGATCGAGAAACTTGTACACTACTACAGTTTAATTTGTAGTTTGTACGAGTACGACGCGGACATAGGCCATTATATTTGGTCGTACGGTGGTAGTTAAGTTTGTAACTTCTGAATTTGGTGATGACTGTATTTTCCATACTATAATTAGCTTGTTGTGGCCGGCTATATAATTAAAGTCAGATGAAGGAAAAATGGATTGGATGCTAAACACAGCTTCTAAGAAAATACGGAGTACATGCTATTATTGCTTTTTTTTGAACGATAATTTTGATTTTCAAGATATTACTCCCAACTCCAAAAAAGACCGAAACGCCATGAAAAAAAAAGGCATGACCATGAAACTATGAAAGGTGACGGAAGCTTAAGCCAGAAATTTATTGGATATAAAATAATAAATAAAATTATGCACATAAATTAGCTAGATGGAGTACATATGATACGATTGATATTCATCAGCATTATAACGATACAATGTGCTTTATGAGTAGTAAAATGCGGAGTATGTACGGGTATTCTTCATTGGACAATGCTAGAGGTCTACAATGTAGACACCCAAAATTGTCTACAATCAGTAATAATTTTACTATATTGTTAAAATTTTACTACTCACACAAATAATTTTACTACCTGAGTTTTTCATTACAATTAATTTTACTACTCCGATCTCAATTTTACTACTACTAACTCAATTTTACATTGTAGACAAATTAATTGTGTCTACATTGTAGACCTCTATCAATTTGCTTCTTCGTTATGGGGAAATTAAATATTTGTTTGTTCAACGATACTAGTTAATTCGGTGTATGCATAAGCGTAATAGATCAGTGAAAAGACGGAAAAAAAAAGTTGTAAAGTTGCTAGACTTTCCCGTTTGACTGTGGATTTACCGTCTACCAACCCACCCATTGTCGCGTACGGTTCGTCGCACGGGAGCATATTCCAAAGTGTGCGCATGAATTTGAATGGGGCAAACTAATCATGCTTAAACTGGCACCTGGCCTGGGCTATTTTAATTTTTACTCTACAGTAGAAATAATCAATTGTTTATCTCTACTTGCTCTTTCAATGGGTGTTGCTAACCTAAAAAGTACTACTGTAACCTATTTTTTCTATATTTCTTCCTACTTTATCCTTAATGATATTTTCTCCCTACAACTTTTTAGATAACATTTTTTTACGTAAACTTTTAGACAACTTAGCCTAATCAATTTTACAAAGTTTAACATTAGATTCTAATACAAAAAAAAATTATGAACTTATGAACTCGATGTATTGAGTAAAAATAATTGTATTTGGTTTCGCTATTGATTTCATGCAATAATGATGAAGAATAATGTCACTATGATATAATATAGGGAGATAAGTAATGAAGGATATGAAATAATGATTGGGGTATAATTTGTAATTTTGGGAAATATGAGGATAGTATAGGTATTTGGACAGGTTACGTTAGTAAAAAAAAAGTTACGTTTAGCAATCATGTTCTTGATTAAAATGGTCTTAATTACGAGTTTTTAGCTTATTCCACTAGCCGATATATATACATCTCTACTGTGTAGATCTTCTTGGACTCGATCGCCACCAAAATCTCTATTGTGGGCCGTTCTAAGCTTAATGCACTGCACACTCAAATTGTAGCATTTCAGAATTTGAATGATAGATTCACTTGAATGGGTCGAGCTACCACCCCTTTAATTTAGAGGTTCGGGATCAAATAAGTTATGTTGAAAAGTTGGGGGCCGATATGTAGCGATAGGGTTTCCTATGGAGTGTCCTTGCCGAGGTGGTTTGGAGTTGATTCACTCTTTCTGGGGTTTAAATGGTTGAGGGTTTCGAAATTAGTAAATTACCAATAAATAGAAAAAGCAGAAACGCCCATATCTACATGAATTGAAGGGCGAAGAATTGAGGTTCTCTAAAATATAACAACCACAACGATTCTATATTCGTCGTTTGACGACTAAATGGTGTTGCTAAAACAATACACGGCAGTATAGGGTATTATAAAATACGAGTTAATTCTTTCATTTTTTTTTATCTTCTACATGACTACATAAGTATGTTATGTTTACAAAGCATACCTAGATGATAGATGATGGTTTTCATTACCAAAGATGGACGGAGGATCTAGTGACGACTTTGCTAGACGTACAACAAATCAAAGAAGTCAAAATGATGACCAACAATAATCGTGCAAGCTAAAGCAACAACAGAGAGATCACTAAATCACTAATTAATGGCGCAATTCACATTTCAATTTCCGGCGGGCGTTTGGCACCTCTTCTAATTGTACACATGTGGGTCATGTTTCCGGCCAATTTGTGGGAGAATTTGGGGCCTCTTTCTGTCTTTTATGTTTTAACTATTCCATCAATGAGACCCACACTAACGTTTTACTACTAATTATTTTGTGTGCATGGTCAAGTATCGTGCTAACAACCTTAGGTTATACGATTAATCAAGATAATTTAATCACTTTGCGGCTACCGTAATTTAGTTTATGATTTTGTTGATGAATATGACAAACTTCAATAATCAACACGTAGTGCTTTCTTAGTGGACTTTGTACCCTTGTCCTTTTCTTTCCATCAGCGTGTGATACTCTTTTTGTAATCATGTATGTATGTATTCACATCTTTATTACAATCGATTTTTCTTAAATGACCCCTAAAGTCAGGCCGGGTTTTTGTGAATTAGTGAATCATTAACATGATTCATAATGTAGATATTGCGGCTTGCTTCATATCTTAATTAATTGTTACAATCTTTCTCCCTTACTTAAACTTGAATTAAGGATCTCTCGTTAGAGTTACAAGCCAGTCGTTAACATGTTCTCCCCAATAATATATGAATGTATGCATGTCATAGAATTATTGAACAATAAAAAGTAGTAGCTAGCTAGGTGAATAAACAAAATACATATTGGATCTCTAATGAGTGATAATAATTCGTGGAATCTCATTAGTGGCCTAATGAAACATTATTCCGGTGTGAGATAGATGATCACTCTTCATTTTATCTCCTCATAAATGTGCTAAATTTGCCAATGTGAGATAGTTCAATGAATCTTCACTAGTCTGTCAAAAAAGTATATTAACTTTTTGCAAAGTGAAGTTTAAAGTTAATTATTACCACATGAAACACTAAGCTTATTAAGTAAAATAACTACCCTAAAGTATGTAATTTCAACATACACTACACGGTAATTAGGTAATGTACGCTATTTTTTATATTTCTTTCATTTGTTTTCAAGTGGTACGAATAAACTCGTACATCATTTCATGTGACTCCTTCGACCTCACATAGGGTTAATGTTGCATTGCATTAACCACATCAGTTAACAATCTTTATGCAATACATTAGGCATTAGGATCAGATTTCAATCTTATCATGCAACATATTAGACATTAGGGTAACGTTATTATTGTCGTTAAATTCAAGATTTTGGAGCATGATTTAAGTCAATAATCAGGATACCGGAATCACATGAAGATTGAGGTCTTAAATAAAAGCAAGGGACGCGTACGTCATAATCAAAGAATGCAGAATATGCGCCCATTTTCGGACAGAGCCGCTTTGGCTCCATTGAGTCTACACTCCCGCGTCCTTGGTTCTCTCAGCCGTGTGCCACGTTCAATCATTTCATTTTCATTATTACTTCTAATAATATTTCTCCATTATTTACATTTTAATAATATAATTAAACTTCTCAAATCTTTCCAAGTTACAATGACAGATCTGACATAATATGAGCTTAGTGTTTTATTAATATATAATGTTGAGTATCGTTATAATTTGAGTTGCATAGTAGCTCTCATAAGTCAACCATGTCCCAACAATCATAACTTTCTAAATCCTACTCATGTGATCCACTAATTACTTTTTTTTTTTTTTTTTTTTGAAAGGGATCCACTAATTACTTTGATTAATACTATTTTCCCACTTTATTTGAACATTTTGTCACTCAACATACACTCCTTTTTTTTCACTCCAAATTAACCAGCATTATCTTTTTCCATTTTTGGCATGTATGACACTACCTTAGTTATCGTTGATGATTCAGCTAACTTGTAGTGTACATATATATTCTTACTAGTAACCAATTTCTAATTTGTACACCTTACATGCATACACATTTTAGAAGCTGATCATCGATTCATTTTGAATTGTAACAACTAGAAGAATTCATTAGTCCAATAATTAATGCTTGAAAGTAATTGTTAAAAAAATATTTTGTTTTGAATTTGCCACTGCATATGAATGATATGATCAATCAAATATACACCTGTAAGACAACTGTTGGAGGATATAATAATTAAATTGTACGTAATCCTGTTAGGCAAGAAAAATAATGGAACAAGAGTACAACTAGACTGAGATTATCACAATAAGAAGACGATAAAGAAGCCAGAAATACCATGCAAATTATGCAATTAAAAAACAGAGTGAAACAAAAAGAAGGGGGGACAAAAATCAACAAGATTATATCACAATACGTCATTTTCAGTATTGACAAAAATACTTGTTACTACTAAAAAATGTATAAATTGTACTTGAGGATTCCTTAAATTCAAAAAATTAAACGAACGCGGAGAAATTCGTAGAAGAGTGGGGAGTGAGAGTGGAAGATGACAAAAATAGGTTCACACATTTAAATAGAATTGATTAGCGCATGTTACATGCTATTGTATGAATTAAATAGCAAGGCTGCCATTATTCATGCATAATAGTGTTAGTTAATCGTTATTGTTAGAGTGTCTCGTCTATCCTTTATTTTGTCCTCCAATTTCTACTTTGTAAATGGACTTTTGCTTTACTTTTTGTACTCACTACTAGCTAGCCTATATATGGACGGTGGATTAGACTAGAGATCGTTCATTATTATGCTCCTTAGTAAATAGAGTACATACGAGTACTCGTTTAAAAGTTGGTGCGATATGTAATTGCGATTAATAATGTTCTTATTTCTCAATAAAAGCCAAATTAAATTTCTATGTGGGAAAATAAGGGCTACCCCCCCCTTCCCCCAACAAACTTAGGTGTCGTTTGGATATACTCGGGAAGTCGGAATTCCCATGAACTTGCAAATCCTAGGAATTTAGTAAGCATGGGAATTGGGGAAAATTGTTTGGATGAACAAGGGAATTCATTTTCCATGGGAATTTCTACTTACCTAGCCCCCCCTAGGTAATTAAATTCCTACACTTTGGAGGAATTGGAAATGCCTGGGAATTTCCAATTCCTACACTTTAGGGTAACCAAACAACTCATGATAATTCAATTCCTAGGAAAATAAAATTCCCATAGATTTTGAGGGTATCCAAACGACACCTTAGCATATTAAAGGTCACGCCTTTATTAGTCACTTGAGTATGTAACAAGTTCGTTGAGGGTTCAATTCTTGGCCCCATTAGTTACTTCAATTTAATTCCGATCCCTCGGCCCTCATTTTATAAGTCTGTCATTATAAACTCAGTCAAGTTGATATTATACGTTTATCTATTTATAGTATTTATCATTTGCTATTAATGTCTTGATATCTTAGCAACGTATAAGTCTTGCAACGAAAATGAATCAGATCAACTATCGTCTTATACTTCGTATCACTTTATTTTTTGTTTTTGTTTGAATCTCTACATACCCTGAGTTTATTTAGGTACGCTTCCTGCGTTCATTTCAGTTCTTAACATATACGAGTGCGTAGTTTGGTATGCGAGAAAACTCAAACCATGTGCTGAGAAATAAAAAAGAACGGGAAAACAATGCTTAGGTGTTTGCAAGTAATTCGTAATACATTTGATCTTGACGGAGCAATCTTTTTCGAACTTTTTATGAACCATCTAGGAATTGCGTGTATGTTTCCTGCGATTGCGATACCATGCAGGCATGCAAACTCTTTATGTGGAATTGAAATTTATTGTTCAAACGAATGTCAGACTGCAAATACTTGCTTGAGCTGCAAAACAAGAAAACATTTGACTTGAATTAGTAAATTTTTACTTTTTATAATTACTTATTATAGACACGAATCATTCAAAATTCAAAGATTTTACTGGAAATACTTGAACCATATCCATGGTTGCTCTAAACTTGTAACGTAGCATCTAGCGTCACTTGCTGAACACATACAAGTTTATAAATTGACTGTTATTGAATATAATTATTTATTTACATACAAGTTTAGCAAGACATTAGTAATTATTCCATCCGTTATTTTCGTTTGTTAACATATGGTTCAACAAATGGAAAAACCCGAAGGGAGTAAAATAGTTGTTGAAATAATTTGATTTTGCAACATGTTGTTGCCATGTTTAACAATACTCGTATAAGCTAAGACGCATATGTGGGAAAGATTATTCGTTTTCAAAATTTGCAATATAGTACGTAACTTTACTTTCGGTGTCACAGTTGGTTTGTGTTATTTCAACTTTTTCCGAGTTCTGAAAAGACAATTTATCACAATTTAACTTCAAGAATATTAATTGTATATCATTCAATTCACCACAAAATAAAAACGACTAAAACCATGATCGTTATTAAAGATACAAAAAATAGAAACGATACCAAACAAGCGAATTGAAGTACTGAAACGAAGAACAATAGGACGACACAAACATTTGACAAGATAAAAAGTATTTGACTAAATAAAAGCCCCATCCAAACATCTTTATGTTTTGTCAAAGCCATTTAATCGGTTTACTAAACTATAACATTTGGACACCGTACCAACATAAACAAGGGCAAATCAGGAAATTCAAGTCCAGATGACATCAAATTCTGGTCAATTCCTGAACCGGTTCACACTAGTCATTTTTAAGAAAGCAGACTTTGGAGAACGATTTTTGTCTCCGGTTCACCATTTACGCGATTCATCACACGTCTTTACGTCAAACTATTTAGCAAGACGAGGTCCTATTTTTTTATTTCATTCCATTTCTACCCCTCCTTTATATTATTCCCACCAACTCTATCCCATGGTCCACATGGTAGATACATACATTTTCCAGGGGTATTTTTGGAAATAATCTTTGGCTGGCGCTCTATATATACCTTGGTCCAATCCATTTTCATTGGAAATTCAGGATTTTCAACGAAGAGCTACTCATTTAATAACAACTTCATAAAATAAAACAAATCCTCTTCAATCGAAAAATTCCTCTAAAATATTTACTTGAAAATAAAATGGCGCAAATTGGATCAACTCTACCATCTCAAAGTCTACATATGTACCAGATGAAGCGGGTCGGGTTTCGGTGTCGATCTTCGTTGTTAAACCCGGCTTTGGGTTGCTTCTCGGCCACGACACAGACGGTTCAATCAACCACGGAAAAGACCAGGACCCATTTGTCTAACCTTGAGAAGCTTTTGCAAAAAGATGTAGCAACGTCATCACAGCCCATCCGGCCCATTGAGCCCACTCCCAACACCGCGCAGCAGAGGAACAGCAGCCGTGAGAGGAGGCTACTTGAGAAGCTTAACTTGGCTGGGATATGGCCCGAAGGCCTACCGGGCCGGGCTGCTGAGGCTGTGGCGGAAATGTCTCCCCACCGCCTAACCCGGCTCCAGCATCTGCTCTCGAAGCAGCCTCAGTACTCCCCCCGGAACCACCTCGGGGCCCGGTGGAGGGAGTACCACGGGAGCCGGGATTGGGCCGGGTTGCTTGACCCTCTCGACGAGAATCTTCGTCGAGAGGTGGTCAGGTATGGGGAGTTTGTACAAGCCGCATACCAATCCTTCCACGCTGACCCCGCCACTACAGAGGCGGGGATCAATTCGTGGAGGGATGTGGAGTTACTCGATAAATCATATCGAGTAACTAAAAGTCTGTATGCCACATCATCTATTGGCCTGCCTAAGTGGGTGGATGATGTGGCACCAGACCTGAGCTGGATGACCCAGAGGTCCAGCATGATTGGGTACGTGGCAGTCTGCAACGACGAAAAAGAAATCGCAAGAATGGGAAGGAGAGATATCGTGATTGCCCTTCGAGGCACGTCAACGTGCCTCGAATGGGCAGAGAATATCCGAGAATCGCTCGTCCCAATGGAAAACAACAATGTTGACTCAGTAGTAGAATCCAACCCTGAAACCCAAGCCAAAGTAGAATGTGGTTTCAACAGCTTATTCCGAACCAAAGGCGAGCACGTACCGAGCCTAGCACAATCCGTAGTAGATGAAATTAGACGTCTAATGGAAACATACAAAGGTGAAGCACTAAGCGTTTCCGTAACGGGACACAGCCTCGGGGCCGCCTTATCTCTACTAGTAGGTAACGAAATTAACACACAAGTCGAAAACGCCCCACCCGTGGCGGTGTTCTCCTTCGGAGGTCCTAAGGTCGGAAACCGAGCCTTCGCCAACCTAATCAACACCAACAACGTCAAAGTCCTAAGAATTGTTAACAACCAAGACCTTATCACAAGAGTTCCCGGTATGTTCCTAAACGAAGAGACAGAACAGAAGCTTAAGAGTAACGCACAAGTAGCCGGTGTCTTACAATGGTTAGATAACATGCCATGGGCTTACTCACACGTCGGAACAGAACTACGAGTCGACACGAAAATGTCACCTTATTTGAAACCGGACGCAGATGTGGCATGTTGCCATGACTTGGAAGCTTACTTACATTTGGTTGATGGTTTTATGGCTTCGAATTGTCCCTTTAGACCAAATGCCAAGAGGAGCTTACTAAAGTTGTTGAGTGAACAAGGTGCTAATGTTAAGAAATTGTATAGGAGTAAAAGTAAAGCAAAGTCCTTGACCCTTAAAATTGAAGGTGATGGGATTGTAGCCATGTCTAACTCTATGTTGAGTCCCTCGTTACAACATGAATAATTACAACCTTTTTGGAAAATTTTCTGATGTGTCCATTACTATTGATCATCATCTAAATTGACTTCGAGAACCGCAATAACTAAACCAAGAGTTTACACTAATGGTTTTTAAGAACCGATCTAAAACAATGACATATACTCGTACAAAATACGATACAAATTAAATAGAGAAAATTAAAAGATTGCAACGTGTCCGTGATCGAGGATGACATGGAAGACAAATAAACAGTACATGGGAGCATAAATTGGGTCGTTGTCTCCCTTGTGCATGTTACTTACAGAAAGCTAGGACAAGGGTCGATCTGAATCTCCTATTTCACACATGCATAATGTAGATACAGTACATATACTAGATACACTAAATTAAAGGGAAACGAGTGATGTTTGTACGAAAGTGTGTAGCGGCCATAAAAATTAAAGAAGCGGGGTGGATATTGGAGAATCACTGACTGTTATTAGACGCAGATTTTTGCAGTGTTGTCTGCAGAAAATATATGATACAATGATGAATGTCTTGACAAAGGAATATATCGATGAGTGCGTTGACATGAGTTCTTTAGTCTGGTTTTTAAGGATTATAAACGCACTATGTACATACACTCGTGATCGAGTAAGAATGTAATTAATTACATTGTTATGTACGGTTTCATTTTATATTTAAATTCGAGTTATGTCAACTGATGTTATTATACGTCCCAAAAAAATATCATCAACATAAGAATTGAAGCAACCAATTAACGACAACTACTACTCATTGATGGATAAAAAAAGTGAGAACTGCACTATATAGGGGCCTTTTGTCGAACTAGCCATTTAAATGAAATTATTCTCCATAATAACCATACTCTAATTTTAATACCAATAATGACAATATAGAGATAAACTTGCCAAACCAACATAACATAGTCGATTAGCCGGTTTAGAACCCTTTTTTTTTTATAATTATTGAACCAATTTAATTATGCCAAACCAACAACTCCACCGGTCCAACATTTAATTTTTCTGGGTTTGCTTTGGTTTAACTGACTTATCTCTTCCATTTTAATATACTTTTTTTTATTGAGTTGCTTGCATATACAACATACCTAACAGATTAGCATAAGCCCTATTGCTTCCGAAAAATCATACACTACATCCCAGTACTCCAGTAGCACTATTAAGCAAACTATTTTTCCAAATCATAAATTTCAAACTGTTTTGTCTCATCAATAACGTCTTCTACCCTATAAAGTATTGAACTATAATTTAATAAGCATGAGATGTCAATTTGTCAAGCACCTACCATGGAAGTTCTTCAACTATGCAAAAAACCTCTATCAAAGGGAGAGATATCAAAATTGGGTTTGTCAATTACATATAATCTTTCAAAATACCACATTTCACATAGAAGTCAAACAATGTCATGATTCCTAAGGAGTAAGAGAAACACACCAGAAGTCGAATTATGCTTATAACCTGAGTAGGGTTTACGCTAAGAACGTCGCCGACGCTGTGACGATTCTGATGGATACTGATTTTGGGGGAAAAGAAAAAAAGGTCTTGGTTTTATGTGTGATATTTAAATTTTATTATGAACGGTTCTTTTAAAAAAAAATCAGGCCAACATTACAAAAATAATAATAAGAGAAGCAAGAAAACCGGACCAAATGGTTTATTCGGTTCAAATACACCAAATTCATTCATTATCTTAAAATTTGGTTATTTTGGATAATATTATAGTCGTGTGGCTATTATGGAGAATAGTTTCAATTAAATGGCTAGTTTGGCAAAAGGCCCCTATATAGTTGATGTAAATAAATTTGCACGTAAAAAACAATCTTTAATGATGGCCGGTGGGGATGGAAAACGATTACACATCGTTAGCTAGAATGTCCACTACATACAGAGTTAGGAGTACTTTATAAACCTCTCATCAGCATTTTCCACATGCATGCAAAATTTTCCACTTTGTATTATAGCATAGGCGTGTAGCAGATCGATTGAGCTAGAGATTATTTTTAAGAGATCACCACCCTTATGACCAAAGATATATATACTGTACAAGCAAAGGGGCAATTTAAATACAGCGCGTTGAACCAACTGCTATCCGACTTTGTTGGTTGAAAGGTTTTTGCATTCGACTATATGATGTGTTAATGTCTAATACATACGGCCATATACATAACGAGCACAAAGGATTTTATGAGTAGGTGATGATTATAATATTTAATAATAACACATGAAATGAGTCTATATATTAGCTTGAAGATCAACACTTTTTTGAAAGTTGATCAAGCCCATGCACGGAAAGAAGTACATTGATCAATATGAAATAAAGGAATAAAAAGCGTGACCTTGACTTAGATTATCCATTGTATGTTCAAAAGTGTAATTAATTAAATAAATCAAAGATTAAGATGAGACTATCTATAACAACCGGCAACTAAACATTCTTCCTAAATTAATCAATCGCAAAAATATAGGCTAACGTACACCAATTCAATGACATAAAGTGCCTGCCTTTTACATTTGATAGAACGACCTAGTGGTACGTGGTCATGGATAATAGTCTTCAAAAGTTATAAACTCTTCTTCCATGAAATTTCTTATGAAGCTGAAATTTGCAACCACACCGCGATAACACAAAAGTTGTGGTACATAATTAGGTCTATGAACATCCCGTTGTATTCGCATTTAAGCCTTATATAGTTGTGATATAAAAATATACAACTTTCGAATTATATACCGTATCATTTAGGCATGGACGCAGACATAGTCAATATGAGAATGTTAATAATGAAAATTTTCATTGAAAGTGGTTGATTTATGATGGACATTTAGCACCTACTGAGATCATACTCATACCTCTTTTCTCCACTGTAGTCAATTCAAGGAATTGCAATGTACAACAAGTCAGTATCGTGGTGAACAAGTCTCTCCAAATTGATTGGAGGTGGGTACTTTTCCAATTCTGACATTAATGCAACATTTAACTGATGCAAGCGATAGTGTAAGCATGACCATGTCTAGTGTCATCTTCATCCAACTAAAAAGCTTAGCTTGTTCTGTCAACCTTAATTCATCATAACTCAAACTTCTTAATCTATGAAAATTCAATCTTTGTTGAAATGTATTTTGAGAGACCTAGTCACGTCTAACAGTCTGCGCTTTTCACATTCGGTGTATGTGGATAGTAAGCAACACTCCATCAATTTGATTTGAATACAAATATGATAGATTCGACGAAACGGAGTGTGTATATTTTGATAGTTTGAGATCGACATTATTCTTTACCCTTTCATGTTTGATGTGTCATGTAGGATGTGCAAGAATTGTCCCAATGGGCCCAAAGTGGAAAGTTGGCCCATAAGTAGTCTATTAAGACTACTATACCGTATGACCAGTTGCCAAGCCCATTTGCTTCAATACAACTAAACGAGTGTGGACTGTGGTACGTTACATGCCAATCTTACAATTAGGCCGAGCATCAATCCTAAACACAATTAGGCCGATAACTGAATACCCAACAATTGGACCGACATCGGATCGAAATTGATTTGTTTTATCAGTTTGGTTCATAGTAACGTGATTGAAGCTTTTCAACACCTTCCAATTTCTAACAAATGGTCTCCCAAAATTCAAGTCCAATTTCGTAAAATTATTGTCATTTTTAGTCAACTTTGGCTAGGCTGTTTGATCAACAGAGCGTAATAACTAATCCATTTCTATTTCTTTTAGAGATGGTGAAAATGGAATTAAGAAAACTTCAAACGGCTAATGATTCTGCAATCAACGAACAAATTATTCCAAACTAAACTACTAATCAACGTATGTATGTATCACGTCTTATTCCAAATGATTTGTTTACTTGTGGAGCTGAATGAATGTTAACTTAGTCGACAACCTTAACATTTTTTATAAAATCAATATCTATAACCATGGACATTTTTATATACATATGGTAGTATGGTACATGTATAATAATAATCATAATAATCTGATAACAAGATACAATAACAAGCTTCTTCAATACTTTGGAAAAAAAGTTGAAAAAAATATATTCATTCATATGAACTTAATTGCCCTTTTGCTATGATTAATCAAGCTTGCATACATAGATGTTCAAGCACATTGGCTACTTCTTTCATAGTTGGTCTATCCTCAGCCTTCATGTTCAAGCAACTTAGTATGAGTCCACCTAAGATGTCCAGCTGATTTAATGATGCTTCCTTAGCCAATTCACTGTCCACAATGTCTCTCAGAAGACCTGCCCTTGTATGCTTTACAAAGTACATTGATAAATGTCTTTCTTCCTTAACCTCCTCGGCCAAAACTGGTGACTCCCTCGTCAACAGCTCGGCCAAAACAACTCCGAAACTGTAGACATCACTTTTAGTTGTCAATCGACTGGAAAAGAAGTACTCTGGGTCGAGATACCCTAGTGTACCCTGAACGAGTGTAGACAATTGAGTTTGATCCATTGGAAATAACTTTGATATACCAAAATCGCTTATTTTCACCTTGTAATTTTCATCTAGTAGAATATTTGTGGACTTAATGTCGCGATGTATGATGGGTATGGAATGAAGATAGGCTAGTGCTTTTGCGGATTCAGTAGCCATGACTAAACAATTTCTCCAAGAATAGAGCCACGGTGTTGAACCAACTCTGGCTTGGATGTGATCGTAAAGTGTTCCATTCGCGATAAATTCATAAACCAACAAGGGTACCTCAGATGGACACGAGCACTTGTAACCTCCGATTGTATTCGTACATGTTACAGAACATAAGTCCGTTTTCTCTGCACATTCGTCGATATCTAACACCCGTAACAAAATACACAAAATTAATGTCGTAAAGAGTACTCTATAAGCCAAAAACTCAACTATTTTTCGCATTTTGAATAAATATATGGTTGAAGTCTAGCAAAAAGAAAAAGTACCTGTACAACCAGGAGGAAGATAAGGATTACCCCTGAAACCCTGAGTGCAATTACAAAGATATCCTCCTAGAACAGACTGTACACCATCGATGCACATAGTGTTGGGCTGCGTACACAGGAATGAGGAAGAGTTTTGACGCGCTTTACTACACGTCTGATTGCCAATAACCCAATCAAATACTACAGGAACACTCTCCTTTATTCGATTAATCAAGGCTGAGTCGTTATTAAGATCAGACGGACCGCGAAATGTGAACGTACCTTGCTCACCTAGAAAGGCGTACACACACGGGTTCCATGACGCAATTTTAGTGTGATTATCACGCTGGGTTATAATACTCACTGAGAACTGCCTCAACCCACTTGGAATCGTCACCTCGCAGCAGCCGACGCCACTGCAGGCGCCTCCAACGACACCCTCTGGCGCGCTACACAAGGTGGTGCACGATGCATCAGCGGCAGCACTGTTGATGATCTCTACACCACCGGTGATGGAAGCGTAATCATTACAACCAACAACCATCATTCTGTTAGCAGTTGGTGACAGACTGTACGGACTTCCAGTTGTGTACGCGTAATACACCATGACGTTACCCTCATTAAATTGAGTAACCATTACGCCAGCGGAATTGTAACATTCATGAGTTATGAAGTTGTTCCTAAATCGAATTTGGCCTTTTGAGACGGAAATGTCTAGTACTTCAACCATGTAAGATTGGATTCCATAGAGATAGCCTACCACGGGCGAAAACGCCCGTGGTGGGTCGTACGTGGTGGCGCAAAGGATGGTGTACCATGGATTAAGGGAACACCCTGAATCCAAACCTATCCCAAAAGGGTAAGGAACTGTCAAGTTCCCACATTTTGTTTGGCAACCTGGTTTTGCTGTGCCTGTGATGCTGTTTTCAGCAGGAATAATTGCTGATATTGGATTAATTATTGCAAAACATATTGTAAAAATTGTAACGTAACGTTTACTCATACTTGAAGAATGTATGAATAGACTCTGAATTGTGAAATGTAGTTGAGGTTGCAGAATGTTAAAGGAAGATTTTTAAAAGGGGTGAATGTCAATGGATCGCAGTTGCTTACATGTTGATTTATCCCCACAAAAAAAAAAAATAGTTGAAGGGAATTTTTTTACTAAGCAGTAGTACTTACATGTCTATGTCATCAAACAATTCTTTTAGTTGGTTGAGGAAGTCGTTGGTTCGTTACGGATAATGTTTTGTATAGGCGATTCCAAATCACATCGGGACTAAGACGTTATTAGATGTCAAATGTATTACTGTATTAGATATTCTGTATGTACCATGTTCTTACCAGCATGATTCTAGTATAGTGCTGTACTAGTACTTCATCTGTATTTTATATTTTAGTTTAAAGAATTATTCTTCTCTTCATATATGTCATCAACTCATAAATATATTCATAATAATCCTCTTGGCCGGTGAGCTCAAAAAACGATTATGGATTATGGATCATGGATCATGATGTAACTTTGTCGTTTGACTAGTTTATCTAATTATCTTCGGAAATTTCGTTGCATATTATGTGGTTTTGGTATATTTGTGTAAAACTCGTAAATGAAGTAATTGTAATTTTACAAAACAGGGTTGCACATTACAAGTACAAAGGATAAAGATCAGGGTAAATGATAACGCTGATTATTAACAGCTACATAAACAACAACAACTGAATTTTTAAAACCAAATGAACTTATGTATGATGAGAATAGTTGCAACATTGATCAACTCAAAAATTGCTGATGACCTCCTGTTGTCTGCAAAGAGTAGCTGAGTGCCACTTGAGCTGCGAGGTGATGAACTGAGGGATGAAGGTGGAAGTGCAGGCGGCCGAGGAGGCGTATCAGAGGACTGTCCGAGTAAT
This sequence comes from Spergularia bocconei, assembly GCA_963457585.1. NCBI lineage: Eukaryota > Viridiplantae > Streptophyta > Magnoliopsida > Caryophyllales > Caryophyllaceae > Spergularia > Spergularia bocconei. The sequence goes on from OY734942.1 coordinate 30,454,559, forward strand.
GACAGATTGTAGAATGGTCTGAATCCATATCTCATCTGACAGCTCGGACGAGAAGCATTAGACCAGACATCTCCTCTTTTAGAACAGAATGTCAAATCATCTGTTGCCAGCATCAGGCAATTCTGACAACCTGTTCTGCTGATATCAGGTGTACACTGCACATACATGTACACTTTCTGATCTTCGTACAGATTCCACATTTCGACTGCAAATTGTTCTGTCGTATCAGCTGCAGTCACCTGTTTAATGAGCCTCTCCATCGTGGATACAATCATCCTGGTCAGATTCTCAGGGTCAGGGATTCCAGGGCCCCAAGAATCGCACTGTGACAGCCTAGGAAGAAATTCAGCCTCTGCAAAGAACAGACGATTGGCGTAGCGTAAGAGACAGTCGCCGAGATAGATAATGGCTTCTTTTGTGGTGCACATATCTAGCAGGTGGACGGTACCATTGCGGACACAGGTCAGGCACGCGTCTGAGGATAATCCGGCTTTGCAGTCGAACAGGCCGTAGGCCTTGCTCTCTCCTGATCCTGCAGTCGTGTTGTAGAAGCTCTTGCTCGTGGCTGCTGCAGAGGTCAGATTCGAGAAGACATTCAACAAGTTTGATTCAAATTCGCTTTTCTTTGTGTAATTGCCACTCTTGTATAAACATGTTCCCACATCAATGTAAGGGCCATTTTCATCTGCGCTGTAGAAATAACGATCTTCTGAACTGATAACTTGGGCACTGCAGAAGTTATTGAAGTTATTGAGCTGAGTGATTACGATGAGGGTAAGAAATATGGATTTCGGGGTTGCGAAAATGGAGATGGATGTTTGATGATGAGCCATTGTTTCAAATTTGTTTGATCGATCTTTTAGTCTCTTACATACAATTTATAATTAACGTGACATCAAAGTTAGTACCACCTGATGACGCCCTATCATTTTTCTTTTGAGATACAAAACTCGATATTTCGTGTGTATTAACCATTTCATGTAATCAATTACGATTTTTAAACAGGTTATCGTCTGATGGAGTACTTGACATGGCTTGATATATAGCTCCACATTGATTTTGTATAACATGGATTTTTAAAGGAATTTTGGCTAAGGAACAAGAAAAGAACAAAGTCAAAGTCCACGTCTCTTTCGTTATGTCAAGAATTAGGTTGACTTTTCTTGAAGTTGACTGGCATCACCATAACTTTGCTTTAAGGTTGTAAACAACTCTTACTAGTTCTTTAAAAAGAAAGAAGAAATGACTTCAACAATGGCAGACAGAATGAAACTACAATTTTATAAGTAATTTTTAGTTCAATCATGCATCTAGTTTTTTGTTTGATCATTGTCAAAAATATTACAATTCATATATATTTTCTTTTCTCAATTGTTCCTTATGTAATACACTTTGAGGGACTGTTATTTTTGGCCATTTCGCTCATATTGAATCAATACTTAGTTTGTATATGCGCTTTGTGATAATGTACATGACATCCGTGTTCTATGATTGGGTGAATAATTGAATTCCAATAATCCAATCTACAATTCAATGTTTACCTCTCTTCAAACCACTAATAATCCATTTCAATATGTTTCAAACACTTGTAATTAAATTATGGATTACCATGGGTTAAGCGGGATACTAAAGTGACTGCCATTCTTTCGTTACCATTACGTGTTTGATTAAAATAGTTTTGAACAACTGAGTAACTTATTTAAACCGACCCATCACATTATCTGACACTCCGTAAATTACTAACTCAAATAAGCCATATGGCTGAATCAATAGGTGGTTAGGTGATCATGATCGCTAAAAGTGATCGATATATAAATAAAGAAACCGATCGAGGTAGTCGATAAATGATTGTCTCGTTTCGAATTTATCCACATCTTTGTAATAACATTTTATCCGTCCATGTTGCACGGATCTATATCAAGTAGTAGTAGCAATCTTATTGTGGGAGTAGGGTTTAATAAAAGTATAAAACCCAACAAAAAATGAGCCCAAATTTTACACTTCTTCTCTGCCGCTTTGGCTTAGGGTTTTTCTCTCTCTTCACTTTCACTCTCTCACTAAAATCACTCACTCACTCACTCAATTTCCCCATTTTTCCCCCAATCCAATTTTCATGGATTTTATCCATTAACAATCTTTCTTCATATTTTTCTCAGTTTTCTTTATTTATATAAAGCGAAAAATCAGCAGATTAAAAAAAAAAGAAAGAAAAAACATGGCATCACAAAACCCATTTGATTTGTTGGTTGATGACGATGTCGGTGACACCTCCGCCCTCCTCGCCGCCTATGAACAGAAACTCGCCGCCGCCGCCGCACCGGCTTCCGATAAGAAAGCCCCCGCCGGCAAGAACGCCGCTGCTAACAACAACAAGTCGTCGGCTAAGCTCCCTTCTAAGCCGGCTCCCCCTTCCTCTTTTGGTCCGTTTTTTCTTAATCTTGTTTTTATTTTTGTTTATTTGTTCATATTATTTGTTTTAATTGATTTGGGTATTTTTAGTTTACGATCTTCTGCAATTTTTAATAATAAAGTTGAAGTCTTTTTGTTTATTTGACTTGGAAATGATTGGAAATAGTGAAAAGTTTGTGGTTTATATAGTTTTTAGTTGGGAAAGTTTGGAACTTTTGTTAGAAAGTGGTAGAAATGAGTAGTATGAGGAATTTTGGTTGGGAAAGTTTGGAACTTCTGTTAGAAGATGGTAGAAATGAGTAGTATTGAGGAATTTTGGTTGGGAAAGTTTGGAACTTTGGTTAGATGATGGTAGGAAATCGTGTTTTCGAGGCGGGTTTTCGGGTTTTTTAGGGTGATGGTATGTGTAATTGTATCGCTTATTGTTCATCGGCTGTATTATTGAGATTGAGATTGTGTTTGGGTGTCGTAAAAATCGCAATTTGTTGGTTGAGGAAGGTTGCTTGAAGTTGTTGATAGTGAGTGTTTGTTTTTGTGTATTGTTGTTGGTAATGAAGTGTGTTTGTTTGTGGTTTAAAGTTGATGTATTGGCTGCTACTTTGTGCGAAGTCGATGAAGTTTTCGTGTTTGCTGTGTATGTTGTTGGCGAGGCGTGCTTCAGTGTTTAATTATTTGAATGAGTGTGTTGGGTGTTTGAGTTGGTTTGTATGTAAAGATGATGCTACCCCTAAACCATCTTTTAAAAAAAGAGGATAGCTTTGGTTGGGTGTAAGCCTCGTTATTTATGGACATGGATGCAATTTGTTTCGAGTTGTTAATAAAGAACGGCGTTGTTGAATACAATAGACACTCTGTATGGGAGGGTTGAACCTAGAAACAAAAAAAAAGGAGAGGCTGACTTTCTCTTCTTCATGGTGGTTGGAGAAATTTTTTAGGGTTCCTTGATGATGCTTGCTGTCCTGATGTACATGATGTGGATGGAAGACTCGATGATGGTGGTGTATGCAATAATGGTGGTTGAGATTGGAGAAGGAACTGTGAATAAAAAGGAGGAACAGCCTGTGAGAGAGTGGGGTTTATTTCAGTAATGGGGTACTTGGGAAGTTTGAATGACATTCCTAAGTTTGAACTCTGATGCATTGTATTGCATAGGGAGAAAGCATGTCTGGCTTGCAAAGTTGTTTAATCTTTTTTTTTTTTAATTCAAAAAGTCATTTGTTATTTGTTAACTGTCCTGTTCCTTTGGTGATCTGATATATAAGCTGGAGCCTTTGGTTTTAAATATCCTATGATAGTTTGTTTTCTCATTTTCTCGAAATTACATTGCTCTGTCGGTTTCAAATGATCTGCCTCTACCACTGATAATTCTATTCTTAACTCTTTTCAGCAAGAGGACCAAGGAATGAAGGTGGCCGTGGTGGATATGGGAATGGCTATGAGCGTTCACATGGAGCAGGTAGATTGATCCCGAATACAAACACCTCATCTGCAAAAGAAAATGGATTTGCTGTTGATGAAATCGAGCGTAAGACTTATGTGAAGCGCAGTGGGTCTGATGATTTTCGTGGGGGAAGACGTGGTGGTGCTAGCAATGGGGATTTCGATGGAGAACGTCCTAAGAGGAACTATGAGCGCCACAGTGGCACTGGACGCGGGTTAGTACTTTTTGAAGTAACAACATATGTTTGGCTTTGTTGCATAATAATGTATGTCAGCTCAGTAAGTGACCTTTTGGTAATTTTGTATTCATCAGGAGCGAGTTCAAGCGTGATGGGGCTGGCCGTGGAAACTGGGGGTCAACAACTGAACCAATAGCCCTGTCAGTAAATTTCTGTGGTGTTTCTGTTGGAAATGCTCCTATGTTTAAGCATACATGTTCATTGATAATCTTCCTTGTATAGGGAAGCCGAGGAGCTTGTTGCAGAAAATGAGGTCAATGTTGCAGCTGAGAAGCCAGCAGGAGAGGAGGAAATTGCTGATGCTGAGAAAGAAATTGCAGTGAAGGAGTCTGAAGAGAAAGAGGCTGAAGAGAAGGTTAGTGTCGTTTTATCACTTCTGGTGGTGTATTACTTTTGCATCATCGTAGTTTGATGATATACATCTCTTGTGGGTGTCGTAGGCTTTAATTTTTAATTTTTGAAGATACTGGTATTGGTGCTTTCAGTATATGATGCATTTGAAACGTAATTTGTGTTCTTGATGTGTCCTCTTTGTCTGCCTGAAAAGATTATTATCTGTGGCCTGTATACAGTAAAAGTAAACTGACTGTATGTTATATTGATTTTAGTTCATTTTGTTGGTACATCTTGTGGAGGAAGTACTTGTTGCTATGTTTGATGTTTGGCTATGTTGGATGCCATAGCCTTGGTCAAGTTATGTCCATTAGTGTTTGTGAGATGAGTTCAGTTCGCTTTCACTCTTTTATTTTGGCTTATAATCATCTGGGCTTGACTTGTTGTTGATGTTGGTAATCTGTTTATCCATCGCTTTAGTGACGTGAATCAATTCTTTCTGATATCTTTATGTTGTTTGTCAGCAAATGACACTTGAGGAGTATGAGAAGGTTCTCGAGGAAAAGAGGAAGGAATTGCTTGCACTCAATGAGGATAAGAAGGGTTCGGAGAGAAAGGTCAATGTGGAGGAGTTTCAATCTATGCAACTGGTATCAAAGAAGAAGAATGATGATGAGGTCTTCATTAAGCTGGTAACAACCTTTGTAGTGTCATACATTGTCGGGATGAGTTTATTCTGTCTCCGTCTCTTTTCACCAAAAGCATACTGTGTGTGTTATATGGCAGGGTACTGACAAGGACAGAAAAAGAGATGCTGTTGAAAGGGAAGAGAAGGCCAAGAAGGTAATTTTTCTAACTGGTTTATACAGTACTTCTTTAAGTAGAGATTGGGGATTTAGTTGAGTTTTAAAAGGAGGCATTTTGCAAACGGCAATATCAGTCCATGCCGTTTAGCTTGATGATTCCGTTTGAGCTGACATGTTTCTGCTTGTCCTTGTGTTGCAGTCTGTGAACCTTACTGAATTTCTGAAGCCTAAAGAAGGAGAGGGATCCTACAGATCTGGTGGGCGTGGAAGGGGACGCGGTGGTAGGGGTGGAGGACGATATGGTGGAGGCGGCGGCTATGCCATGAACAATGTTTCTGCTCCTCCAATTGAAGACCAGCGTCAGTTTCCTACCCTGGGTGGGAAATGAGTTTTTTGTTCGGCGCTGTCAAACCCGTAGTTTATTTTTGGATGCTCATACATTTGGCCTTTACGGCTCACTCAATCTATGACTATGATGTCCAGGAGCTCAGTAGTACACAAACGATGTTGAACAGGAATAATGTGTTTTCCTGTATTAAGAGTGTAAATTTTAGATGTTTTTTTAACCTTTGCAATACTCTTTGGTATGTTTCGCCTTTGCGGTCTCCTGGCTTTTTGATTCTGAATAGATCAACGTAGCTAGAATCTAAACTCAGGGTCTTGGATTTTGCCTTCTTCTTTGTCCCCTTCAGGATGGTCTTTGTACGTGACCTGACCATGAATCACGCTAGTGGCTACATACTCGCATACAGACCCGTCCTGCCTGTGCAATACTGCTATGTAGCGACTGGTTTCGTGAGTTAAAATTCGTTTTAGTTGGGATGAATGTTTGAACTGGGACATTTCGGGGAGAAAAAAATGGTTGAAAGAATAGTGTGATTCGGCTGTGACCTTTAAGAATTCACAGTAAATTGTTTTGCATTTCGCGCTAAACCCTTTCTGAGCCTGAACTCTGGGGGAATGTGACCCTGAAAGGCTGGTTCGCCTGAAATCGTTGGATTGCGTGTAGGTTCCTGATTTTCAGTTCAGTTTGATTTCGCACACGCCTAATAGAATTTATAATTTCCGAGTCTAAACTTAGTGTATACCACAAGGATAACATCAATTCTCCGCATATGATCTATTAACGAGGTCCACATTTGATATAAGATTTATTAACGTTCGTTTCAAAAACTCATTTTTCATAAAAGTCGATTGATAAGTCCGATAACACGAGAAAGATATGTAGATTTGAGCTCGGGATTAATTAGCGAAAACACTAGTATAAAAAAGGTACGTCCTACCGTGAGTTGCAGTTAATCTGAAATGCCTCAAATTTCTCTGGACCTTAGTTTTGTTGTCTGACTTGTCTCTTCCCAAACAAATTGTAGCGTCATCATCACACTTTCTCTCTCATACAAAATCTGTCTCTCTTGAGGAATTGAGAAGGAATAGAAAGTGGTTGTATCGAAGATGCATAGATCAAGTAGCAACACACGTGTGGCAGACGATTATTACAAGAATTCGTCATCATATTACAACTCTTCTTCTTCTTCTTCTCCGGCTAACTCCGACGCCGAATCTAACGCCAACCTCCCAATGTACAACCCTTCTTCACACGTGGCCAAGAAAGAAAGGTCCCACGTCAGATCTGCTGAGAACGCCGTCCACCTCATCCCACTCGTCCTCGTTCTCTGTGCCGTCATCCTCTGGTTCTTCTCCAACCCTGGTTCGTATTATCCTCCTTATTCTTTGTATAATTATAATTTGATTGTTGTTTGTAGATTGCCCATTTTGTTTGTGTAATCGTGATCTTGAAGTTTCTTGTTTGATTGATGGTGGATTTAATTGATTTAGTAATTAGTGTTGTTTTTGGGACATTTTGTGGGATTGGGTGACAGATTTTGCTACCAAATTATTAGTAGGTGTTTTAGGGGCCAATATTTGATGGTTATGATAATAAAGATGTGATCTTTATTACAATTTGTTGGTTGGTTTGATTGGTGTTCCTAAATAATTGGCACCCTTTGGCTTTGGAAGTAAGTTGAATTTTCCAATCCTCATTATGCTCCACTTTTGCTAGATTCTTAGGACTAATCATAGGAGTATACGATACTTTTCGGCGTAAGAGGGTGGAATCTAGGGCTGAAGCTGAGTGAAACACATTTGTTAGCACAGTGGCAGACCGAGCATTGTCTCGTCCCTGATCGAGTTTCTCAAAGAAATCTTGCCGGAACATCTGACATGGGAGCTAAGGTCTATAACTTACAAAACGTTAATGATTGCAGATTTTTATGAACATTATGGTAATATGGATCACATCAGCGGTAAAACCTTTTCTTCTGCGTCCAAAATATAACGTAGATCGAATTTATCCTAGGTTAAGTGAAGACCATTGCCTTGTCATAGCACCAAATACCAGTGTTTGTGAAAACGCGTTTGGCATGTAGGTACATGTTGCTGTTTTTCTTTGTTTGATGAATTGCCTTCCTGTTTATTGGCTGCAATTGTCTTTGCCTGAGGTTTCACTATACTGGATGATTTGGGTGTCCTACGAATGAAGCATGTAACCACTCCAACCCTAATAAGTGATGCGGGTAAAGACCTTAACATAGGTCTTGTGTTTCGCACTGCCAACTTAAGATGGACCTAGAATGTGTTTTGCTTTCACTGATGTAAGTTTTTTTTTTTATTATTTGACATATACTATAGAGGTACACATGTATCTGAGTGAAGCTTCTGATTGCCTTCAGCTAAATCTTTTACCAGTTCCTTCGACAATACAACCACTTGCTTTTCGATAATGATTCCACCACTCTAGGCGGTAAAATACGTTGTGGCTTGTCTGAAGTCTTAGTTAACAAATGTACTTTCTGTAGATGATTTGCCTAATTGCTAATATTTTCTGCCACTGCTCTTGTTCTGGGATTTTAACTTTCTATGCTAGCTTTAGTTTTTCCGTTTCTTTATGCTTATCAAGCACTAGGGACTCGATGTTTGTTCTCAACTTTGTCATAGTTTAGTTTTGGAATCTGGCAACTAATAACTAACTAGTGCCAAACTTTCATTTTGGATCATGCAGTTGATGTTGTGAATAAAATGCCTGATACAATCCATGCCAGACATGAAGGACTGAAGGCTGCAGGAGGTGTTGACATTGATGGCACTCAGAACAGCCTGTTGGCGCATTTGGAGTTGGACGACTCTGATTTATTGCGCCGTGACCATATACAGCAAACCACCAATAGAAAGCGCTCAATATGATTGGAGAAGTGTAATCTACTGCTCCCTACTCGTAGAGGTGAAGAGAAGTACTCCATTAGCTTGATCTCAGTTTTACTATGTGGCAAGCTTGTCCCTTTTTTTTTTTTTTTTTTTTTTTTGTTGTAATTGCTATAGCCTATAAGTTTATGACCGTGACTCCGTGAGCCACGTTATGTTGAAATTAGATTCGACTGCTGTTACTGAAGGGTAGGATTTGTTTCAGTTACCCTTGCAGCCGGAAATAGTTGGTATAGTTGAAAGAACACATGTAGCAAAGATATAGTTCAAAGAAGCATTATTGAGAAAGTTGCCCTCATCCGATCCAATTTTGTGCGTAAAGTGTTTCGGATTGGTAAGATGTTTGATTTAATGTCTTTCACTGCTGATTCAAGGTCTTTCAGTGCCTGAGTTGAGAATCGAGTTTAACTATACTCGAATCTGATTGGAATCCTTCACAGACCAGTTGTCCATATGCTACGTTGATATACTTGATACACACTGCTACTCATTGTTTATCGTGTCAATGCGTCTTTTTCATGACTTGTGTAGTTGTGTGACAGAATTTTTCATGTTCGCGTCATTGTTGATAGTTGATTATCAAAGACTTGAAATTTGTATGAACAATCAAGTCATCGCTCAAATAAGAATTATAATAAATCTTTGTGTATGCTCTGTAATTGTACAATTTGAGGAGGATTGTTATGGATCATCTCCTCTTGTGTCATTTTCAGTATGCTCTTAACACTTTACAGTGGCTCACAAGCGAAATTAGTATGCTCAAGCAGTGGCTTCAGCTGAACTACCTTGGGTATGACAATGCCATTCCTTACAGAACAAACCAGTGGATTCTCCCACTGCAGGAGCCCTCCGACAAGATTCGCCCTGATGGTTAAGGGAAATATTCGAGGCCACCTTTCGTCACCATAAGATCTTAGTGCGTCTTTGATCGACCCTTGTGTTTTCATCGCGCTACCAAGCTTCTTGGCCAAGACAACTGCATCCTCCAGTGCACAACATCCACCTTGGCCGAGGTTGGGTGTCATCGGGTGCCAGGCATCGCCAACCAGCACAACTCCGTCTTTTGAGACTGGCGGAGTTAGAGCTGGCCATAACCACCTGTCCTCGAGAGCAGCCCTGGAGATAGTCTCTTCAGGGGTGACATTTATGGTGTTCAGTAGCTCTGAAGGCCAGGTTTTAACCAAGTCAAGTGCTTGTCTCTTTAACTCCACTGGATCAGTAATTTTCGGACCTGGTAATTTCGCAATTCACTGTCAGAAACACATTAAACAGATTCTGTTGGATATATTATAAGTGCAAATTATATGTGCAAATAACCTGGTGAAGTGCTGTTGTAGCAGATGAACCAGTAGACTTTGGTAGGAGAAACAGGCACATATCCTGCTCTTATTCCTCTTCCATAAATGTAGTTTACTCTTGGCTGATGAGGCTGACCATCAGGATAGTATGCAAGCCCTCGAAAAGCGCAGTGTCCTGAATATTTAGTCTCAGGGAATCCCATCCACCGCGCTACAGGAGACCGAATGCCATCACAGGCTATCACGACCTGAATACAGTGGAGTCAAACGTTAGTAATGGGAACACAGGGTGGAAAAATTAGAAAAGCAGCATTCAGAGTTAAGCTTAGCACCTTGGCTGATAACTTGGCTCCATTGGTTAACTCTAGTTTAGTTTCTCCTGTACTGTTATCCTCCTCAATGTTAGCGAGCTTCGACGAGAATTGTACACAGCCTGGAGGTAGCTCATCTGCAAGAGTTTGCAGGAGCGCTGCTCTTTCCACTGCGCGGACTTCCTGACTGTCATAAGATTAAACCAAGAATTCAGTCATCCTTTCAATCACAATGCAAGAAAAATGACAGCAAAATGGTCAGAATTGTCTTTAAAGTGAAGCAAACCAACCTTGGATCAACGTCTTTAAAGTCGAAAGAGCGTAGGTCCTGTCCATAATCGGTTTTTAGTGACAACCTGTGCAGCTGATATCATGAATAAATTTAGCAGAGTACAGTATATAACAAGCAGGTACAAAAAAATGTACAGCATTACCCTTGAATTTGAAGGAATTGGGTCCGGAGTTGGTCGCCGACACCAAGAACATCTAAAACACTCCAACCATTCTTAAAGAGAGTGAGTGATGTTCCCCCTCTTCTTAACGACTCTGTCTGCTCCAACACTAGTGATGGGATCCCCAACCTGTGAAGGGCAAGAGCCGTAGCAAGGCCAGCAATACCAGCACCAACGATGACGATTTCTTCTCCATTACGTGCACTTGAATTTGTATTTGTATTGGTATTTGAGAGACATAAGATCTTATTAGCATTTGCATTTGCATTTGCATTTGCTAAACTAGGATGATTATGTGAAGGTGGAGAATATGGAGGAAGAAAACTGGTTGAGAGAAGAGGGCATGATAGTGACATTATTTGTTACTCAAGTTTTGCCAAGGAATTTGTGGAGATGATGAGCGTGAGGGTGTGGGACGAATCTAACCTGTGCATGATGTGTAGTGCGTGCGTGACTGTGTGGTCATTGGTCAGCCATGGGAAAATAAGTGGCTCATAACTTAGTCATAAGTCGTAAGTAATACAATTGGTAGTTTTCGACAGTCGTAATCAAATTGCAGACAACAAACCAAAGTACTCCGTATGATGATCTACGAAAAGTTTTTCTACCCATCGTCGATTTTTTTGTCGATTATGTGTATAAATCTAACGCAAGCCGCATATTTAATCACAGTATAAAAAGGCGATAAAGAAAAGGGTATATTTAAATCAAAAATATATTAGTGAAGAGAAATCTAACGCAAGCCGCATATTTAATCACAGTATAAAAAGGCGATAAAGAAAAGGGTATATTTAAATAAAAATATATTAGTGAAGAGAAATCTAACGCAAGCCGCATATTTAATCACAGTATAAAAAGGCGATAAAGAAAAGGGTATATTTAAATCAAAATATATTAGTGAAGAGAATTGAAAATTTGACTTTGGGAAGTATAGAGGTTATAACACAAATCGTAATGCCCCTTCTCTTTGTTTTAGCGAACTTAAGTTTTTTTTATTTTGTTTTGCTAATAAGTTAGGTGATACCCTGGATGGAAAGGTCACCTGACTTACCCCTTCTTTGTACGCTTACCTTTAAAAAAAAAAAATAAACACACAAATCGTAATAAGGAAACATGTGATTGTAACAAAATTTATTTGGAAGTTGTCAAGAGTGAAATCCAGTATCCACACAGTTTTGTGACTCTTTGCTCCCTTAATAAAATTGGTAATAATTACTACGAGTATATATAATTTCAGACCTAGCCCCTTTAATTGGTTATTTTTCTCTGCAAAGATGGCCAACAAGCGTCACAGGTAAACGATTTTCATCATTGAATCAGATTTTCAGTATTATTAGATACAAATAATCATACGATTATGTTATTTTGATTAGGGTGCATTGTTTTATGCTTTAGGAGTATGCATTTAACCTGCAAGAAGGGACAATGCACATCATTCTGTACTTGTATAGATCGTATCAGCAACTTACAAGATGAATTGTTAAGCCAAGTACTTTCTTTTCTTCCAACAAAAGACGCGGTTGCTACTAGTATTTTGTCGAAAAGGTGGAGACATATTTTCACTTGGATAACAAGTCTTCAGTTTGATTACCAACCTATTTCACATCGTATATGTTGTCCACACTCGAAGCAAAAGTTTACTACTTTCAAGAGCTTTGTGGATAATGTATTGCAGGGTTCTCAGTCTCGAGATTTAACCAAATTTACGCTAAGTATCAGGAAAGACACTAATAACTATTGCCTTTGTGCAACCACATCATGTCATCATTGTAACAGATCTTGTTTTCCTGATGATTTGAAACCTACACATGTCTATGATTGGGTTTCTTTCCCATTAGCCCACAGGGTCAGGGAACTTGACCTGTGCATCAATGTTAAGGAACCTGGTACATTACCACACGCAGTTTTCTGTTCCAATACTTTGGAGGTATTGAAACTTGACACGAATCTTGGTCTTGAAGCTCCCGTATTTAATTTGCCAAACATGAGGGTCTTACATATGTACTCAGTTGAAATTCCGGATGGTGATTTTCTCACTAGACTAGTATCTAACTGTTCAGTACTTGAAGAGTTGTCGTTGGAAAGTTGCCCCTGTGATTTGGAGGACTTAAATTTTTCTTCACCCTCTCTGCGGAAATTAGTTGTGGTTATTTATCCCACATCAAAACAAAGGTATAATCCGAATACTGGAACTTATTGTATGGTTAGTGAGGAGGACTTCATGAGGGACAAAGTGCTGCTAAATACTCCGAATTTGCAGTATTTGCAGTATGTTGACAATATAGCATTGTGCTATGATATCAGAACCCTACCTCTTCTTGCTGAAGCTTCCATCCAAACTATAGAAACCGTTGGAGAGGTGGAGATACTGTTAAAGAGCTTGCTTAGCCTCCTCAGACCACTCTCTACCGTACAACATTTACATCTGGGTGGCTTTAGTATAGAGGTCAGTACAGTCAGTGTCACTCACTTAGGGTCGATTTTTTTCTGTCTTTAATTGCATGTGCTAATTTTAAGCCAAATTGTGCGCGCGCAGGTGCTTGAAGATGCTGATTCGAAGACTATGATGATGCTGCCTGTGTTCGATAATTTGCATCACTTGGAGCTTCACTACACTGGCTCTAATGTATGGAGCAATGTGCTGTTAGATATACTGAACCACTCGCCCAATTTAGAAAGGCTCACTTTTCCTGATGTAAGTTCGATTCCATCTTTCGACTAAACTTGAGTGATTGTTAGCTGATTTATTTTGACACTATCAGTTACACCTTGGCAGGGGATCTCGTTGGATTTTGGTCCTGACTTTGACCAAGAATTGGACGACCTGACTAGAGAGTCTGAATGTCGGCATTGGAGTTGTACTACTGATGTGCCTTTGTGTCTCAGCTCTCATCTTAAAAGACTTGTGATTTCACATTTTTGGGGACTAGAACGGGAACTCGAGCTTGTCAAATATTTTCTGAGGAATGCACTCGTGTTGGAGGAATTGGTCCTTGTTTGTGAGATTTTTTTTTTTTTGGGAAATGGTAGCATAGCATAACATAAGAAAGGGTTACAAGAGTAGCTTAAGTTACATCACATTATATTACATAAGATTACATTAGATTAGATTCTACTTCTACTACCGCCCGGGTCAATGTCTTCCCCCGGATTGAAGCGGGGAACAAAAGCACCATCATCAGCAAAATACTTTTGTATGATCAGGGGAGGGGTTGCAAGATGCATAAACTCGATGCCCGTTATGGTCTTCCTCGCCTCTCGGGCTAGGATATCAGCAACTTGAACCCACGTCCTCGGAATGAATTGCGTCATCTCCACTGTTCCATCATTAATGTAGACCCTGCACATATCATAGAGATTGATGAAGCGGTCTTTTACTCTCTCCGTGCCTTGAATGCCAAGAGTGACAAACTTGCAATCACTCAAAAACGTAACCGACTCCTTGTGGTGGTCTTTGCACCATTGTGCGGCGGTGAGGATGCCTAAGACCTCCGAGTGGGGAGCATCCATGGCGAAAACCGTGGCCATAAACCCGGCTGCCCATGTTCCATTCGGGTGGAGAAGGACGCCACCAACACCTGCAAAGTCAGAACTGGGAGCAAAGGAGGCGTCTACAATTAATGTGGGGTGAGGTCGGGGAAAGGTGAGGTAATCCGGGGTGAAAATAGGGAGGCGGGTGAATGTTTCCTGGTTAGGACCAGGGGCGGAGGAAGTAAAATTTGAAAGTTGATGCTGGACAGAGGCTAAGAGTGTAGGGGCAGGGGTGTCTTTTGTTTCAAAGAGCCAAAGGTTTCTTCGTTTCCATATGGCCCAAAGGACAAAGGTGAAGGTGGTACTCCAAGTACAGTTACTAGCAAGGTTGGAATGGAACCAATCATGTAAGTTTTGAACAAAAAAAAGTGTGGGAACATTATAAACAGACCAAATCTCATGTGCTCGAGGGCAGTCTCTAAGAACATGGATGGCATCCTCAGTAGCGGTAGGACAAAAGGGGCAAAAGGGTCCACAGCTTAAACCTCTCCTAGAGAGAGTGGATCGAGTGGGAAGGCGGTCCCAAAGAGCGAGCCAAATGAAAAAACGGATTCTAGGGAGTGTTTCAAGGGACCAAATAGAAGACCAAGTGTCCTTCTTACTACTAAGGGGATGAGTAAGTTCCCATAAGTCATTATACACAAAAGAAGTATCAAAGAAAGAGTGAAGGGAGGTCTTGCAGCAAAAAGTGTCCTCCCCAAAATTCGGCAGAACCATATGTGTTAATCTATGAACAATGGTGGCCGGCAAAAAATCCCTGAAGTTATGAAGGTGAGAGAGGCCCTCGGCAACACTAAGGGTAGAGTCAGAGGAGGACAGGGGTCCAATGAGATGGTGGCGGAGAGGGCCGTCTGGGGCCCAAGTATCAAACCAAAAGTTGGCAATGTCACCTTTGCCAAGTGCCCAAAGGCCATGCCGACAAAAAAGGTCCCACCCACGCCTAAGCCCATTCCAAATATGTGACCCCTTGCCAAAGGCCGTCGGGTGAGTCTTGTTAGCACAATACTTTTGGTGGAGGAAGCTGGTAGCAAGATTGGATTTGGCATCAAGTTGCCAACAAAGTTTCATCATAAAGACGGTATTCATGAGAGTACTAGATCGGAAACCAAGGCCCCCCATGGTTTTAGGCCCACAGAGTTTATCCCAGGATATCAAGTGAAGTCCCCTTCTCTCGGGTTTATCACCCCAGAAAAATTTAGCACAAATCGAATCAAGGGCCTTGAGGGCGTAAGAGGGGAAGGCTATAGCTTGCATGGTGTACCAAGGGATGGTGGAAAGAGTGGTCTGGATGAGCATGGCCCTCCCGGCCTTGGAGAGGGTAGAGGTCTTCCAAGTGGAGAGTTTCCCCTGGACCTTGGAGATGAGCTTTAAGAAGTGATCCTTACTCGGCCTCTTAGCAGACAGGGGAAAGCCCAAATAGGTCCCTAGGTCAGTGCTCGCATGAATTCCAAGGGTGTTCTCAAGGTAAGCAATGTCATGGGCAGAAGTGTTGCGGGAAATGAGCAGCTTGCTTTTGTTGTTATTCATTTTTTGGCCAGATTGGGAGAAGAAGGTGTTTAGGGTGTCCAAGGCACAATCAATTGTGGAATGAGAGGTATCACCGAAGATGATGAGGTCATCGGCGAAGAAGAGGTGTGAAACGGTCATGTCGCTCCTAGGGAGACGAAATGGCTTCCAATCCCCATAGTCACAGGCATTGTGGATATTGCGGGAGAGAACTTCCATGCAGATGATGAAAAGGTAGGGGGAGAGAGGGTCCCCTTGCCTAATCCCTCTCGAAGGGGAGAACAGTGCGGAATTGCATCCGTTGATTTTGACTTTAAGCTGAGAAGTGGTAAGGCAAGTCTTAATCAGGCTAATGGAATGCTCATCAAGACCAAAGACTCTAAGACTATAGAAGATAAAATTCCATTCTAATCTATCAAAACCTTTCTCAAGGTCAATCTTTAGAGCAAACCAGCCCCTTTTTCCCCTTCTTTTTCTCATGGAATGGAGAATCTCAGTGGCTATGGTATAATTAACCATTGTGCCTCTCCCCGGAAGGAAACTGTTTTGGTTGGGAGAGACAAAATCATTCAAGAGAGGGCGGATTCTGTTGACAAGAATCTTTGTGATGATTTTGTAGCTGTTGTTGCAAAGGCTAATGGGTCGGAATTGTTTAATGGTGGTGGGGTTGTCACACTTGGGAATAAGACATATGGTGGTCTCATTGATTCCCGGAGGAAGGTTGGTTGTTAAGAAAAAAGAGTGGATGAGGAGGGTCAGGTCACTATTGATGGTGTCCCAATGGTGTTGGTAGAAAAACATGTGGTAGCCGTCAGGTCCAGGGGCCTTGTGCGGCGCCAGCCCCTTAACCGCACAAAAGATCTCCTCAAGGGAAGGAGGGGCGGAGATGTTGGTTCTACTCGGTTCGGGGGGGAAAGGGTGAGGGGGGTTCACATTGGGGTCAGAGGCAAAGAGATTGCAGAAGTAGCTAAGGATGTGGTGTTGGAGGGCGGCTGCGTCAGTTATGGTATCACCCACATCGGTATTGAGGGAGACAATATTGTTTTTGAATCTTCTGATGGTTACGGACTTATGGAAAAAGGAAGTGTTGCGATCTCCATGAATGTACCAATTGGTCTTTGAGCGAAGGTGCCAAAAAAGCTCCTCTTTAGCAAGGGTAGAGGATAAATCAGCATTCAGTTTCATCTCCAAGTCCAAAAGAAAGGTGTTAGGGTGTGGGTTTCTATCATGGGCACGGCTAATACCCTCAAGTCGCCTAAGGATTGTGAGCTTGTCTTTTGTGAAGTTGGTGATATTGTTACGGACCCAAAATTTGATTGTGTGGGCTAGGGTAGTAAGTTTCGGGCTCCAATCATCGGATAAGAGGTTCCATTCTTGCTTGATCATGTTGTCAAACCCCGGCTCGAAGTACCACCAAGATTCAAGTTTGAAATTGAAGGAACGAGGTGTGACAGGGGCAGTGGAGGCTCTTTCGGTATCAAGGAGGATGGGGTTATGGTCAGAGTCCAGTTTGGAGAGGTGTTTCACATGTGTATGGGGGTGTTGATTGAGCCAATCAAGATTAATCCAGGCTCGGTCAAGGCGCTCCCAAATGGGCATTGAACGGTTATTGTTGTGCCAAGTAAACTTAGTCCCCGAGAACCCAGCATCAAGAAACCCACAAGAATCCATCACATTCAACATAGCATTAACACGATTCATCTTAATACATCTGCCCCCTAGTTTTTCTGATTGATTTGTAACTTGGTTGAAATCCCCTATGGCAAGCCAAGGGCAGTTTATACCAGGGGCCAAATCATTTAATTGTGACCAAAGTTCCAGCCTACCTTTGTGTTTGGTGCTGGCATATATTGCAGAAAGAAAAAAGTAAAAAGAGGAGGAAGATACCTGAACGTAACCATGGATGGCGTGAAGGTCGTGACTCACCGAGGTGAAGGTGATATCAGTTGACCTCCACAGTACCATGACCCCTCCCGACGTACCCCGTGATTCCGCCAATTCAAAGCGATCGAATGGCAATTTCTCGAACATCCTTTCGGCAGCAACACAACCAGCCTTAAGCTCAGTAAGAATCATGATAGTGGGTTTGTGGGTTTGGATTAGATGGAGGATATTGTTCATGAAGCTGGGTCGTCCAATTCCGCGAACATTCCAAGCTATGATCTTCATAAATTCAGAAATGTCGCGTGGATTGGGCTGATTTCTCGCCCTCTTTTCTCCTAGCCTTCCCCTTTCCTAATTCGGAGTTGAGGGAGTTAGCCAAATTGTCGTCAGGCAACCCGGGCCGTAGGTGTTGGGTCCCCAGCTGGCCTTGATTTCCACGGCCTTTAGTGTTTGTTCCGTCCAAATCTGAAACAGAGCATTGTTGTAGCTTGCTAGAGGAAGGTATGTCGGCATGTATTCCAGGCATGAGCACTGTCGTGTTTGAGGTAGAATTGGGCACGGGTCTATCAAAAACTGCAACTCTCTTGGAATCAGATGGTCGGACCGATCTCTTGTGCTTTTCAGCCACCATGTGACGAAATTTGCTAGGACACTTGAGCAACTCTCTAGATCGGAGAGATCGGGAAGATGGAAATGGGTGTTTGGTTTCGACTCGTCCTTTGACTCCATTACTTCTTCTAGGAAGGGAGACATCATTTTTTCTGGGTTTAGAATGAACCTCCGCAGGTAGTTCAATGAGATTTGGTGGTGATTCATTCCTTCCCGGACGTACTCGGCTAACGGGCCATTGAAGTCCCAAATTATGCTTCTCATTAATTTCCTTGAGGCTCAAGCAGAGGAAGGGATTTTTTGTTAAAGGGTGAGGTGAGGTTATGATAGTGAGGGTGAGTGTGTTAAGGATGTTCTGGGTTGGGAGTGTGTTTGAGTTTGTGGTAGCAGATAAAATTGGGTTTGTAGTTCGTGTGGTGAGGGTTGTGTCGGGGAAAGAAAAATCTGAGGATAGGAGGTCAAACGGATTAGATGTGATAATATTAGTGAGGGGTAAATCTGTCTTTTTCTTCACCCACTCTTGGCGTTTTCTGGGAGCAGGGTTTGACTTCGATTGAGCCGGCGACGGGGAAACTATAGGTTTGTTAGCCATGGGTTGCCGGCAAACATGCCCAATTAAACCACAATTGCTGCAGGGTTTCAGTGAGTCTTGATACTCAATAATTTGTTGGATTTTCCCAATCCAAATCGTTTTTTTGCAAGGCTGTGTGGTATCTCTTTCAATTAATATTCTCGCCATTCTGATTTTTTGGGAATCAGGCATACTGAAGTCTGCTTTGATAAATTTCCCAATTGAATTTCCAATTTTTGCAAGAATATCGTACCTGTGGAATTCCATTGGGAGCTCTGGTAGATGAATCCATGTCGGAATGGATGTGACTCGGTCTTCCGATGGCCGGAAACCCATTCTCCAGTTTCTGACCGATACGAAATATGGTCCCAAAAACCAAGGTCCACCTTCCAGGACCTTCTCTTTGTCATCCCAAGATCCACATTTAGCTGTGTAATACCCTTTTCCCAGGCTTATGAATTTTGGTTTGGATCTTAATTTCCATAGCTCCGTGAGCTTGGTGAAGAGATATCTGGCTTCGAATGATTTGCCAAGGACCTTGACAATGACATTTTGATTCCAGGAGCCACATAGATCAGGTAAGTCGGATGGGAGGAGCGGGATAAAGGCATCCGATGAGGGGGAAAATCCCGGGGGAGGGGTGGCTGAGCAGAAGGTGGTGGCTGGGGTGGTGGATTGTCGGTTGGCGGAGGTGGTTCCGTTTATCAGGGTTTGGGCATAAGTTTTGGGTTGGGAGCTAGAGGGTGGCTGTGAGGCTGCCAGTAGCGATGCCGAGGAAGTTGCCGAAGAAGCGCAATGAGCGGGCGGAATCACGGTGTCGTCGCTGGAGGAGGCGTTCGGGTCGGGTGGTTTTGGGGGAATAAGTGTTTGGGTTGTCGGTTGGGAAGGGGGGTTCTCTCTCTCACCCTCTCTCTCTAACATCTCTCTGAGATTAAACGCGATGAAATGTCATCTGGTGCCACCAGGCGTGGAAGCTCCAGAGGTATGCCTAGATCAAGATTTTTATCAATAGAGTCTTTGTTACAGAACCAACCCAGGGGCTCCATCAATTGTTCTATTAATGTTCAACCTGTGGAGTACAACTCTGAATGGAAACTAGTCCCATGCAAAGACTTAGCACTAATGTAAATCAATGTACTCCCCACGTTCTTTTCATATGCCGAGCTAGTTAATTCTACTACAACAAACAACGATATGTTTATATTAGTATGGATCTTCTATCTCACCTGGTGTCTCATCTTATGTCCCATCCACACCCACTTACAAAGCGTCATGTTCGGAAAATAGCGGACAACATTAGGCGCGAGTAATTTGGGTTTGAATGCATCCACTTGAAGTAAGGAATAAGGGAAAAAGTGAAGCAGTGGACATAAACGATAAACCCTTAAATTGAAAGCATGCAGATGATTCTCAACTACAACTGTTTACTTTTTTCTTTGCTTTCTACGGCACTCGAAACAATCAGTACATGGAGACGTGAGTTTACTAGGATATCTTGTTTGGAGCTTACTAGGTGGAACTTTAAGATCTTCTACCAATATCTGCCGAAGCTTTTCGTTCTCTTCCATCAGCTCTTCAATGACTTGCTGGTGTTTCACCACCTGAACGGGACAAAAATGAAACACATTATATTCTTCATATCGTAATCTATTGATATCAGGCTATCAGCCAACAACCGAACTATTTTGGGACTTGGGGGTTCGTTATTATCGTCATCATATGCATTCTTCAAATTTTCAGCTTCTCCAAAAAAAAAAAAAGTAGCAGAAATTACCATCCGAAGTATTCTGTTTTCTGATTGCAATTTATCATCCTGCATAAGCCATGAAACAACAGTACATAAACAACCTTAAAACATACTATTGCATACAGACAATGAACCCAATTCCCACCACGGACACATTCAATCACAAAATTGAAACAAGGCCAGATAATATTTCGGGAATAGTCTCCCTATTGCTTACAGGACCTGCATTCAAATAGATTTTTCATTGAAGAACAAATCATGGTACAATAGTCAAGTTGGTTGGAAGTTTTCACGAAGTCATCATGCACAGAACTACCACTGGCATTCAGCAATGATCAAAGAAAACAAGAAGCAAAAAAACGAAAGCACATATGTAAGCAGGATATGCATACCTTGACATGTAGCTCAGTGTCTTCTCCTCTTAAAACTGGGTCCTGCAGAAGTCCGTTGATAAGCTTCTCAGTTCGACTACCAACTGACAAATTCAAAGGGACGTCTCGTGATGTGAAACTTTCAGCTCCTGCATCCATACTCCTACTTAATGTCCCTTGGTTCGTCAAATTTGTAGCCTTCTGCCCTAATTGTGAAATACTTCCCAAAGGATCTTGAGACGATCCATGTGCAATGTTCATGCCACTTTGCACTGACGCAGGGAGTAGACCTTGACCAATGGAAAAGTTAGGAGCTGCCCCAAATTTCGTCATCATTTTGGTCATTGTTTCCTGATAATTTCACATATCAAACTTCAAGACGGATGAAAGATCCATTTACTATCTTAGAGTGAGGTAATAAAACATATAAGGGCATATACCATCATGAACAACTGAATCTGTTGCATCACTCCAGGCTTCAGAGCAATACCTACAAGGTCCAAATTGACAATGTCCCATTACCATTTTACTGAATTGCATTCCAAGTTTGACATAGATAAGCAGTAATAAACACGAAGCAAAAAGTAAATTCAATAGATTAGATAGCACATCAAAAATCTTCAACTCAGGTTATGCCTGAGCTGATGCGACAGAGTTTTCTCAATTGTATAGAAGATGACATTTGACAATTGAAAGGGGACAGAGGGCGGGGGAAAAAAAGACTCCTGGGGTGTTTTTAGAATGCTGTGTAATATTTGTACACAAAGAATGAGTTTAGGTTCCCCTCACCTCAAGTTCTCATTCACTGTCGGATACCAGGAATCAGTTTCGTCCTATTTCTCACTATGATGCCAAGAGTATTTTAAAGCTTGCACTCTTTCTACATAGGACCGGCATCAAACTATACTATACCTCCTACGCTTTTGTTCATGTAGATTATCTAGCACAAATCCTAGGGAATAAAGAAGCAACAAGAGACAGAACATTCTTTTCACTGGAAGTGCAGTTAACCACATACCAACTCCAAAACCGTGGCCAAAACCAACTCCACAACCGATGCCAGCCTCAATGTTCTTTACACCGATCTTTTTCAACTGAGGAAGGAAAATGCCATGGAGAGTACACAAATATTGAAATAAGCGACAAAAAACTGAAAGAGTTTAATGAAACCGGGAAACCAAGAACAAAGATAATCGACATACAGAATGATTTACATGCCTCCCAATTCCCGAAAAAGCCTGTGTTGCACCACTTGCAGCCCTCGTGACTTCACTCAACACAGGAATAGCACCTGCCAGTTCGATCAAGATTTCAAGCAGTTCAGAAGCCTATACTAAAGATCAATAGAGCAAGACGATAATTTTATAATGTCATACCCCAATTCTGCATATAATTCAGTTATTCACCATATTAAGAAATGAGCGTCATAGATCAATGACGTAGTTGCTCCATTTAAATTTAAAAAGTGATGATACTTTGTATTTGTAAATACAATGTAATGATAAGCGCAGGAGCAGAGTAGTAAATGAGCTAGCTAAAACCCAAAAATCAAAACACAATTATTGCAAGCTGATTGAGGCTCTGGCCATCTGAACTAGCTTGTAGAGGAGCATAGATATCCCAGGCTTTTCAGGATTCAAGCCCAAACTACTCACAGTCACCATTGACCCGTCCCTAAGGCATGCTCGATAGACTGCTGTTACAGCGTTACCAGTAGAAACCAACAACCTGGTATAGACACCACTTTTAGTTGGATCTCAAGAAGCATTCAAAGACCAAAGTGGTGGAAAGTCGGCAAAGCAACTCTGCCGAATAGTTTGAAAGCTCTCGTGCGGTTCAAGACTAGTATTTCGGAAAAGTTTCTCAATCATTGAGCTTAAAGCTTTTCAGAACGTAATTCCCTATCTCTCCTACCCCATTGAGCACGTTGTACTCTTCAAGTAATGTTTGTGCTATTGATTAGCTGCAGTTTTCCTAGGGAAGGTTCCGAAACCCTATGGACACCATCAGACTTAATGCCCAACATACTACCTTTTCAATGCTATCAACTACGAAACCCCATTACCACGGACTATTAACTAGTAATCATACTATATAAAGACCCCTAATTTGCCAAACAAATTCTAATTCACTAAGGAGACTAATACTATGCACACTTTCCCCTGCTCATATGCCATCTCATTTGAGCACAAACATACATTTTACGAATTCGATTACCCGATTACAAAGCAAAGAAATTCATCACATTATTACAACAATTAATCACAAGACAAGATATAAACAACATTAAACAACAAAATTCAAACAACCCAAAATCAAAAATATAAACCAAATCATTCCCAAATCAATATACATACTCCACATTAGCTAATAAAATGAATTAAAACTCAAATGTGCATAGAAAGATTTGATCTTTACAGGGTTTTTGAGGGTTTAATCTTTGTGGGATTCCTTCAAATTTCTTCTTCAATAAATTTCCCAGGTCCATACCAACAAAAATCAATACTAAGAGATAAATTCAAGTGAAGAAATGAACTTTTTTAATAAAGAAGAGTGAAGAAGAAGATTGAACAAGTACCTAAATTTAAAGGTTGGCCAACACCGATACCAAGACCACAACCAAAGCCAAAGCCAGTGAAAACTTGAAGAACTTTAATACTAAAAGGATTCTGTAATTTAAACCCACTTTGTTGCTTTATTATTACGCTTCCTCCTTTATTATTACTGTTGCTAATACTTGTTGCAGAAGTTGTTGTTGTTGTTGTCTCCATTTTTTTGCTGGGTTTTTCTCCTTTTTTTTCAGCAGAAGGAAAGATGAGTCAAGGAGAAGCTGCCTGAGAAGAAAGACTGGAGCAAATGTTTGTGATGGGCTGACTAGTGATGAGAGTGTTGGGTTGTGATTTTGGGCTGAGGAATGTCTGCCGATCTACTTTTGAGAAAATTTTCGGCTTTTAGATCGTTCACGTTGAGTTTGAATTCATATGGAGTACATATTAAAACGACATGAAAATAAAGTAAAAGGTTGTGTTGTAGAAAAATTCAACGCAGCTCGAGTATGTGGAGAACTTGAGTTGTGTTGTTAGTCATTGTTAGATTTGTTGGGGCTCGATACTCATGCTAGCTAGTTGAATCGAAAAGTTGTAGGTGTGGGTCGTGGTTATTTGAGTCATCCTTTAGCAATAAATTCTAAAGACCACCTGATAAGATTTGGTGTATTTCAATGCTGAAAGATGAGAACCAAAAACGTACCAAACGAGCTGAAGTCAAAGGGCAAAGTAATAACCCAGTGCACCACTATTTTGTGGTGTCATCCAAAGCCAAAAAAGCGTCAAAAGAATGAATACATGTCACACTTGATAATCATTAGGACAAGTAAAAAACGTTACAATATAAATGACGAACAATTGTGTCAAACGCTACATACACAAAAACACATGATCATTTTTTCAAGAAATGATCATACATAAGTCACTAGAAGGTGACAATAATAAGCCTTAAAAAAATCACTCATAACATGAATTAAGCAAAGAGTGCAGCAACTCCTCCAAGGGCAGCCAAGACAAACCAGCTGCTTCCATGAACAAATGCACCACTTCCCTCGGAACCTGCAGGCGCTGGGGCGGGGGCCATGGTTGGGGTAAGGGTAAGGGTAGGTTCCACGGGAGATTCTGTGGGAGTAGCGGCCACCATTGGTGGTTCCACCACAGTTGTTGGTGGTTCAACCACAGCTGTTGGTGGTTCCACAACAGTCATTGGTGATTCAACTGGGGCAACCACTGACACTGGGGGTGTGGCAACTGGGGCTGAGGCCGGTGTTGGGGTGGCCGTGGGGGCCAAAGCGGGCCCTTGAGCGAAGGCAGACCCAACAAGGACGACAACAAGGGCGACTACGAGTGCGGTACGTGAGAAAGCCATGGAGAAAGTATTATCACAACACCCTAAGAAGAACAAATAATGTTATATGAAGGACAAAAGAAGGGTGTGTAATAAGCTTTAGGAAAGAAGTTGTTGTATTCTTGTTCTTTTTTTAGTTTTTGAAGAGAATGATAAATGAAGTTGGTTTATATAGAGATTGTTTAGGTAAGTCAAGATGATCATATGACATATTGGTGCATGGTGTGCATGTCATACGGAGTATGAGTTAGTACTTAGTTGGGATTTGGGAACGAATCAAAGGATTTGAAGGAGTGGACAACATGTTAGCAACTTAGTGGAGGTGTAGTAAGTAGTTCTTATTCTTTGTTAATTTATAGGTTAAGGAATAATTTGATCATTTTGATGTTGATAGGAATCAACAAGTTTTTGGTCAGATGAAAAGGCAAATTGATATCTAAAGTCAATGACTATATGAACCAATGAGTATTATCAGTATTCAGTAACTAGTAATATTGATCTACATTGTTGTTGCGACAAGTAAAGGCTCGGCTTAAATCTTTTATCACGATGCACAATGAATGAGTATAGATTACATAAGCAAATTTAGCTTCGATTGGAGTTCAGGGATGTGCTCTTGTCGATTTTAGTCCTAGGGTTGTCTTACTCCGAAAATTGAAGGCTCGTGCCAAACTCAAATCACATTAATCAATAATCGGCAAAGAAAGCTGTGTAGAGTAACATTTACCCTGTCTTTCACAAGACTATAGATACCTGACAGTCTGACATACGGAACTTCACCAGGAAGATTTGCAGGCCACGCCAGGCTTAACCTGCTGGAAGTTGATGGTTGAAGAAGAAGATCATATCATGGTTCGACAACACAGTGACAAGAAGGCCAATGGTTTGGAATCAATCGATGGAATTACACGTTAATACACCTTTACATGAATGTTTTCCAGGCTTAAACCAGAGTATATAATATCATAAGCTCAATTATAAATCAATAATCTCGATCTCATTACAAGTTACGACGTGGATAACATTGTTCCTAGTGGAACAGAAGAAAAGTTCGCTCCATAGTCCAAGATTTATGATAATAAAGTTTACCAAAAACAAATGATATCGTATACTCTTTACACAGGAGCAAAACAAAACATCTTACACGAACACAAATTTGACAATGGGATACTCAATATCAACTAGCAACTAAACGCTTCGGGCAAAATGAGCCTTCAAATAACAGCCTACAGCCAACCCTATCATAGTAGCAAGACACAACTGAAACCAATATACACACGTTCATTAATTTAAATTTAACAAAATTCTACCATCTATTTTATACAAATCTTGCTCCTGCTCAAAATGCAGGGACTAACAAGGCTAACTCTTTTTCAAAAATTGACAAACAAGGCTAAGTACTTCAAAACTTTACAAAAACACGACACTGCTGCTCCTAATTTCAGGACAACTCTTCCCGGCTTCAGAGATGCAACTTTATAGGTTACGACAGGCAATTTCCAAGCCTCTGACGGTATGTGACTTCTATTGTGAGTTGATAGAACCAACAACCTGGTCTAATCTTGCGTACCAGATATCCATTTAACAGACGAGCAATGAATTTGAGTACTATACCTTATCATACGCCAGTAATCAATTCAGTATCTGATTTTCCGACCTTGATGCCAGAAAAACGGTCACCCCAGGAACCGAACATTTTGTCTGTGGTATAGTAGAAACTACCTAAGTAGTCACACCTGTATCATCTCTGGTCACTCAGAAGTGGTCGAGATTCAGAACCTGCAAGAAGTTAAAAGCCTATCAGAAAATGGCAACATCAGGAGCAAGGGACAAACAAAAAAGATACATTTAAACAAGATCACAAAATGATCAATTTGACAATAGTAGAGCGATAGCTTCGAAAAACATTTACTACACTCTAGGAACACTTTAATTTGGAGAACAGGACTAGTCAATCAAGTGTCCAGCAAGGGAGTCGATTTGCTAAAACGACATCATAGATGAATCAAAATTTATGCAGCAGTCTATACAGAGAAGACTCCACAACCTATCTGCTGGGTATTAACGAGTGGACAGAGATATGAAAAAGGATGACGCATGTAATATATTGCGACATTATCTGACCCCTGGAGGAAGACATTAGAATTTGGGGTATAAGACAAATAGACAAAGACAGTCAAGACACATGCTTGCCTTACTATCCTACGGTCTAAGTACAGAACAAACAACACCAATATATATAGCATCTCAGGAAGCCAATCATTCATTCCCAAAGAAAGCCTCTGCTGTGAATCCTACATCCTAACCTTGACAAGTATATAATCTTAGACTCTATTCTTGACAAGTACGTACTCGATCGTATTCAGGATAATTTTCTAAGAGGTCTCGTTTTGGCCTTAAATGAAGTGTCAATATTTATACACCTGCCAGAGTGTCCACAGCTCGCCAGGGGTACTTGGGATAAATGAGGAGTTAAGCAACATAGCTGAATAGCACACATCAATATCAAAGTTATATATTACCATCATTCACAGGTGTATATGCCAGCACCAAAATCAGACTTCTAAATTATTTATGGCAGGCATTTTAGATCTATGTCTGTACTCCGGAGAGATCAATTGAGAGCATGACACTCAGCTACAATAAAAGGGCAAATCATTCAAGCAAAGAACGCATACCTTCAGTGTGTTGTACATTAGTAGATTTCTTTCTCTTAAGCATTTCCGAAATTTCTGTCATTACCAGCCGTGACAATAGGAGGCCAGCAATAAGAGCGCCTATCATCAGCATCAGAAAGACATCATCCCATCCCTTTGTCGAAAGAAACCCAGTGAGAAGAGGACCTAATGCTGCACCTACTGACCCTGTACCATCAATGATAGCTGTCACTGTTGCCAATGCCCGAGAATCTCCCTTCAAAGAGCTATGAGTTCCCAGATCAGCAGAAACTGCAGTTGTTATGAGTGCATATGGTCCATTCACAAACAAACCGACAACCATCATGAGGACAATGTTCGAGGTCATGGAAACACCCCCGTAAAACCGATAGAGAAGCATTGACGGAATAGCTAAGTACATGAATGTGGCTGCAGTCATGGCTCTGGCGTTGAGTTTATCAGACAAATGACCAGCTACTATGCCACCAACAATGCCACCTACATCAAAAAGAGTTGATAGGTTTCCTGCAGACTTTACAGACACAAACTCTCCACCAATTGCTGCAATCAAACCAACAAATAGTAAGCTATAATTTCCCACATCTTTCTTTACAAGGTAAAGCCATTCAGAATCAAGCGCAGATAATAAAATATAAGAATAAATAAAAAAAAATCAGCAGTAAATCCTGGTTTTATCTTCTATAAAATCCATTATATAACCCCTAGGGTCATGCACAGAATTTGAGTCAGTTTTTGTACTTGAGCCATTTTGGGCCAAAAACCGTGGATTATAGCCCCTTTTTTTCCAATTTTGGAAATGTTGCCCACTTCTCTCAAAGTATGAGAGTCCCCTTGACGAATTTGAAGGGCCGGTTCTCCCATTTGGGTGTCTTTCAAGCTCCTCCTACTCCCATCACCTGTTAAAGCTAGCATGTGTTTTTTGCCGATCTGAGGCACCCATCATAAGTTTTTAGCACTAATTGTTTTTTTTCCACAACATATAAGATGACCCTTAGGTGCTACTCCAAAATTTTGAGCCATTTTGTTACGGGCCATATTGAGCCAAAAACCGTGGGTTATATAGCCTTACGTTTTGTCCAATTTTGGCTATGTTGGCCACTATTCTCGAAGTATGTAAAGGTTTTTGAAACATTACGATGAACATCCTCGGAGTCCCCATAATAAATTTGAGGATACGATTCTCCCATTCGGTGGTCGTATAAGGCCTTCCTAATTCCGCCTATCCTAACCTGTTAAAGATACCGTGATTTAGAGTACCTACCACATGTTTTTAGCTCTAATATTTTTGCCACAACATAAAATATGACCCCTAGGACATAGGACAAAATTTTGAGTCATTTTTGTTCTGATGCCATATAAAGCCAAAACCCGGGGATTATATACTTCGGTTTTTGCCGAACTTTATCACTTCTTTTTAAAGTAGTCAAATGTTCTCAAAACATTTTCAGGGACAGCCTTGGACTGCCTTTATTTGATATGAGGGACAGTTTCCCTATTTGAGAAGTTCTTGAAGCCCATTCCTCACAAGACACCCAATGACGCTAGCGTGCATGTTTTCGAATTTTGGAAACCTACCACAGGTTTTTAGCTCTAATTTTTTGATAAAACCAATAATTTTACCCCTAGGGGCTTGCACAAAAATTTTGAGCCGGTTTTATTCCGGTGCCATTTTGAGCCAAAAATCGTGTATTATAGCCTTCAATTTGTCCAATTTTGACAATGTTGGCCACTTTTTGTAAAGAATATAAATGTTCTTAAAACATCATGGTAAACACCACAGGAGTGCCCTTGATAAACTTGAGGGGCCGGTTCTCCCGTTTGGGGGTCTTCTAAGCCCTTTCACCCATCGTCACCCGTCATAGACACCGTGAATTGGGGCACCTGGGTTTTTTAGTCTAATACTTTACCACAACATATAATATGACCCCTAGGACTCTAGGAGCTACTACAACAAATCGATTCATCTTGTTCCAGTGCCATTTTGGCCGAAACCTACATTATATATTTCAGTTTTGGCAGTTTTGACCACTTTTTTTTAAGCAGCCAATGTTCTCAACACTTTACCCGCAACAGAATTTTTGTGCCTTCATTTATTATGAGGGTCCATTCCATTGTTTGGGTAGTGCAGCAAACCCATTCATCACATGGCATCCGATGAGGTTAAAGTGCGTTATTTGTCAACTTTGGAAACATATAATAGGTTTTTGGCTCTAATATTTTGAGACGACCTATAAAGTTACACGTAGGTATTTCCACTGAAGTTTGAATCGTTTTTTTCCCGAGGACATTTTGGGCCAAAACCATGGATTATAACCTTCAATTTTGTCCAATTTTGGTGATGTTGGCCACTTTTGTCATAATATCTAAATGTTCTTGAAGCATAGTGGCAAACACCTTGGAAGCGCCCCTGATGAATTTGAAGGGCCGGTTCTCGCTTTTGGGGGTCTTTTAAGCCCTAGCGCCTCCCGTCACCTGTTTAAGC
The DNA here is from genome assembly GCA_963457585.1 of Spergularia bocconei. NCBI lineage: Eukaryota > Viridiplantae > Streptophyta > Magnoliopsida > Caryophyllales > Caryophyllaceae > Spergularia > Spergularia bocconei. The sequence continues at coordinate 30,484,381 of OY734942.1, forward strand.
AAGTGTGTGTTTTTGGCCGACTACACGCACCTATAATAGTTTTTTAGCTATAAAATTTTTCCACAACACATAAAATGACCCCAATAAGCTACTACGAAAAGTTGAGTAATTTTTTATCATGTGCCATATAGGACCAAAACCATGGATTATATAAGTATACTCCAATTTTGCGGAACTTTGACCACCTTTCTCCAAGTAGCCAAATTTTCTCAAAACAATACCAAGAGTCCAGGACAGCCTTGGAGTGTCTTTATTTGATATGAGGGGCAATTCCCCTAATTGAGTAGTTCAGTCCATTTGTCACCCAAAGAGGCTAGCGTGCATTTTTTTTTCCATTTTTGGAAGCCTGCCACAGGTTTTTTTGCTCTAATAATTTGATGAAACCCATATTATTACCTCTAGGGGCTTCCAAAAAAATTTGAACCACTTTTGTTAGAGGGCAATTATGAGCCAAAAATCGTGGATTAATAGCATTCGATTTTGCCCAAATCTTGGCATGTTGGAATCTTTTCCCAAAATATCTAAATATTCTTTAAAAATTACTGTTAACATCTTAGGAGTGCCCTTGACAAATTGAGGGGCCGGTTCTCCCATTTGGGGGTCTTTTAAGCCCCTTCGCCTCCCGTCACCTATTAAGACTACTATGTGTTTTTGGCTGATTTGAGGCACCTATCATAAGTTTTTAGGTTTAACATTTTACCACAACATATAATATGGCACCGAGGAGTTAATAGAAAATTTTGAATCATATTTGTTCCAATAACATTTTGGGCCAAAAACTGTGCATTATATACTTGTTTAAGACCCATTTTGACCACTCCTTTTAAAGTAGCCAAATGTTCTCAAAAAGTTACCACGGACAGCTTTTGAGTGCTTTTTATTGAACTAGCCAAATGTACTCCAAAATATTTTCTTTTTTCTAAGTCATGGTCCCCACACCAATATGTGAGAAGGACCATGGTATAAGCACTCAGGTTCTCCTAGGAAAGGCTTGGTTTGAGGTTTATATATATGGTACTATAAAGTTAAATTAGATGTTTCCACAAAACCAAAGCATGGGTTTTCTCTTCTCTCTCTCTGTTTTTCTTTTTTCCATTTTTTCCCTATCATTTGGCAGGGTTAAAATGTCTTGAGGCCATCTTCTTTCTCCATAAGTACTTAAGGCTATCTTTAGCCCGATCTCGTTCACACTTTGCTAGATAGCTTAAAATGCCTCATTGCAGTAACCCCGTTAACAATATGCTTAAGTAATTTCTTGTTCACGGTATTAAACTTTCTTGAAATCAATGATATTCATGTATTATGAAGGAGCTGGAGACAAAAGGCATCATGCAAGCTAAAACATCAACTTAAATCTAGAAGGAGAATCATGAATAACTATCATCCATTAACATAAATTATAATCTTTTTCACAAACCAAACAAGTCAAAGTGACTCCCTGAGATGTTTCAACTATTAACAAACACAAAAGAAGGCTTGGACTTTTCCTGGACATCACGAACATGGATGTGTGGATCATTGTTCATATGCTTTGAATTATGCTTTATAATTGGCCAACATAGTCTATGATAATTGATGTCTGGGAGATTTGACTGCACACCTGGTGTTCTAATTAAGAAAACAACAGATTTCTAAAGACCTACCACAAAATACTTCAGATTTCTACAGTGACAGAACCAGGGCTAGCAGCTCCAGAGGAGTTGGCCAACACAAGTACCCATATATCAAAGTCATGTTTGTCAATTGAACAAGAGCGAGGTACATAATTCAAATAAGAGGTGTGCGCATACTAACCTGTCTGACTAAGATAAAATGGTAGCCAATAGAGAAAAGTGTACGCCACAAGCTTTGAGAAGAAGAGACACAAGGCAAATGGTATTACTCCAGGAATTAAACAAGCTTCGCAGAGTCCGACACTTCTCCTAGTTGTTGAAGTCAATTGGCGATTACCACCTGGTTGAGATTCTACAGATTCTACTTTCTGGCTCTCTGCTTCCACATTACTGGCCCCTGTCTCTTGATTATTACCTTGATCATAAGGACAAGGAAAACCCACATCCTCGGGATAGGCAGCCAAGAACAAGTAAACCAGAATTCCTCCTAAGAAGATAAACGCCCCGGGAACTATGAAAGACCATCCCCATCCATATTGCAAAACGCCTGCAGCGAGAAGAGAACCAGTGATATTCCCTACAGATGTATGAGCATTCCATATACCCATGATCAAGCCCCTCTTCCTTTTGCCAAACCAATTACCAATTACAGCAACCACGGAAGGCCAACCAGTAGCTTGAAATAGTCCGGCAATCATTTGCATCGACAGATAGAACCAAAATGCATGTATATTACAGAAGAAACCCAAGCCAAAAAGCGCAACAAATATGCCACTACCAATCATGCCAGTAGTCAAGAACAGCCGCAGATCAAGACTATCACCCAAGTGTCCTGCCACATACATACCCATAGAGTAGCATGCAAGAAACGCAACATCAATCTCACCCAATTTTGAGGTCCCATCTGTTTCATCAAAAGGTGCCCAACCCTTGTTTGTCAAACTGTTCTCATCACTGCCTACTAGCCCCGGCTTGACAAAGACGTTGCCTAGAGGCCACGGTCTGAACAATCCGGGATGATCTGGTTGTGGATGCAAAACACTCTTTACTATGCTACTCGGTTTCCTAGAAGCATGATAACAAGTGTATGCAATAAAGGTGATCAACAGGACAGCATATCTATATGAAGTAAAACTCCAATCTTTGCCTCTCAAACTCCTTATAAGCGAAATCCCCGGTGGTGTCCCCCTCATCACATCAGAGCTCCGACGACACATCTTGAGGATCAATTATGCCTACATGGCATGAGAACAATTTACTCAATACAAAATTGAGACAAATGATGCAATTATCTCAAGGCTCAGATACTGAAAAAATCATACTCCAAACTTCTAACATTTTATACGGTCCACACAAAACAAAATTTAACACACTGGTCACGGACACGGACACTACTTCAAACTTTACCCGCGTACATTCAACCAAAAAGGCTCGTATTCGAGCTAGATATAGGATACAGAATTGCAAATAATCTCGAAAAGATTGGGTCAGAGTTACTTCCACTTTTATGAAGAAAGGGTTTTTTTTTTTTCCCATTTCCATACCTCCACCCAAATCATTTACCATTATTAGTGAAACCAAACATTTTAAAACAATCATTTTGCTTTCCCTTCCTTTCCTTCCCAATTCCCATCCAATTCCTTCCTACCAAACGAATTGTAGAACACCCCGGGAAACATACCCCTCATTCCTCACCAAACTTCAAAGGGACTCAAAATTCGACAACTCGAACTATATACTACAAGGTGAAGCTCCAGAGAAGCCTATGAACCTTGTGAAACATCTTAAAATTTGTAGCATCTTTTCCTTTTCTTTTTTAATTTTTTTTAACGAGATTCGAACTAGGGTCATGGTAATATTAACTCGCCAGAATAACCTTACCAGTCAAGCTAGCTAACATGTGACAACACTTGATAGAGAATGTTTAAGTGTTACACTAGTACAATCAATAATCACCTAATCTAATCCGTACTAACAATAAAAGGCAGGATTGTTGACCTTTTTCAATTTACAACAATATGACCACTAAAAATCATATTACTATTCCATATAGACAAGTTTTGGGAGCGTTTTCGCCTTTTAACCACTACGCTAAGACCTCATTGTTCGAAAAACGAGTTTGAGGAGCATTTAGGGTTCATATGCAGCAGCGATATACCGGCAGCAATACAGAAAACGGTAATTTTAAAAAGAGTAACAAAAATGAAAAGGTCAATGAGATGCTAACCAAAATAAAATAATAATAATAAACACCGTAAACTAACAATAATACCACTAGCAACAACAACAACAACAACCTAGTACTCCAACAAATATAAACAAACAAACAAAAAAAAACAAATAATAAATTAGATGATGAAACCTTGAATAATTAACCATAATAAAGAAAATAACCAAAAAGGGTACGGAACTCACGGATAATTCTAAAATTCAGGAAAATAATAGGATGATGATGATGATGATGATGATGAAGATGATGATTAGAAATATGATGAACAACACATTGCTGCCATTGATGTTGAATACCAGATATTTTCTATTTTTGTACTGATTAATTAATTAATCGTGGTAAATTTAAATTCAAGAGAAAAATCAAAGGAGAAGAGATAATGAAGAAAGAGAAAGAGAGAAGGGTAATTTTTCTTGGGAAATGAGAAAAAAAAAATATTAAGAGCGTTGGTGAGGATGTGAGGGAGAACGTCGTTGGCGGGAGGAAAGGTTGAGAGACAACGGAGTTTTTCAGGGAAACAAATGAGAGAGCAGAGTGTTTGTGTTTTTGTTTTGGAGAGACACGGAAGACACGTGGAGTGAGTTTTAAGAGGCGGAAATGAAATCTTTTTGATTGCTTCTTTGGTAGGCTTCTCTTGTTTCAACCTTCTATTCGGCGCCACCCTCGGATGTATTCAGATGCACGTCTCTCTCGATTTCCCCCCACGATCATTCTCAATTGACAGGAGTACCTTACGCCAATTTTTATATATGTAGACGGTTTAAATGTTTTTATGGATTGAGTGTTTTTTTCGACATTAGTTTTTCACTAGTTATAAATCAACCCCTAACTAAATGTTTGCCATTTAAGAGTCCACTTACTAATACGGTAATACCAATCGACTTTGATATGTTTTTTTAGTCTTCGAAGCCAAAGTCCAAACAATGCAATTTCATATTCTAGTAGTAAAATATGGAGTAATGTGGCTGTTGGTTTGTTATTAAGGGTGCTTCAGTTGCTTCTTCCCCATTGGATTGGGAAATTCTGATTTTGATTGGAAAATTGGAAATTGGTAGTGTTATGCATTTTCTTATGTGAGAATTGTTCTCCACGAATCTTCAGCATATCAAATCGATTCTAGGGAATCCAATATAATCTGTTATGTTAGATTTGTATTGCTAATTGGTTTAGTTTGTAATCTCTATTGATCAATACTACTACTTCTTGATATGATGAATCATGACTTTGTCCATTCTTTGTTATTTTTTGAGACAAGAATTGGATTTCGATTTGTATAATAGTCAACACTTGGTGATCCAACTATGACCTCTATAATTAACCATAGGCAAAACACTCGCCCTGACACAACACCACGTTAATATAAGTTATGCTGAGATTTGGACTCATGACCTCCTATTTAGTGGAACCATATTACAAGCACTAGGGTAGACGAATACGTTAATATATAACACGTTAACCTCAATTTTTTCTCTAACTAATTAGAGCTCTAATACGCGTGAGAATACCATCTCAAATTCTCATCTCATTTTAATGATTGGAAGTTAGCAACTCGATTATCCAAAGATACTTCTTCACGGAACGTATCAAACAAATGTCACTCACTCTCTGCTTAAGCAATTACTTTCAAAAAGTAACTTGTCAAATTGATTTCGATCATTTGTATCATGCCATTCACTCATTTCAAATACGGAGTATCATTACGAGAGTCTTCCGGTTTTAAGTTAAAGTCATCAAGGCAACAATTTCGATATGCATTGCTTCAACTGAATTGAACTGAACTAAACAAAATTCGATAAACGGGTCAGAACTCACGTCCAAACCAGGCCCAACATGGAGGAAACTCATGGGCCAAAGATTAACCCGGCCCAAAAAGTTCAGAATACAACGGATAACCAAAGTCAAGATAAGCTTATTATTATTCTTCTCCTGTTCTATCTTCACTCTACACACACTTCATCATTCCCATGGCTTCCAAAGCCATCCCTCAGGTTCGTCCCTCTATCTATCTTATCATAAAATTGTCTATAGTTTCGAAACTATATATTATACGATTGAATGATATTAAAATTAAATGATGGTATTGTTGTTTTTTTGGACAGGCATTTCTGTTGGTTCCGCCAGGTGGTCAATGTCCCCCACCAGCGAAGAAGCAGTTAGGGTTTTCTTTGGACTCATTCCGCCGCATGTCACTCTCCTCCAATTCCAGAGCTATGTCTATTCCTAAAGCTTCCTCGTCACTCTTCAGCTCCAATTTCAGTTCCATATTCCCGGCTTCGTCGAGGAATTCCGTCCTTGTTCGGTCCGAAGCTGAGGATGGGGAAGCCGGTGCCGTTGCTGTGGAGGAAGTGCTGGAGGAGGCCGAAGCTGAACCTGCGCCGAGGCAGCAGAGGACCAAGCTCGGTGATGTTATGGGGGTAATTTCTATTCCAATTTCAATTTCAATTCCCTTTTTTTCTTTTAAAATTGTTATAATGTTGTTCAATTTGGGATGGAAATGTTTTATACGAGTGTCGGACACGGCTGCTACTTGGGTAATTATGGGGATGGAAGTGTCGGACACGGGCATACATAGACTTGTTAGATATTGTGAAGTGAGTTGTACAAAATGTAATTGGGAAATGATTGAAATAGCTGGAGATTAATACGATTTTACGACGTATTTCGAGTAATGCTAATGAAACGGGGTTGAGCTGGATATTTATACGACATTACGACCATATATCGAGTAATGCTAATCCTATCAATATGAAACGGGGTTGAGCTGGGTTTGATTGTGTATGTTGGGCTGGATATGTGTATTCTAGAATCTAATACGGAGTACTAGGAGTATTAAGTTTGAAGTGTTTTAATTGCCAAACGTGAAGAGTTAAAATTGGAGGTTTGTTGATGTGTGTAGCTTTTGAACAAGAAAGCAGTGGCGGCTGCAGAGGAGGTGCGGGCTGTGCCAGACCTCAGGACCGGCGACATTATTCAAATCAAACTGGCAAGTCATGGGTTTTCATTTCTGTTATATTTTTTGTCATTGAATGTATTTTAGTAATGCTGATGTTGTAAATTGTATTTTGATGATTTTTTTTTGCTGTGTTACTCTTCACAGGAAGTTCCTGAGAATAAGCGTAGGCTATCTTTGTACAAGGGTATTGTGATATCCAGGCAGAATGCAGGCATTCATACCACTATTCGGGTCCGTAGGATCATTGCTGGTGGTGGTGTTGAGATTGTGTTTCCACTGTAAGTACCGCTCTCTTCTTGTTCTTGTCTAGTTGGCATTGGAACTACTTGCTTAACTGCATAAGTGCTAGCTTGGAAGAGTGAATCCACTAGTTTCATAAATGTATAAGCTCGAGAAGTTCAGTGATACCATTTTTCTTCACTTGCAATCCCAACTGTGGTTGTGCCACAACTATGGGAAATTGGGAATAATGCACATGATTTTGTTAGATGGGAGTGTTTCTTTGTAATCTGTTTCGCTCTAGCATCCTTCTGTATGCTTTCAAGTCTGAAACAATGACCGGAAGATAATTTACTGGGTCAGGATTGTTCTGCCGATACATGCTTATTGCCTATTTTTGTTGAAATTAAGCACATCTTGTAAAATACCGGAATCGTAACCCTTATGAATCCAACCTCAATCTCACTTCTTCTGATTCAACATGAAAACATCTTCCCCATTTTCAGTAGGCATTTCATATGCCCTTTAGTGAAGTGTATTGCTGTGGTAGCTCCAATTGCCTACGAAATTCCCGTTCCAAGCTTCTGCAGGACTTAGTTTCAATATATGCTTTTGTGAAAGCTCGATTTTATCCTTCAATTTCTCACTAATTCATGACATACGCTGGCTATGCAATTGATCTATTCCCATTACCCAGGGATGAACTTGCACTTTGATTCTTACGTGATGTAGTAGCTGTGTTCCTTACCAGTTATAAGTACCGTTTTATGTTGTTTCCAAATGCTGCTGCAATCTTGCCTATACCAAGTAGAGATTTATAAAATGTCCTCAAGGTTTTTAAAAATACTTGATAATGTCTTTTGCTCTATAAGGGAATGTTTCGTATCAATTTCTTTTGTGCCCAGGTGTGCGTTGCTGCATTATGGAACTTGACCAGTTTCATCAGTATAAGATTCTTTATTCTTCATTAAGACATTGACAATGATTAAAGCTCTTTTGGCGGATTTGTTTGTAGGTACTCGCCAAACATCAAGGAAATTAAAGTAGTCTCTCACAGAAAGGTCAGGAAGGCGCGTCTATACTACTTGAGAGACAAACTTCCCAGGCTGTCAACTTTCAAGTGAAACTGTAAAGTGGCCTGAAACTTTCTCAACCTGGAAATTCATTCGTGTTTTTTTGGCAGTCTGTATCATTTTCATTTCGTAAGAACCCCAAGTTGGTTGAGCTATATATGAAGATCTCCCTCCTTGTTCGGAAACATGTACCTGTATCTTTCTTGTTGATATCTAATTCCCTTAAGAGAGTAGACCAAAACATCAAGTGTCTATCAAGCAATCTACTTGAGCACCAATGTCCCTCCCCCCTTCCCGAACAAATAGAGATTGTTTCACTGATATTTGTGTGCATATGGTGAATCTGCTATGCGAGAAATTGATCAGGTCAGGTCTGTCAGTAAAGGATGACACGCTCAAAATGTTGTAGGTTTTTCTGTATGCTATCATGAGTGAATTACAAGAAACTTGTTAACTTAGGTGACCTTCTTGTTCATTGGTTTCGTTTTTGATTCAGTTCGACTCCTCTGTAGACTATATCTTGTACTCTGTCGAGCTGCAGCTTTGTTTAATGAAAACCGTCAGCAGATAGAAGTATTAAAGCCACGGAGAGTATTTCTTCCTATGATGCCAGACTGCCAGTAGATGCAGGAATATTCTGAACAATTATTATTTGTTTGTGTAATCTAAGCTTAAGCTTAGATTATCAAGAAATGATTATCTTAATGCTCCTATATGATCGATTGATGACTATCAAACATCAATGATGGAAGTGTAAGCTGTTAGTCACATTACTCACATAGAATATTTAAAAGGTGATACTTCGAAGATTGCCTTTTTTTTTCCTTATTGTTTTTGCGTTGTCCTGCTTGTTGTTATGGGGGCATTAGTAATTAGAGGGACCGAAGCCCCAACCAAACATTGGAAGATTTTATACACAATCCAACTTCTAAACCTTGCCAAGTATTTTCCTTTTGCGATTTTTTTTTTCACGAAACATTGGCGAGAATTGAATCATATAAACCTTGTAACGCTGCAACTCACACCTAATCTCGACTTAAGTAATTTCTGTTCAATTACTCAAATAAATGCAACAATTGCCCACACCATTAGATTCAAAAACCATAATTCGTGGTACGTTATCATTCTTTCACAACGTAACAAATAATAAATTATACTCCGTATATACCAATCCAAACTTCACACCATTACACTAAACAACAACGTGTAAAACGATCACAAAATCCACCAAAAAGGAAAACAAGACCACCATTATAGACGTATTCGAAACCCCAAATCCGAATACGATATCGAGACACGAAACCTAGACATAAGAAAAGTAAGGTTGTCCAACTCCAAGGTCCAGGGTCCCGTCAAAAAAAAAAAGGTTCCTCAATCCGATGGAGCAGGTGCTAAAATGAAATGAGCGGGAATTAATTCATTGATATTCGGGAAACCGTAAGCCTATAATTAGTAGTATTGATCCACCATTTTAGCACACCTTTCTCTCTCCTCCACCACCTTTCTCTTCTTCCATCTCCGTCTCCTCTCCTTTCTCTCTCCTCCTTTTTTTGGCGTTCTAGAAACACACACACACACACACACAAAAAAAAAGTGTTTTTGTTAATGTGTTGCTTTTTATTTATTTTTTTTAATTTGAATTTGTTTTTTTGAATGTAGAAAGTTTATGATTAGTTTAATTTAATTATAATGATTAGGGTTGGTGAAAATCATTTGAGTTCATATTAACAACCAACAACAACAACATTCAACATTCGATTCAATTCAACAACAACAACAACAACAAGAAACGATGAATAGCGCGGCGACAACAACGACTTCTTCTAATAACTTGATCTCCGTTCATCCCGAAGACCTCAAATTCGTTTGTAAGTTCCGCTTTTTAAATTTCCGCTTTATTGGTTTTACGATGGAACCTCCTCGTCTTTTTTGCTTTTGTTTACATTACGCTTCAATTATTGTTTCAATTATTATTAAACGGTTGGTATATACTAGAGTACTTGTTAGCTGGTTGTGTTCTTGTGTAGCGTGTTCACTTTAGGGAAAACTTTATTCTATGCTTCATTTTTTAATTGTTGATAATCATGATTTTCGAAATGTCGAAATTACTTATTAGGAATGTCACTGGTACTAAGCTTAGACACGGCAGATGTTAGAGTTGCTGGTCGAGTTGGTTTTAGGACGCAACCTCGTGTTTTGGCATTTACGAGGTTATTGTCATTTGGTTTTAGGATGGAACCTCGTGTTTTGGCATTTACGAGGTTATTGTTGTTGTGGTGGTGGTGAAATATAGGTTGAGTGCCTTGTTTTTTTGGGGGAAATGTCGAGTGTTTGTTGGCTGGAGTGGAGGACATTATTATTTTGAATCTCTCATACTATTGAGTTGAGTTGGTTGACATATTTACAGAGTTGGTTGACGATGTTGTCCATTTGAAACCAATGATGTTGGATTGGTCGACTTAATCGTGTTGCTTGTCATCCTTTGTCAAATAAGGAGTTTGACAGAATGGATAACATGTTTATCCTCTTCTCATGTACCACCCCTCACTCACAAGTCAATTGAGGAAATTTGTATGTCGTGAATTGAGGTTGTGACGGAGAGGAGTCGTTTTTTGGCTCAGTAATGGTCGTAAGATAAGCATGTCCTGAGATGTGTGTGCGTGTGGAAGGTATATGAACTCTGGAACAAAAGGTATCCTTAAAGTCCAGCAATAGTGTGTATGGATCGGAATCGGTCCTGGTATAGATGCATGAGAGTTGTCTGACTTCAACAACAACCACAACATCTTTAACCCCAGTGCCTTAAAGGCCCCCGCCATAAGGCGGGGTAGGGGGGGGGGTCGGATGCGCGCAAGCCTTACCCCTATTAAAACATAGAGAGGCTGCGCACGGATGACCCAAAACAGAAGAATCGTTTCTCATATACAATAAAAATTACACCAAGGATGTCCGTGGTAAACTTTTGAGAAAATTTAGCAATTTGCAAAAAATTGGTCAAAATTGGCTAAAATGAAGTATAGTCCACCGTTTTTGTCATAAATGGCTCCGGAATAAAAGCGGCCAAATTGTTTGTAGATGAACCTAGTTATCATATTATGAATGTGTGTAAAAAAACTAGAGCCAAATACTCTTGGTAGGTGTACAAAATCGACACAAATCGCATATTACACTTATTAGGTGATGTGTGCCGAAAGGCGCTGAAAAATTTCAATAACAAAATAATTGTTTCTCATATACAAAAAAAAAAACCATAAAAGATATCTCTAGTACAAGTATGAGCAAAGTCAACAAATTTAAAAAATAAAAAGGTCAAAATTGGCTAGAAATGGAGTATATAGTCCACCGTTTTTGTAGAAAATGGATTCGGAATATAAACGACCGAATTCTTTATGGATGAACCTAGAGGTCATATAATGGGTGTGTGTAAAATATTAGATCCAAAAACCCTTTTTAAGTGTACAAAATCAACAGAAAATGCATATTACACTTAAAGATGACGTGTGCGGAAGGCGTTATAGAACTTCAAAAACAGAAGAATCGTTTCTCATATACAAAAAAAATACATCAAAGATATCTCTGGTACAAGTTTGAGCAAAATCAACAATTTTCAAAAAACTGCTCAAAATTTGGCTAAAAATGAAGTATTTAGTCCACCGTTTTTGTCGAAAAATGGCTTCGGAATAAAAACGGCCGAATTTTTTATGGATGAACCTAGAGGTCATATAGTGGGTGTGTGTAAAATATTAGAGCCAAAAACTCTTGGCAATTAGACAAAATCGACAAAAAAAGCATATTACACTTCATAGGTGACTTGTGCCAAAAGCTGTTAAAGAACTTCAATATGAGAAGAATCGTTTCTCATATACAATAAAATTACACCAAGGACGTCCGTGGTAAACTTTTGAGAAAATTTAGCAATTTTCAAAAAAATGGTCAAAATTGGCCAAAAATGAAGTATATAGTCCACCGTTTTTGGTCGAAAATGGCTCCAGAATAAAAACAGCCGATTTTTCTATGGATGAACCTAGAGGTCATGTTATGGATGTGTGTAAAATATTAGAGCCCAACACTCTTTTTAGGTGTACAAAATCAACTGAAAACGCATATTACACTTGAAAGATGACGTGTGCGGAAGGCGTTAAAGAACTTCAAAAACAGAAGAATCGTTTCTCATATACAAAAAAAAATACATGAAAGATATCTCTGGACAAGTTTGAGCAAATTCAACAATTTTCGAAAAACTGGTTAAAATTGGTCAAAAATGAAGTATATAGTCCACCGTTTTTGTCGAAAATGGCTCCTGAATAAAAACAGCCGATTTTCTTATGGATGAACCTAGAGGTCATGTTATGGATGTGTGTAAAATATTAGAGACAAAAACTATATTTAGGTGTACAAAATCAACATAATACGCATATTACACTTAAAAGGTGACGTGTGCAGAAGGCGTTAAAGAACTTCAAAAATAGAAGAATCGTTTCTCATATACAAAAATAATACATCAAAGATATCTCTGGTACAAGTTTGAGCAAAATCAACAATTTTCAAAAAACTGGTTAAAATTGGCTAAAAATGAAGTATATAGTCCACCGTTTTTGTCGAAAAATGGCTTCGGAATAAAAACAGCCGAATTTTTTATGGATGAACCTAGAGGTCATATAGTGGGTGTGTGTAAAATATTAGACCCAAAAACTTTTGGCACTTGTACAAAATCGACAAAAAAAGCATATTACACTTAATAGGTGACTTGTGCCAAAGGCTGTTAAAGAACTTCAATATGAGAAAAATCGTTTCTCATATACAATAAAATTACACCATGAACGTCCATGGTAAACTTTTGAGAAAATTTAGCAATTTTCAAAAAATTGGTCAAAATTGACCAAAAATGAAGTATGTAGTCCACCGTTTTTGGTCGAAAATGGCTCTAGACTAAAAACAGCCGATTTTTCTATGGATGAACCTAGAGGTCATGTTATGGATGTGTGTAAAATATTAGAGCCAAAAACTCTTTTTAGGTGTACAAAATCAACAGAATACGCATATTAAACTAAAAACGTGACGTGTGCGGAAGGCGTTAAAGAACTTCAAAAACAGAAGAATCGTTTCTCATATATAATAAAAATTACACCAAGGATGTCCGTGGTAAACTTTTGAGAAAATTTAGCAATTTTCAAAAAATTGGTCAAAATTGGCCAAAAATGAAGTAGTCCACCGTTTTTGTCGAAAATGGCTCGAGAATAAAAACAGCCGATTTTTCTATGGATGAACCTAGAGGTCATGTTATGGATGTGTTTAAAATATTAGAGCCAAAAACTCTGTTTAGGTGTACAAAATCAACAGAAAACGCATATTACACTAAAAAGGTGACGTGTGCGGAAGGCGTTAAAGAACTTCAAAAAAAGAAAAATCGTTTCTCATATACAAAAAAAATACATGAAAGATGTCTCTGGTACAAGTTTGAGCAAATTGAACAATTTTCGAAAAACTGGTCAAAATTGGCTAAAAATGAAGTATAGTCCACCGTTTTTGTCGAAAATGGGTTCGGAATAAAAACGGCTGAATTTTTTATGGATGAACCTAGAGGTCATATAATGGGTATGTGTAAAATATTAGAGCCAAGAACTCTCGGCAGTTGTACAAAAATCGACAAAAATTCCAAATTACACTTGATAGGTGACTTGTGCTAGAAGCCGTTAAAGAACTTCAATATGAGAGAATCGTTTCTCATATACAATAAAAATTAAACCAAGGATGTCCGTGATAAACTTTTGAGAAAATCTAGCAATTTTTAAAAAATTGGTCAAAATTGGCCACAAATGAAGTATATAGTCCACCGTTTTTGTCGAAAATGGCTCGAGAACAGCCGATTTTCTATGGATGAACCTAGAGGTCATGTTATGGATGTGTGTAAAATATTAGAGCCAAAAACTCCTTTTAGGTGTACAAAATCAACTGAAAACGCATATTACACTTGAAAGATGACGTGTGCGAAAGGCGTTAAAGAACTTCAAAAACAGAAGAATCGTTTCTCATATATAAAAAAAAAATACATGAAAGATGTCTCTGGTACAAGTTTGAGCAACTTCAACAATTTTCGAAAAACTGGTCAAAATTGGCCAAAAATGAAGTATATAGTCCACCGTTTTTGTCGAAAATGGTTCCTGAATAAAAACAGCCGATTTTCTTATGGATGAACCTAGAGGTCATGTTATGGACGTGTGTAAAATATTAGAGACAAACTATTTTTAGGTGTTCAAAATCAACAGAATACGCATATTACACTTAAAAGGTGACGTGTGCAAAAGGCGTTAAAGAACTTCAAAAATAGAAGAATCGTTTCTCATATACAAAAAAAATTACATCAAAGATATCTCTGGTACACGTTTGAGCAAAATCAACAATTTTCCAAAAATTGGTCAAAATTGGCTAAAAATGAAGTATATAGTCCACCGTTTTTGTCGGAAAATGGCTACGGAAAAAAAACGGCCGAATTTTTTATTGATGAACCTAGAGGTCATATAGTGGGTGTGTGTAAAATATTTGTGCCAAAAACTCTTGGCAGTTGTACAAAATCGACAAAAAAAGCATATTACAGTTAATAGGTGACTTGTGCCAAAAGCCGTTAAAGAACTTCAATATGAGAAGAATCGTTTCTCATATACCATAAAATTACACCAAGGACGTCCGTGGTACACTTTTGAGAAAATTCAGCAATTTTCAAAAAATTGGTCAAAATTGGCCAAAAATGAAGTATATTGTCCACCGTTTTTGGTCGAAAATGGCTTCAGAAAAAAAACAGCCGATTTTTCTATGGATGAACCTAGAGGTCATGTTATGGATGTGTGTAAAATATTAGAGCCAAAAACTCTTTTTAGGTGTACAAGTTTAAGCAAATTGAACAATTTTGGAAAAACTGGTCAAAATTGGCTAAAAATGAACTATAGTCCACTGTTTTTGTCGAAAATGGGATCGGAATAAAAACGGCCGAATTTTTTATGGATGAACCTAGAGGTCATATAGTGGGTGTGTGTAAAATATTAGAGCCAAAAACTATTTTTAGGTGTACAAAATCAACAGAATACGCATATTACACTTAAAAGGTGACGTGTGCGGAAGGCGTTAAAGAACTTCAAAAACAGAAGAATCATTACTCATATACAAAAAAAATACATCAAAGATATCTCTGGTACAAGTTTGAGCAAAATCTACAATTTTCAAAAAATTGGTCAAAATTGGCTAAAAATGAAGTATATAGTCCACCGTTTTTGTCGAAAAATGGCTTGAGAATAAAAACGGCCGAATATTTTATGGATGAACCTAGAGGTCATATAGTGGGTGTGTGTAAAATATTAGACCCAAAAACTCTTGGCAGTTGTATAAAAATTTTCAAAAAATTGGTCAAAATTGGCGAAAATTGAAGTATGTAGTCCACCGTTTTTGGTCGAAAATGGCTCCAGAATAAAAAAAGCCGATTTTTCTATGGATGAACCTAGAGGTCATGTTATGGATGTGTGTAAAATATTAGAGCCAAAAACTCTTTTTAGGTGTACAAAATCAACAGAAAACTCATATTACACTTAAAAGGTGACGTGTGCGGAAGGCGTCAAAGAACTTGAAAAACAGGAAGAATCGTTTCTCATATACAAAAAAAAGTACATTAAGGATGTTTGTAGTAAAAGTTTGAGCAAATCCAGCAATTTTGAAATGCTGGTCAAAATTGGCTAAAAATGGCCAAAGTTTATGGATGATTCTCTTGGTACGTGTATAAAATCGACAATTTCGCATTTTACACTCAGCAGTGACGTGTGAAAGGCGTTAAAGAACTTCAAATACAGAATAATATTTTAACATATACAACAAAAGTCCATTGCCTAGTGCTGCTACTTCCATGACAGCAATGGTGGGAATATGTATTGCCTATGTAGTATTCAAGAAATTTCCAGTGTTTATCTCTACTGATCAGATTTACTGTTGTTAAAAAGCACTACTTAGGGGTGTAAATGAACCAAGCCGGCTCGCCAAGCCCTCGGGCTTGGTTCGGTCAAAGCTCGGCTCGAACTCGGTTTGACCGAGCCCAAACCCGAGCCCGAGCCAAGCTCGGCTGTAAACGAGCCGAACCCAAGCTTTGTGGTGTTCGGCTCGGAAAAGCTCGGAGGCTCGTTTATTCTAATTTTTATTTTTAAATATTTCTTTAAATGAATTTTACCTACTCTTATGTTTTAATTTTGCTATAATTTTTGTGGCTTAGATATATAAGAGTTTAAAAAACTGATTTAGACTTTTGTTTTTCAATTTTGGTTCGCGGCTCTTCACTTCTCAATCTCTTATAGTTGATGATTTGGCATGTCATGTGCTCATATGCCTCTTCCCTTTCAACCTTTCACAACGTGAATGTCTTGTATATATCCAGGGCCACTGATGTAGTGTCTCTTACAAATAAACGAGCTTTCTTAAACAAGCCCGAGCCGAGCCCGAGCCAAATCCGAGCCGAGCCTGAGCCAAGATTTAGGAAGCTCGGCGAGCTCCGAGCCGAGCCCGAGCTTGGGGCCAAGGAGACCGAGCCCGAGCCCGAGCCTAAAGAGCTCGGGCTTGGTTCGGCTCGTTTACACCCCTAGCACTACTATAAGTCCTTGAACAGGTTTTTCTCAATATATAACATGTAGTGGGACGAAAAATTCTAGTGCCACCTGATGGGGTTTTAGTGACGAAGACACTGCTTATGGGAAGAACTACGAGCAGGACTATTGGAAACATTTCCTTTAGATAGAGCCTGAACAATCATATACAAATGCAGTTATAATTTTAACGCAGTAGCATGAACTAACACAATTCTTCAAAATATTGGTTAGATAATGAAACCATGCACTTTCACAACAGAGGATATGAAAGGATACAAACCTCTAAGAGTGAAAATGTCGCTCTCAAATTATTCACAAAACTTTGAACTTCCGTTGGAGTCATTAGTTGTCTGACTTCATCTCATTAAAATCAAGTTTAAGGAAAAATAATTTGAATTCGTTATTTTCACCTCTAATCTTTCGATAGAAACCCTCAAGGATTCATTCAGTGTAAGAGATTTGTTTTGGGTTCTCGCGTCCTCTATTGTCGGTAATGAAGGAAAATATACTGCCAACCTTGAAACTGTACTATAAGCTACATTAGCAAACTCCTTTTAGGAATTTAGGCCTTGGGTTGCGCCTCTGACAATACAAAGGTACTCCTAGAAGTGCGATGTGTTCCGATCATTGATAGAAGTTCCCAATGCCTGATTTTATCCATGTTACCACTCACCTAAAAGAAAAAAGCCCAATATTATGGAAACTGAGATTGGGTTACAATAAAGTCTAATTCTATATTCTAAATCTTGTATCACTTTGCATTGTACAATTGTTAATTTTAATATCTTGCCCATGAGAGACAGCAGATCAAGTCATCCAGCATTGTTAAGACTTGAGATTCCGAACAACTATCATTGTCCATGGATTTAGCCTTAATCACTACTAGTAAATGGAAACAGTTTTGGCCTCGGCAAAGTCTGAAAATGGCCAATGGATTGTTATGCAATGGGAGAATCCATGACAACATTCTTATTGTTGTAAAATATTTGTTTGCCTTGTTTTGATTTTTTGACTCTTATTTTCAGTTGAGCTGGAAAAACAAACCTTTTGTGACCTGAAAGTCACTAACAACACAGATCAAAATGTTGCTTTTAAGGTAATCTAGCATATATAATAAATTACCATCTGTTCCTAGATTTAGGTTCGTTCACATGTATAAACTTAATGATGATTATTATATTGCCAGGTCAAGACTACTTCACCCAAGAAGTATTTTGTACGGCCCAACACCGGTGTAATACATCCATGGGACTCGTGTATCATAAGAGGTAATAGTTTACTTAAATGAGAACTTTTGATGTTATTCAACGTTTGAGCTGAATACAGCCATACTGGGCTATATACCTTATGAGAGATGTGTATGTAAAATACTAAAGGGCGCTGCTGAGACATAGAAATAGCTAACTTCATGTTGCCTCAATAGGTCAAAATAGTAGGTTAAGTGAACACCTTCACTGTCCCATGTAATCTGCAGTCTTGAAAATATAACGATATGTCATAGTTGCCCCCACGAACATGGGTCAAGTGGAATGATGCGGTATTTTTATTTTATCTTTTAGTGCGGACAGCTTTGTACTTCATAAAAAGTAAGCATTCTCCTTTCAAAGAGATTGATCACTTTGAGATTTTGCTTCAAGTGAAGTATGATTTACCATGACTTAGTTTTAAAGTACTTTTGACTTTTTGAGTGGGAAGTTGATGTTTTTGCAGTGAAAAGTTACTACTGGAACCATATTGCTTGCTGTTATGGTTCTCTTTAGATGGATGTTTATTCTCATTTTGCAGTTGAATAACATAACTGTTAATAATGGAATTGCAGTTACTCTCCAGGCTCAGCGAGAATATCCCCCAGATATGCAATGCAAGGATAAATTTCTTCTTCAAAGCACAATTGTGTCTTCCAATAGTGAAGTTGATGATCTTCCACAAGACACTGTAAGAGTCTTCTTGATATGCTCATTTCTCCTATCATAGGCATCAGTTTATCATGGGTTATCTGTCTAAATACTACTGTTGTATCCAGTTCAACAAGGACAGCGGAAGGGCAATTGAGGAGTGCAAACTTAAGGTTGTGTATGCCTCCCCCAACTCTTCACAGGATAATACAGATGACGACTCTGTTAATAACTCTTCAGGAGGCCCAAGCGTAAGTGTCCATACTCTCCTTCCCTTAGTTCAACCCCACTTGCATTGTTCCTCTGAAGTTATAGCATAATTTTTTTTAAAGGGCTTAATTGGGAAGGTTGGAACTTTTGCATTGCGTTACTTCCACCAGTAGCCCCCCCCCCCCTTTCTTTCAACTGCAGTTGCTGGCTATGAAGGATATCCAAGCATTTTGTGTTAAACTGTCTAATATGAGAGGCCTCTTATTTCATGTTTGGCCTGATCTATCTGCTTTGCGTCGCTTTATATTTCAGGGCCATCATCGCAGTCCAAGCTTCGAAGATGTGAGTCTTCCTACTCAAAATATCATCTTGTTGTGCCCTTGTTGTCGGCAGCATGAAAGATTAATCCATATTTGACATCTCTTCATTTATGGTCAAATTTTACAGCACATTTTATGAGTAGAGCAAGCGATTGCTATTGTATTAGGGGATAAAGCCTGATTTATGTAGCTTTATGAGGCTTCTTTACCTGGGTTTTGCTCACGTTTAGTTATTCCCAACCTCCATCTATCCCGAGTAGCTACGTATGACATAGGACAGCGTCTTTGGTAAAGTAGTTAGCTGCACTGCTGCTGCTTTTAACATTTTGGCTTTAGGAAACTTGATCTTTGGTAAAGTAGTTAGCTGCACTAGGTGATCTTTGGGAAACTTGATCTGTCTAAGTGATGTGATGTTGGCTTTTAACTATTGGACTTTCTAACATTGGAAACACTACTTATTTACGCCAGTATATACTTTACTGTCCACAGGAGATGTCTGGTAGTATATGATTTGCTGTGTCGGCACGCTTGTTACTGGTGTTTCTGTAATATATAATTTGCCCATGAAATTATGTGACTTGACTCATCTACATAATTTACTGGCTTTAACTGATGGATTTTGTAACTAGTGATAGTTTTCTCCAGTTAAGGCAGCATTATCCACATTATTTGCAGGAGACATGATGTACATGATTTGTGATTTCTTTTATGATCCCTTTTGTTATCAGGCATTGAGTCATCCCTTTTATGATCCCTTTTGTTATCAGGCATTGAGTCATGTATTCGTATGATATTGTCAGAGCGGCATCAAGATGAATTCAAATGCTCCTCGTTGTATCTTAGCTGACTTCATTTCACTATGTTGTGGCAGACTAAGGCTATCCAACGCTTGAAAGAGGAAAGAGATGCAGCTGTCCGACAAACGCAACAGCTCCAACAGGAATTGGTAAACATGTCTTAACTTGCCTGATATGTTTGATTTTCACTCGAAGAGCAATTGATACCTCTCCCTCCCTCCCTCCCCCTTTATACTGGGTCACGTCATGACCAATAAACATCTGTAGTGAAGAGGAAATGGTTTACAGAAGTTGCCTCATTGATTTAGGCTTGAGCATATTGGGTTAATTGTAAGATGGGAGTATATGACTATATATTAACATAAAATTTCACCTTGTTTGGCTAATACGTGAATTAGTTCTAGGTGTTAACCACCAACGCTGTTATGGGAGTGAAATTTCTTGGTCTGATACCTTTAAACTTATGATCGAGATAGCTACTCCTCTCTTTTTCACTGGCTCTTCTAGCTGAGTTGTTGAGGGGAATGCTACTAAATGTTTTTGCAGGAACTTGAAGTTGTTTGTAGTTGTTTTATTAAGCTGTCGGTGTCTTGGTGAGATGATTACCTCAAAGCTTCAGACAGAAACTTTATTAGTACATGGTTTTAGGAGAAAGTTAATCAGTACAAACGTGTGATAGATCGTAGCAAATATAGCAGTGCAGACTAAGATAAGAGTAATGCTTATTTCTGCTTCTTTGTCTGGCATAACCAGGAATTGTTGAAAAGACGCAGACTGCGCAAGAGTAATGCTGGTTTCTCTCTTAGATTTGCTCTATTTGTGGCAATGATCGGAATAATGCTTGGTGTGCTGCTAAAACTTTCATCCACTCCGTCCTCTTCTCCGACCTCAGAGTAGCTTCATTCATGCCTTTCCGGGGCTGTATCTTCACTGTATCATCCTGTTTTTTTTTCTGTTTTTTTTTTTTAACCTATTTTTGGGTGGTTCGTTCCCCACCTTCTGTAAATTGTTCATCTCACAATGCCTTTACAGAGCTTTTGTAAAGTAGTGATTTTAAATTTGAGACTAATGCTTTACAACTTATCGAAAATCTATTCTAAACTTCAATTCGAAGTTGTTGATGATAAAAGTAGATTGGCTATTTCAAAATCCAAGTCTCTTAAGTATTTAATTTGGTGAATCTTTTAACTCAAAAAAATCAAGGTAAATCAAGAACTTGATGGCCATACTCAGCTGAATGAAGTGAGAAACAACACCCAAAACCAAAATGCAAAGGAATCTAGACCCTGGAGAATGTCCCAATCCGAATCTAATTTCCTCACATAAGGCACTCGACACAAAGGTAAATCGCGTCTGATGGAGTGATGGTCACATTCATGTCAATTCGGCAAAGCAAAATTCCAGTTTTCAAGCCCCATATCGATTTGAATTCGTGCAGGACATCGCATTTTCTGAGGACTAGGTCTAGAATATGCAAAGCAAAATTCCAGCAACTAGGCATGACCGTACAAGGACATGAAAACATACCATTGTTCTAGTCAATGACAGAAGACTGTGCTCCAGTCTGTGGACGCAAATGGTAGTTCGATTTCAGAGTGGGAATTGCACGACATTAAAAGGAAGACAACATTCACAAATACTGAAGGTTTTGCAAGTAACAATTCAGATCATCGGGCGAACAACCGCACTTCCATTTACTTAAAAGAGGTTAGCACACTGTATCATTCGTAATTCGTCCATTACAACACCAGTAAACCAATTCCAATATGTACTTAATACACACAACTTCAAACAGTTAACGGAGTGAGTTCTAAAAGATCAAAACAGAACTATGAGACTAGCAAGAGTCTGGTGATTTTCAAGACCAACGACTTCAGTTTCTTCTTTTCTTCTTCTTCTCCTCCTTCTCAGAGTTCCTGACCTGCATGAATGAACAGCGACATCGTCAAAACAAACCGGAAAGAGCAAGTAGTAGAATGAACCGGAAAGAGCAAGTAGTAGAATGAACCGGAAAGAGCAAGTAGTAGAATGTCAAAATAATAATCTGGACTTCTTCACTTTCAAAGACAGCAGAGATAGTACCATAAGGAGGGCGAAAAGACCAGATACGTGAACTTACCAGAATGACTAAGATCCTCACAAAAACACCAATGAAATCAGTGAAGAGAGTCATAGCATGCTTGACATGATCCAGGTCACCTTGATAAGCCTTCTCAATGATCATCTGGGTATCAAAGACGATATACCCCACGAAAACCAGGAGACCAAGATACAACTGCAGAATCACAGGTTCATAACACAAAATCCATCAGAACAAAATCTACCACAACCATGCCAGCATGTCTAAAAGGGCCTTGCTTCACATTACAATAGAGATGTACTAGCACTACAAAACAGGATGTGAACATAGAGTGTCTGGAACTTCAGAGGCCATTCGACAGCACAGTCATAAAGCCACCCAAAACAAGCATAATTTTTTTTTATAAGACCACATATAGCTCGTATTTCGGTTTGACCATAACAGCAGATTAGTTGAGGAAGAAATTAATTAATTAAATTTATTGTTGGCTAACATTACCTCAAACTTGAAAACAGATGTCAAGCCTCCAAAAAGAGATGAAGCCAAGTGCAACCAGAAAAGCATGGAAAGGCCAGATGAACAAAGCGCCCCCAACCAAAGGTACTCCTGACGCCTAGCCAACAGGGCAGCTGCAGAGAAGCAACCAAATGCTATGGCACATCCCACAAAAGCGGTGACCAGAATGCTGCAAAATTATAATGAACGACAAGCATAAGCTACTGTATTATATAGTATTGCTAGAGGCTCCTGTAAGACACAGTTGAAACAAAGCGACAAGGTAAGAGGGCCTTTCTCCTCTTTTATTTTCCGAAAGAAAGTAGGGGTTTTTAGTATCAGATTGCAATAATCCATACAGGACCTGACCCCAATCTAAGGTCCTAAACCAGCCAATCAGAGCCCCAAAAAAATGGGGTATAAACCCAGGTTCTCAAATTAACCTAGGTTTTAGATAAAAACATGTAGCCAACACAATTTATCCTGAATACAGCGCATCTGCAACATACATATTATCTTTCTCTTATCACAGCACGGAGAGAACACTTACAAGATAAAACTAAAACCAAACTAAGTTCCGCATGCTGGTACGCATACAACATTCAAAAGAATTCATAAAAATTTGAATTTACATGACAAAGCAACAGACCTTGGGTCGATTTCAACAGCCAGTTGGACAAGAGGACCAATTGAGGCCCCTTCGAAAACAGCAGCAGCCATCAGCACCCCAGATCTCTTACTCTAAAAATTCGATGCAGAGAAGTCAACCACCAGAACCACAATTAACAACGGGGAAACAGAATTCAGAAACCAGAATTAAACAAGAAATTACCTCCTGATGTGGTGGAGTGGCGAGTACCCATGTCATGCAGCCCATGCAAGCAAAGAGAGTTAAGAGACCACCAATATTCCATAGAATATGCAGGTACGCCCCAACAGCAGACGCGACCAGAGCATAGCATAATGTCAGATATACCTGCACCTCCCAAAGATTTCCGAAATTAAGCTACATGTTTCGAGTAATTACATGACAATTAAATCAACAGATACTGAATACTTAAGTAAGAACCAACAAACAAGTTCAAACACAAACATAAGCAAAGGTATGAGGATAATAAGCACACATAGCCAAGCATCAAAATATCATATCCTAGATAAATCTTTGTCAAACCGCCATGACTCGAGATTCAATCTACTCGAAAATCGACCCACAAACAACACTGCAATTCGATTATCAGGGCAACTTACAGAGTTACAGCTCAAAATAAAGAAAGAAAACCCCAATTCAAACTAAACAAAAAAACCCACACCAATTTCAACTAACTCTGATCAAATTATCATCATATTCAATTATTCATATGCGAAAACTTCTAACCCACCACCAACAACAACAACACCAACAACACACAATTTCTCAGTAAAAGAAACTTGTGCTGCAATTTTCCCAAACATACAATCAAACCAACAAATTAGAATCAAATTGAACAGAGAAAGAAACCCTAAAAACATAATAGCAGCAAATTCAACAATAAATGATAAACCAATACAAATCTAACTACTAAAAATTCATACAAATGTTATACAAAAAATCAGAAGAAACCCAGAAAAACAAGGAAGAAATCGAACCTTCTGAAGATGGGATTGAATAAAGGGTGAAAAGGTGCGAAAATTCTTGAAAGTATCAAATGATGATTGAAAGTATGATGAATACGCTTCCATCTCTTTCTCAATTTCTTGTAATCACCCACACAAACTTTTCAATTTGGGGGAAAATTAATTTGATCCAAGAAATTGTTTGTATTTGTAGTAGAAATCTTGTTTTTCTGGGACTCGGTTTCCTCGAAATTTCTGGTAAGTCTTTTGACGGTTTTGCCCTTATATAGTTATTGAATTATGAGGGTATTTTTGGAATTTGCTATGTGTAATGTGTTCTAGATTGACCTCGAAGTTTTGAGGTCAATGGTTTTTCTAATTAGAATATATACTCCGTAGGATTTTGTTAATACTTAGCTAGGAAGGAAAAATACAGCAAAATTAAAAAAACATCGTATTACAACCAATGAGATTTTGACATGTCAGCATTTATTGAGGCCATTGGTATTTTACCTTTTTTTTATTTGTTGAGGCGAGCGCAACCAGGTCGTATCGAGTCACTTTTGACTTCTGCATAATTTATCACTTTTGTTAACAATAGTCTTCTGTATTGTTGTTTTTCCTTCGTCACAAAATGATAAAAAAAAAAAAAAAACATTTTATTGTTATTTGTTTACGAATCTATAATGTGAGTATTGTACGTTATTTTGTCGTCTTAGGCTCTGTGCGATTGAACTGCATTTTTCTGAACTGATTTGATTTGAACTGATTTGAACTGATCTGATTTGAACTGATTTGAACTGATCTGATTTGATTTGATTTAAATAAATTTGATTTGATTTGATCTGAACTGAATTAACTGATAAATTAACTGCAACTAGACGAATTAATAACTAAAAATAGACTACATTCATTGATTGTTATTTGGATAATTCTGATTTGATTTGATTTGATTTGAATAAATCTGATCTGATTTGAAAATATCGTTGAATAAGTTGAATCGCACAGGGACTTAGTCAATTCGACAAATATCAAAATTCCCGTCCGTTTTTACTCCATTTGATAAATCAATAACCAAAAGCCCAAACCCGTCTTATTTGACAAATCAGAATCCATGGTATGCACCTCATTCTAAACGGGTCAACCCGAATCCCATTGAATTGTATGTATTTTTTTGGTCTCAGTTAGACAGTAACAATAACGAAGAAGAGTAATAGGGTTTCATCATCGCCATTGCTGTCTTCAAGGTTGGTTCCCATTTTCTCTCTCCTCTTCCTTCTATTTGATGTCTGTTATAACATTTCATTACATTTGATTTCATACTTTTAATTAATATTGTTGGTACTTTTTATAATTGTCCATTTTTCTGCTACAAATCATAATTTTCAAGTGATTGCTGAATCTACTTTATGTGGTTTCTTCTGATTGAAGCCAGATTAATCTTTGCATCATAATTTGAAGTGATTTTTAATCACCTGATTTTGTTCTGATTGTTTTTACTGTGACCCACTTGATATTAGAAATATTATTGTATTTGGTTCTTTGGAGTTTTTGTCAGTAAATTCCAATTTTTGTGAACAAAGTTCTCAACTTTGTAGTGAAATGTGATGTGGGTTAGTGAATTTGTGGTGGGTTTTTAATTGTTTTGGTAAAAAAGGGGTAGGCTTTCGCAATTTGGGCAAAAAATTTCAGTGGCCGTGGGAGAAATGAAATGATCATTGAATTTGGATGTTGTGTGTTGTGTAAAGAATACACATTGCTGTGCTTGAGCAGCATTTTTGACGATTCTCTGGGTGAATGGTGTTTTTATATATGCTCGAACCCTCAAAATGATTCAAAGTCCATAAAAAAGGGCCATAATTTGAGTTGCCTTCGTGTTGTGCATCAACTAGTAGTCACTGAATTGTTTAATGCACCAATGCAGGTTCTATGCGATGAATTTCGCAGCATCATTGTGCAAAAGAGTAAGCATCAGTGAATTGGTCACGAGTGTTCCTGCTTATGCCAGTGCAACTGGTATTACTCTTCCTTTGTAGATACTTATTTCTGTTTTTCTTACACATGCCTTTTCCCATTCATTGTGTTTAAACATTTCACCTCTAATACGTGTTGTTTTGTTGATTGCAAACTTAGATGTCTCTGCTGGGGGATTGGCGTTAGTGTTTAGGCGCTGGGCTACAAAGAAATCTGCTGGATCCTCAAAAAATGGAAGAGATTCCAAGCCTAAAAATCTTGGAGTGAAGAAATTTGGAGGAGAGGTATGGTGCTGCTTATCATTTTAGCTTAAAAAAGCTTTTTGCTGTATTTTGTAAGGCATAGTGGTGTAATGTTAATATTTTTCCCATCTGTGGTGGCCGTTAGGAATAATTGATCATGAAAGAAAAACTATGAGCTTTCTGTGGAAATGAGTTACAATTGGTAACTATCACAATTTGTGTTCTAAGATTGATAGGATATTGTTGGTTCAGTAAGCATGTTCTTTGACCTCGTCCATCATTTAACGAGGTGGTTGTTCTTACTTCTTGATGTAATAGTTAAGTTTGCATCTTACACATCAGGTCTTCTTAGCAGTTCCAGTCTGGTTTCATTCAACAAGTCTTTCTTCCACTGTATGGTTTTGAATTGCTGTCAGGTTGAAACCTGTAGGCTGTTGCTAGTTTTGATTAAAGTGATTTGAGAAGCTATTATAAGTAATATGCACATAATATGCACAGCTTCTTCTTGTCGAGTATATCTAAGATTATAGAAGAAAGGGGCAATGTTTGCTTCTTGATGAGTCATCTAGCGATTTGTGAATTAGATATTTGCTCCCAAGCCTCCAACCCCTCTATTTCCTCTCATTTTATTTGGTAGCTGCTGCTGACGAGTAAAGTATAATCACACCCCATGCTACAAAGAAATCTGCTGGATCCTTGGTGCGCAAAGAGAACTCTCAAATGCGAAATCCATTTAAAATGTAACATTACAATGATTACATCAATAGTCCTTTTTTTGGCCTAAAGGAAATCCAATAGTCACTTGAAAAGATGTTCTAGAGAGAATAGATGCAGAGCCATCTAAGAATACATATTCCGTGTAATAACTGTTTCATCTTGGCTGCTTGCAGAGAGTGATACCTGGAAATATTATTGTACGGCAGCGGGGAACCCGTTTCCATCCTGGGGATTATGTGGGGATCGGAAAGGACCACACCCTATATGCACTGAAGGAAGGCAATGTCAAGTTCGAAAAGAATAAACTTACTGGTCGCAAATGGGTGCACGTTGAACCCAAGCATGGACATGTGCTTCACCCTGTTTATGCAGAAGCTAATGGAACCCTGAACGTGAAGACAACATCATCATAGATGGCTTGCTTGGATAGTTCGTTGATGTAATATTTAGAACTTTATAGGCCCTGGTATATCAACATTCCGTCGGGTCTTTTTTCTGATGTAATGCATAATTCCAGCTTAAGCAAGGAACTAGAATTTTCTTTTTTGAGGTTAAAGCAAGAAACTAGAATTGATAGAACTGGTTTATGTTTTTTAATTCTTTGGCGTTTGTAGACCAGCAGATCGATTTTGTTTCCAGTGATATTGATGTAAACAAGTTTAAAGCCTTTTCTTATTGAAAATAGTACACATTTTGCAATTGCTTTATCTTCACTGCAAAATTTCGGCTTTTATCTTTTCTTAAAATCGGGTAGTAAACCCTAAAACATCTTCACATACTGCTCGAGATTATACACGGCTGCTAATTGCTACATGTTTCATTCAAAGTACTATACAGGTTAAATATATTCTACGATTTGTAACTTCTAAATATCAATTGTAGCCTGTCATGGCCATTACTTGCTCATCTAGCACCGAATCATACTCTTTTCCCAAACAGGGAGGGAGGAGCTGCTATCAAGGAAATACATGTTCTGGACAAGGACAGCAGCACCTTTCCACCAGTGTAACCTCTCCGAAACTAGTGTCCTCATCCAACTCTGATCAAATGCCATACTCCAGCTCCCCGAAAATAACAAGAGAGGAGCTTGTAAAAAGATATGAATTTTTTCTGAACCACCAAGGCTGGAACTGAGCCTTCCACCATTTGAACCATTCCAAATCATGGTTCAACAAGTCGAGGCTCCTCAATGATTTGATGGCCTTGGTTGTGTAGGCCTCAAGTGTGAAAGTCATCTTTACTTCTTATTGTTGATCACCATCACCTGAATATATCCTGACATGCTGAGGACAAGTCCCGGGTTTAAACTTTAAACAGCTTCACCCCTGCTAGAGAATGCCAATACAGACTTTCAAGAACGGCTATGGAATATGATGAGATACTCCTCCTGGTATTAATCAGAGCAACAGAATTTGCGCTGGGGCAGAGATCAGTACAAAGTAATGTGACGGCTCTTTAGTCAGAAATTTACAGGTGGTATTTGCGGCTTGTCAGATGTTCCCACAGGTTCACTTAACAAAGCCAAAGAGTTGCTCCCAGACTGCTTACTGAGAGAGAGTTTACGTAAATTTATCCTTTTCAGAGTATCATGACATGGTGCAAAGAACTCATGCCTGAAAGCTTCGTCAGCTGTGATCCTTAACCTGGGATTCACTGTCAAGCACTTCTCAATGAGGTCGAACAGTGATTCGGGGATAGCATCAAAGAATTTTATTCTCTTTGTGTTTGCAAGACACCAGTTCTTAATTGTCATAGATTGTAAGAATTTGACATCCAAAAGTTCCTACAACATTTGGATTACAGATAGCGGGTATTAGTAAGATCTTTATAGTAGTAATGGACTGAGTCTCTCATTTCAGAAATAAGAAAGAATACCATTGGGAAGGAAGTTTCGCGGTTGTGCAGCTTGGCCACCTCCCATAACTCTTCGTTGCCTTTAATTTTTACTATGTCCTTCATGTTACTGAAATCAGCAACAATTTACTATCAGCAATGATGGTCAAGCTTCATATTTTGACTGATGGAGATAAAAAAATAAAAAAAAACAATTACCATTCAGGGTCGCCTGTGAAAGGCATCTTCCCAGTTATTAGGTACAGTAATGTGACCCCAGCTGACCAGACATCTATCTTTGGCCCTTGATACAACGATCGAAGCAAGACCTGCAGAGATCCAGATGCAATGGGCATGATTCTCACATAGAGCAACACCTGAAGGCTAATTGTCTAAACAAAGCTTGACCCTAAATACTTCAGAAGTATTGTTCAAAAAGAAAACCTGCATGTTTCAAGAGTTTCCAAATAATTCTGACAAAAAATGGAGAGTTATACAGGTGCAAATTTTATCAGGTTTTAGCTGGTGAAAAGACATAACAGGCTGAGAACAAGACAGCAGACTGGACCCATTTGTGATAAAAGTTTTGCAGAAAGTCACTGCAGGACTTAACTAGGTTTGTTCGTCTTCTGCAAGTAAATGAAAGCTAGACAGATCTATGATCTCAGAACAAGTAAAAATCTAGCTGTGATTGCATATTAAACCCATTCAGTATCCAGTTGCTTTTACTTATAGTAACAAATTATGAACTGGACAGGATCTGACCAGTGTGCTAATGCTTGCCATCAAAAATTGCTATAAAACATCATGGTCAGTGTTGTACACTGAACCAGTCTTCTTCCTCCTCAACGGAATCATGAACACAAAGGCCACCACTATTGACCGATTATATTAACAAGGTTCTCACCTCAGGAGCACGAAATCCTTTTGTTCCAACACATGGGCCTTCTTTATTTGCCTTGACATCCCCTAAGAGAGAATAAAGGAAATGAAAGATTACACAAAATTGATAGCAGAAGTAAACTGTAGATGATGTAAAGCCGCAGTTTTGCGTGTGATACCTTTATTCTTAAATGATCCTGCACCTGAAACAGCATTACCAGAGGAGTGAAGTGGAGTTGGAGTGAGATAAATGAATTTTGGATCTGTAAAAACAGGCGATGCACAAACCCTCTTCCGCTTGGGAACTGGTATACTTCCTGTTCCAAGATTTGTTCTCTTCATTGCTTTCTGGGCCAGGTTGATCAGCTCTCTGCGACCTTGACAAGGAACTGGTTCTCTAAACCTTTCTCTTGAAACTTTAGCACTTGTCATGTCTTTCGATGTTAGCCCGGACCCATCTGCACCTTGGCTAGTCATTGAGTTACGACGACCTAAGTCATCATAGGCCTTCAACTTGTCCACGGCCTTCCTCGTTATGCTTTTACTCTCTAGAGTATGGTTGGTACCGCTTGTCTCTCCCTTGAATGCTTCAGAGGGTTTACTACTCACAATCTTCCTTCGCTTGTTAGGGGAAGCAACCTTAGGTTGCAATGCTGGAAAATGCTGAGCTGAACTCACATAGCCCGGCAGCGCCTTGTCTGTCATGGCACATAAAATGTTCAGTGCACACATTCTACAAAGAACTTGAAATAACTACTATTGACATACAGGAGTGGTCTTTAAGAGTTAACATGAATTAGAATAGTGAATACGTAAGTTTCATTAGTCAACAGAATACAGTCTGGAAGGTCAACACATTGCTTACAGCAAAAAGGTTATCCTTTAAATTGTATAAAGAAGACATTTATGGGGAATAGCTTTTCAAATCATTACCATCTGTATCATTTCCATCAACCATTCATAAACCGCCTGATCTAGTCATTATACTGAATCTTGTCTGCGGTCAAAGTGGTAATGACTAATGACTGGACAACATATCACAATTACGAAGGAAACTTGACTAAGACTCGACCGAGGTAGAGTATTTTGTTTGACTAAGACATAACCAAGGTAGACAGCCTCCAAATGACCAACAATAAAATTGGGGGCCAGAATTGGGTCAACAAATCGCTACTTTACAATATAAGAGACACAACAAACCTATTAAGATGCTTTTTTCCATTCTCTTACAAGCCGGGATTTTTAAATTCTATCAAAACAAAAGGAGTAAAAATTGAGGTGCTAGTAAAGGATGATGAGCTTACCAAGACTCCCAGGCTTCTGATGGAGATCCTGTTAATCAATAGCATAATACGTAAACCAATTGCTAGAATACAGTGCTCAAAAGAACTATCACGCAATTGTGCAGTTCTTACCTTAGCAAGATTGAAATCAATCAGGAAACCTTTGCTGGTCTTGCAGGAAAACAAAAAGTTACCGGGTTTCACATCTCTGTGAAAAACTCCCTGCGAGCATGCAGCTAGAATTCAGTCTTTTAACTCTTTATTTCCAAAAGTGACCAAACACTACTCCTGGCTAAGACTGAATTTCTAGAGGAGTTCAAAACTTGACCAGCACAATCACTGTATTACCTTCTTATGAAGACTAGAAAGCGCCATGAACAAGCAGAACCCATACCACTGAAGCTGAGAAATATTAATCTCCCTTTTCAGGGCCTGAAAATAAATCAACGGCATTGACGAATTTAGAATGAGAATATTAAATGTACACATCAGCAAAGGAGAACATACGACTCTGAGCAATTGAATATACCTCTGGCCTGTCATGCTCAACATGCTCCAAAACAAAGCAATCAGCATTTCCACTTTTGATGGAGCCTTCATATTTTATTATAAAGTTCCGTCCCCTGAGAAGAATTCATAATATCTTATCTCTTCATCTGAAGGAATGAAATTCACTGTGAACAGCAAAGTCCAAAGTCAAGTTTAAACGTACCCAAATCGTTCTAGCATCTTCAGCTCAGTTTTCATGTGGTGGGCATGAGCATTTGCATGTGGACCTGCATAGCACAGACAATGTTATGAATTAAACTTCGACTGTACAGTTTCTTTGACAATGGTCAAAGACCGTTCATAGCATTTGGAGATATTAGTCGGCTTTTGTGATCACCAATATAACAGCCTAAGGAAATATCCAAGTCTATCCCCTTTGCCCTAGGCCTGTTTGCACATCAGAAGAGAATGAATTTCAACTTCAGAGCAAGACTTGTAATAATCAGCTTTACATGCGCAACTTTACAAAGGAATCAGGCATCACATGCCTTCGATGACATAATCAGATGCAGTCTGACACTAATACCTTAGGAGAAAGTTAACTTTTCATATGAAAAGTGGATATTTTCTGCAGAGGAAGTTATATTTAATTCAGCAAAATCATATGGGTATCTACTAGAAATGGACACTTCGACTGACCTTCTTAATCCGAGTTTTTTTACTGAAGTTCTAACTCTAAGAGAGAGGCATAAAATCACACTTGCAAACGAAAAGCAAATTCATCTCATAAAAAGATAACGTAGCATCATATTTCGATTTTCATACATTTAATGGCGAATGTTACTCTGTCAGTCTTTCTTCTTGCTCGATAAACAGTTCCATAACCACCTGTTGAAAGAGGTAAATGCAGATTAGAAATCAACGAGATAGCAATTACCACCCAACACAATAGTGCAGCTTGTTACACCAACTGCCAAAATTCACTGTACCTGATCCTTCTGCTTCCTCTACTGTGTAAGAATCAAATTCTGGATACTCTGACTTCTGTTGGTCCTGGAAAGGAAATCAACTGTAAAGATGTTTGCAAGATAAATTGGTGGTACGTTTAAAGTGAAGGCCAAAGTTCATAAGGAATCCTAAAAAAACACTCCAAAAGCAACAGAACATTTGACGCCTGAATAATGTCAGGACTAGCAGTCAAAGATAATGTACTCATGGTAATTGTGTAGGTCAATCCATCAATAAAACATAATGGAAAACACTGAATGTTGACTACCTTTGAAGAGTTGTCAGCACACTTTTCATGAACAGCTCCACCATTCCTTCCAGTGTGCTTGGCCTTGTCCCTCAAAGCAATATTGTTCTGATCTTTTTTGCCTCTCCTTTCTTTACGGAGAACGTCCACTTTAGTGTTCTGATGTGACATTAAAGAAGTTTTCTGCTTCGATGCTGGCTCGAGCTGAAGACCATTCTTCTTATCAGCTGAAAACTTTGCCAAAGACTTTTGCCCACCAGATTGAGGCTTTGCAGGAACCAGAGCCTTACTTCTTTCTTTACTATTAGCTGTGTCCTCTAGCAAAGGCAACGGTTTACCTCTGGGACTTCCCATGGTTGTGTGGCAAAGAATGTCCTCAAAAAAACGCTTTCCAAATGAGTCAAGTGAATGCTTCTCTTGTTCAGCCGTTTCTTCAGTACAGCTGTGATCATTTAAGGGCTGCTCAACGATGTCCTCGACTCTTGCTTCAGGAAGGTGCTTGTTTATGATGTCTTTGTGGGAACCAACAGAAATAGAAGGGTTCACTGATTCATTGTAGTCAAGTTGATCAAGTTTTGTATACAAAGATGTACCAGTATCCATCTTAGCTATCGGATCAATGGGATCAGGTTCATCTATTCCTAGATATGCTGATATTTCGGCTAAGGTTTTAAAAACATATTTACATCCTTCCCCTTGAGCTTCAGGCTTCTCTAAGACAGCCCCAATATTGCTATGATTTCCATCCTGGTGTCTTTCCATTTCTACAGACTTGTGTTTGCCATCATCTTGCAAGGCATTTTGCTTGTGTTCACTCCCCTGATCATCATCATTATTTGATGGATACTCCAAAAGCTCAACCGCTGAAGTTGCCTTCAATGGGGTCACAGCCAGGTTATCAAAGTTCTCCAAAGCAACTTGCATTGGCATGTCGGTTGGTAAAGCATTTAGATCAAGTACCTAATAAGGCAAAGAAAAAATTACATTCACTAAACTTTCAGCACCTCAAACTCATCCACACTAAACAGTAAAATATATATACACACAAACTCCAGAAAATCAAGGCCTTACTGCAAAACTCTTTCCAAACAACCAATCCACATCTCAAACCCACAGCCGACCTAACAATAAGAGAAAGTACATCTCTTTGCTTTTTCTCTGAAGATGCTAGTCATATGTGGCACACCTACATCCAAGTCTATGACCTCTAAAACCGATAAAAACAGTACTCAAATTCCATTCTCCAACTATTTTGGAACTCCAATGTCTTGATTCCGCCAAACAACCTTATTTTCAATCTACCTCCAGACAGCATAGCAGGATTGTACACCTCACTATACCTTACTACCTTACAACACCATTGAAATATAGCATAAGCCTAAGCTACTTGATTAACTCTACACAATAAACAATCAACTTCCACAATTCATTGCCTCGACAATTTCATTAAGCGGAATTCAGCTAAGTTAATCCTAAGAACAACAACAATAACAGTACCATATCCTCGAATCCTCAGAAATCAAACTATTTCCTGCCTACTTAAGTTAAGATACAACAAGGAGTCATACTAAAAAGTCGAACTATTTCTCTTCTTCATCACGCCACATCCAGCAAGACACAATACTAAGTCAAAGGACCTAAATTAGGTGCTTGAGTATAAATGAAGCCTAACATTTGCAACTATAGGTTCCGTATCGACATTCGATGACCTATACATTAAAACACGCTCCACAACTTTGTTCAACAATCACAGTCAACATAACAAATTACTATCACAACCAGATTAATCACATCATTTAAAAATAAAGTATTGAAATGAGGAGTTGCTTACTATTCTACAGCTTGAACCAAATCTCTCTTTCTCCGCCTCATTTCCTGCAGTTCATAATTACCTCAATTAATTACTCAAACTAAACAGCAATTAAAATTAAATAATAAAAATAATAATAATTCAATTGATAGTAAGAGATAGTAATTTTACCTTGAATTGATCTCAAAACGGCGCGTTTTTTCACCGGGAGCACAACTTCATTCCCAAGCTTCTTCCTCTTCCTAACATACGTTCTCCCGTAAAACGACGTCGTTGCTCCGAACAAATCGATCTGAATTCTCGGCGGCGTAATCGCGAAGAATCTGCCGAAAGTGCGGAAGGCGGCCATGGAGAGCAAAACGAAGTCGTTTTTGGTGAGGAAAAGCGGCGAATTAGGGATGAAGCAAAGAAATCGGATAAACTCCGGCGAAGTACGGAAGAGAGAGCATTTTCCGGCGAGTTCAGCTGGAGAAGCTGGGCGTCCGATGGACATGAGTACGGCGGCCAAATGCCAGGCCTTCTCCATGTAATTGTCGGCGCAAATCGGGAGCTCGGAGGTCGTGATTTGAGATTCCATGGCGGATAAGAGGTAGATCGGGGCGGTGGATTGGGGAAATTAGGGTTTTATTTTCAGGTGGAAATGTTTGAAAGATCCATGGAGGAGGAGAGAGAAAATGAGAGAGAGAGCAGAAGAGCGGGAAGCTTCAGAGAGAAGATTGAAAAGAAGTGTTAATTTTGTGAGATGTGGAGCATTATCATCCCAAATGTTCCCGCCATCGTCTTCTGCGAAACTTTTCGAATTCTGTGTACCGCTTTGTTTCTGTTGTCGTGGGCTCTTCACCTCGTGTTGGGCTTTAGTACTAGTAGTCCAGTCCGATAGTGGACTACAAAACATTTTCTTTCTTTTACTAGTTCTTGACTTCGTAGTCAACAAATTATTCGACATTAATTGAATTAGTCGTATCCGAGTCATTTGGCCACAACTTCAAATCTATGGGTGACAATTTTGTCTATTAGAAATTTGTTACGAACAAAATGTTTTATGCAAAAGAGTAGTGAACATCATTTACGGAGTACAAGCGATATATAAACACAAGTAAAAGTGGTCGTTTGGTTGTTAAGTAAGATTATATAGCAGAGGAGTCCATAATTATTAACTTCCATGAGCGGAAAAAAAATTGAATTTCTAAGGGCTCGTTCGATACCACTGTAATTTTCAAGGTTTTTTTTTTTTTTAATACTTGAACTTATTAGTTTTGCTGGAGAAAACCAGCAGAAAGATAAAGGTCTCGTACTTTGTATGTAAGGTGAAGTTGACCATTATTAGGACTCTCACTAAAAGTTTGGACTAAGAAAATAAAATAATAGAGAGCATCTTAAAATACGAAGTAATAGATATTTATTCACTTTCGCCGTAGGTTGATCTCAGTACTCATTCATTAGTTTGAACAGAAGTGAGATCACATCCCATCTGAGTAGTTGTTAATGCGACTATGTTAATGAGTTGTGCACTTGGCAACATGTCGTTGGAACTTAGGAGGGGAATGAAAGTTGGGCACTTGGTGATGAAATTAAAGTTTGAGAGCTCACCCTATGAGACTATGAATAAGAAAGTTTTACACTATTTAAGGTTTTATTACAATTATTCATATATACCAAAATTTGAAATTATACTCCAGGTTTTTAATAATGTTAGTCATACGTAACAAGTACCAATATTGAAGTATTGGTACAACTCTAAACATTACAACTTCATACGAGCTATTGATAGTCAAATGTATCAATTAGACAAGTATGAAAGTCAAAATATTGCAATTTTAAAGTTAGAAAGAGTATCATTATTATTGTTAAACGAAATTGTAACAAACAACAAAACCCAATATTTTTTTTTTCTTTTTTGCAGATTAGTAGTTGACTGATCAACTTCTCAGGTACAACTCATATTTTAGCTCGATTCCATTTGAATAAAACACGGGAATGAAATTTTGATCCGAAGCTCATGTACACAACGCAAGTCGAGTGATTGACTTGGCTAGACCCAAATATACCCAGGTGGGGAGCGAGCCAGCAAAGTGAGTGACTCAGTGAGCTACGTGGTTGGGTCAGCCAAAAGTAAGTAAAATACCGACTTATCTACAAACGCGGGAAAATCACCAACGGTAACCAGACACCTTCAAACCCTAAATCCCCAAATTTCCCCCCTTTTCTATTTTCTGGACACAAAAAAAAATCAAAATCGAATTTATTTATAAAAATCCAATCCAACAATGGCGGACGACGGAGAAGATCCGTACGCCTTCGTTATCCACCACTGTCGCTACTCTAATTCTCAAGAAGATCTCCTACTACGCTCCAATTTCGTCCGACAAGACGCCACCGTAATCGCCACCGTGGCCGGCGAATCGTCCCCCCCGGCGGAACATACCGGCGTGAATCAGCGTGAATTTGACGGCGGGGGTGGTTCAGGGGGAAGTCGCGGTGGCGGGAACGAAAATGATTCTGCGGTGGCGATGAATCTAGGGTTTGGAGGAGAGAGAAAGGAATCGCCGAAATTGAAGATAGGTGATGTTGAGGTTAAGATGGTCAATCCTCTACGTTGCGTGGCGCCGGATGGTGCTGAGCGTAGTGTCGAGAATTTGGGGTCGCAGAGGGGGGGAGAAGGTGCGGTGGAGAGTGGCGTGAAGAAGAAGCTGGTATTTGAGGGTGGTACGCAGGTGATTGAAGTGGAAGGTGTTGTCAACAATGAGGAAATTGGTGATACTCAGGTGATTGCAAATGGAGAAGGGGGAGAAAACGCGAGTAAGGATGAGGAGGTGGTGTGTGTGGATACGGAGGTGATTGAGGTTGTGGAAATGGCTAATTCAGAGGCGGTGGTGGTTGAAACTGAAGAAGAGGGGGTAAATTGCGCGGAGGAGATAGTTGGTGTTGATACGGAGGTGGTTAGGGTTGAGGAAGGGGTTGAGAATCGTGTCAAGTTTAAGGAGTTTGTTGATGTTGATACAGTGATGTTTGAGAGTGAAGAAGAGGGAGGAAATTGTGCAAAGGTTTGTGGAGAAACGGAGGTGATTGGAAGTGAACGAGAGGGAGGGAATTGTGGTAAGGTTGATGGGGAAACGAGCAAGCACGAGGAGGTAGGTAATGAAGAGGCGGAAGTGATTGTAATTGAGGAAGAGGAAGAGAATTGTGCAGATGGAGGTGGAGAAAAGAGTAATGTTGGTCAAGAAGACGAGGAAGAAATGTATAGGATAGGGAGGGATGGTAAACAAGGAAGTGGAAAGGCGGAGGAGGGGACGAGAATGAGAGAGGAGGAGGAGGTTAAGAGAGGGGAGAAGAGGAAGTTGCCTAGATCAATGTTTGAGCAATGGTTTGATGGGCTTAGAAATGATCAAGGTTGTTCGAAAGATGAGAGAGTGGAGGGAAAAGGAACTGAAAAGTCCGAGGAGGATAGTGAAGCTTCAACAGCAGTAAGGTGCATTTTGGATGTTCTCAAATTTCTTGTTGGTGAGAAAAGCAGTAATGTTGATGATACTGAAGTCGACATTTTCGAGACTGCCAAGAGACGGGGGATGACGTTTCCTCGGCCTAGATTCCGGCAATCAATGGAGGATGATGCTTAATTTATTTGTAGTAACCTGTAGTGTAGACTTTTAGCCTAGGTTGATGTCAATGTCCCACAAAGTTGATAGCTTTCTATGTACTCTGCATCTAGTAAATGCTTTAAGGCCGGCTTAAAGTTGTAAAATGCCTTGTATCTATTGAAAGCAACTTTGTAAATTTTTGTAGGATTTTAGTTTCCTCAAAAAACTTGTTTGTTGTGATGAGAAAAGGATGGCCCTTCTATACTCCTCTTACTTTCTTTATAATTGTCTAAATTTTAAGCATACTACCTTTGCTATAATTGTGTCCAAGTTGCTTTCATAGGCTTCTTTATCTCAATGGACTATAGTCCTTCACTCCTTCCCATGATTTAGATGTCATATTTATCTCAACTTTACCTTAGGATAAGTAATTACGTGAGGTCACGAAAGTTTCTCAGCTTCTACAACTTTTCCGTTTGATCTCCACTCTGTATTTATTCCTAATTTTGTCCTAAAAGCTAATATGAGGTCACATAAAGAAATAACCAAATAAGTGGGTTTCTAAACAAGTTCCATGCATTTTTGTTTCATTCGTGAGTCATGACTCATGAGACAAGTGAGTATGACTTTTTCTTAAGGATAAATAAAATAAAATGTAGTGGTGGCAAATAAATTGAGTTCCAAAAAATAATTCAGATGAAATGGGGATGGTCAATATTTTGACTTGGTTTTCATGTTGACATTTATGAGAAGCAAGAAACAACATGAGAGACTAATTCTTAGGAAATGTTATGATCTTTCATTTACTACAGAGACATGCTGCTTGATGACTAATACTGTACCACGGATATTCAAGTCTTGCACGTTAAGATTGTACGTTGGGAGTTGATCTTACACCATGAGATTGATTTTCGTACTCTTATAAATGTACGATATTAATGGCTGTGCCATGAAATGTAGTATTCACCGCTGCTAAGAATGCAGAAAACACGTCCCTTATATTTGAAGGCGTTGTAATTGTCAAATACGAGGGAAGCCAAGTTATATGCCATTTTACTTACCGATGTGGGTGGATGAATTTCGAACTCATAGACATCTAATCGTACTTTATTTGAACTTTGAAGCGACTACCAATAGGCTACCACTCCATTTTCCTGTATAGACAAGGGACTGAGGGAGTTTTTTTTTATTCAAAGACACAGTGCCTGTACAAAAATTGCCTGATAACTTAAAGATGCCCAAATGGTTGTACAATGTTTGCAACCAGAGTAATCTCCATATATATATTGACAAGCTTGGTTTACTGTTTACAGGCATCTCTGAAAGCTCATTTCCAAGTTACTTGGCGAAGCGGGAAACTAGGTGCTTCCGAAACATAACTCACCCCATAAGGATGATATATGTTAGTTATAATAGACTAATATACATTACCCCAAGAGCTCACCATCTTTTCTGCATTATGAACTATTTATGCTACAAAGCTTCCATCAACTATACAAAAAGGCAACCCATATTACCCGAGCCAATCCAAGTTCAAAATAGGCACTTGGGGGGTGGGGTGGAGACCATAACGGAACTTTTTAAACAATGTCCGAGGAAAGTCAAGGATGGACATCATTGCTAGGCATAAGTCAAGCTCGGATGTGAGAGGGGCGA
Organism: Spergularia bocconei; assembly: GCA_963457585.1. Taxonomy (NCBI): domain Eukaryota; kingdom Viridiplantae; phylum Streptophyta; class Magnoliopsida; order Caryophyllales; family Caryophyllaceae; genus Spergularia; species Spergularia bocconei. The sequence continues at coordinate 30,524,196 of OY734942.1, forward strand.
ATAGAGCTACTACTGGCACTTCCTTGCTGAGAGATAAAACTAGAGGTTGGACAAAGGAGCTCAGCTTGAGGAAATGAGCCATTCGATGGAACATCGAGAAGCAGATCCTGATCGGAGAATTCATCTTCACAATTCATGGAATCAAGCATGAGAGAGCTACCATCAGTTGGCAAGGCAAAAACATTCCTCGGCGGTGGAGTTAAGTATGATGCTTCATTGTATATAGGTCCCTTCTTCTTGTAGTCTACTTTCAGAACCACCCTTTTGGGGCTCCTCATTGTTGATTTTGATTCTGCAAGGAAACATTGATATGGTTTGGTAAGTCAAGAGAGCATAAGAAGAATTTGCATGCAAGTTATGATACTTGAGAAAGAGCAAAAACTTCAATAGATATTTTCTTTGTTACTCTACATAATTGACAAGATTAACTCAAGGTGATCATTCATGGACTTTGATTCTTGATTAGGTGGGTGCATGCAAGAAACAAATGCATAATATTGGAAACATGCTGTACGACTAAGTCATAGATTGATTGAGAATAGATCTAAACAAACACGGGGCGGGGGGGGGGGGGGGGAGCTCAAGTATTGCCATTAAGATTTGATCAAGTTGCAAAAATGTTGAAAAAGTTTTCATCTTCTAACTGCAATGGGGTAACACTGAACATCATACTTGGACAATTATGAATAGTTGTTGTTGGGTGAATGTCTAACCCTGCTCAATATTCAGATCGAAAATCCATTCTTCAATTCAGAAGATAGATGAACCAATAGAAGGAATTGCGACTCACCAGGAGTAAGATGATTATGGTTCTCCCGGGATCTTTTTCCACTAAACACAGTACCAGCAAAACAGGATTTAGCTCCTGATTTGCTAATCTGCTCTTCCTTACTCTCTTCAGCTTCATTTTGCTGTAAGCAAAGGGTCAAATAGGTCAGACATATATATGCAACTTGACATAATACCGTATCAAAGAGAAACAGTCCAAACCTTGAGTATATTATAATGCTCTACCCATTTGGATTTCGACGAGTTGCATAAAGCAAATCTCTTCAGGGTCTTGCAGTCTTCAGTATTAACTCCTGGGACAGAAGTATCCATTACCCCATCTGCAAGCAATTGCTGAAAGGAAGATAGGTTCTCTTTGAAGTGAATGTTACCAAACATGCTTTCGAGGCTGCATGAGCAAGAAAAAGGATAAATCAGTTTCAGTGCTCTTTACAGAATGAAACCCACACCAACGTGAAGGCAATAAGTAGGAGATGTGTTTAGTCAGTCACATAAATCATCAAGGAGCAATGACACTAACCTATCAGCGCCTGCAGATGTATCGACAGAAGGTAGGTATTTGAGTAAACCTTGCTGTTCCTCATCTGTTAAGTAGCCTCGGAAAACATCGAAGTTAACAACTTCCTGCACCAAACAGAACTTTCTACATGTTAAATACAAAGTGGCACCACATCCTATACGACTAGATGTAAAACATTCAAGTATCTAGAACCCTGGTCTTAATGAATAACAATGCAAGACCACAAAATCAACCTCATACCCAGCAATACTTCGCTGAATCATGGGCAACAATGTGGCTTATTTAAACTAAGTTGTGATACAAATTTAGTGAGCAGCATTCAAAGGCGACTCCAAAATAGATAAACAAAGGAATTGTGCCTATAATTACATGAAACAGGAACTCACAGTTAAGTCAATGCAGTTCAGTGGAGACTTATGATTGCACAAGACCTGGAACTTCTCATTGCTGTACTTGTCCCTGAAAAAGAAATATGGGTAATTACATCAATAAAATTCTTATTGCGAACATCATGTCCCTTCATAATTGCAACTTCTGATCAGGGTCCCCATCACACTTAGATTTTCCAGAAATAAACTTAAAGACAACCGACCAAGTATAATAGATATCTCTAACTTTAAAATCAGCTCAGAGAAACCAAAAAGACCCAATCTGTGAAAATCACTACAAGCTACGTCCAGAATCTCATATATTAGTTACCTCTTCGGGTAATCCAACTGCATGATTTGACCATTTAGTTTCTTGACTTCTTCAACCCTAGAAAAAGAGTTATTCACACTCTTGCTGTCACTGAGTGACAGTAGTGATGCAGCTTTTGAGTAGCTCTGAGCTCTATAAGGGTTATTTTCAACTGAAAGGGAACTTGCTTCAGACTCCTCTTCTCTTGCAATGGAGCTAGGATGTCTTATGAGAACACTTCCATGCCCTATTTCAACAGACACCATTGGGGCCTCACTCTCAAAGAGCAAGTCCTCCTCCGAAGAGCCAGAGAAGTGAGAAGCTTGTTCATGTAAGATGGTACACAAATCTTTTCTCAGCTTCTCAACTGATGACTGCTTGGTACGGGTTACACATGTTCTTTTCCTTGAAGGAATCAGTGCATCCCATACAATGGATTGTGCTGGACCTGAAAAACGGAGAGGGATAACGATTTATAGAAGGCAGAATAGAAGATAACAATGAAGTGGTTGAACAATATCCCATCACATAAGTCATAGCAAACTGATTAGTTAAAAAGGAAGCCAAATCAAGGAAAAAAATGATTCATTTCTATGTAAGCTACTCCGAATACTTTACAATGATATCACATTCAATTAATTTGATATATTTCAGCAATCTATAAGCTGAAGCCTGAACTATTTTACAGCCAATAAGGTATGACAAAGGAAAGATCCAATATTTCCTTCTACACATTTAGAAGTTCCCAATAAGGACAATAAGGTATGACGAGAGAACTAGAGAAGATCAAAAAATTCCTCCTACAGATTTCTATGTTCCCCATAACTCTAAAGACATATTAGAGCACCCAGCCCAAGGATATGGCCTCATTACTTCCGTCCACAGTCACAAACTCACAATCCTAAGGATGCTAAATAATTATCAGAACTATCATCCTTTACCTGACCAAGATGCTATAGATTGTAGTCAATGCAAAATCCTAACATTAGCATCATCTTCAAGCATAACCAAAATAATACAGGCAGATAAGCATCTGACCTGTCAGGTCACTAGCATCTCCACTGCCAAACTGAGCACAACTATCCGAATTTGATATGGCAGAGCCTGAACTTGATCTGTTACTTGTATCCTCGTCTATGTTCTTCTGATAACCCTGATAATGATCAGGGGTAAAATCTCTATCAATAGCCATTGTATTTTCATAATTCAGCTTCCTTTTGTTCAACTTTTCATCCTTCTTCTTCAGAGAAATGCTCTTCATTCTCATGGCCCTCTGATCCTCATAATCATCAGGATCGACTCTAGCATGAAGAGGTGTATAGTTTAAAAGAGTACCCTTGGTTCTCCATCTAGAACCACATGCATTGCAGAGAACAGGCTTCTCCGGGGGACCATTGCGCCAAAGAGGAGTGCCTGTGTCAAGAGTGCGGTTAGAAATTATGACATAAAGCAATGGTCTGATACTAGTAACGACCTATTGCAAAAACATTGATAAGCATAGAAAAGAATCAAATTTCACGCCTCGTTAATGACTAATGCCAATATCAATTCTAAGAACTCAGGGATAGCATATTGATCTTACAGCATGGTCCTAAAAAAATTTGAAGTTTTACATTAGTATGGTGCAATATTTTCCACACTACCAAACACTCCAAGAGACAATAATCCTCAGAAAACCATAAAAAAAAAGTACATACATTCATGTCATGGTCAGACTTTCCCTTTACTCGCACTTTATTAAATACTAACTATATATGTAATCTCTGAGGAACTAACAATTGTGATCACTGCCACTCTAGCCTCTAAACCAAGTCTAGGGCGTAAAGCACTTAACAACATTGTTCAACACACACCATACAACAGAAAAATACAGTGAATTACATGTCCAGAGGGGCTCCAACCCGGATTACACCTACACCTTAGAACAGAAACACCTACATTTTAGCACAGAGATACCTACATAGAAACGTCTAACGACCAACAAGGGCGAGACAAGGAGTTCATAGAAGGAGAGCTGAGAAAGAAGCCAGCAATCCTGGAGCAAGAATACGGACTTTGCAACCACATAAAGGCTACAAAGAAATAATGTGCAAGGCCATAAGAAGTGATAGCTCAGGACAAGAATAAAATACCATCATGAACCTATAAAACTAAAAGCACTGATAAGAATACGAGAGAAGACCACAGGAACTGCTACAAAAGGCGCAGTTAGACATGACATTGGCCGAGACAAGGAGCTAAGATGTTGTGACAATACCCAAAACAAGTGATACATGAGCATTCTCATTCTAAGGGTCTAAGATCATTGGGTTATACAATTTCACCTTATGAAGCTCGTAAGCTTGGTGATCATGTCTACCATGACAATGCCAAATACAAGGAGAGCTAAACTATAGTATAGATGATTCTACGACGAAAGGAGGTCAACTGTAAGAATTGGGAGACACAAAAGAAAGAGAGAAAATGGCAATTCAACACAGAATAACCCCAATGTAGGCAAGAACATGGGGTAATTAAGAAGAAAGGTTACTAATCGAAACGCAACAAACTTTGGGACAAGAATAGCAGCACACCACCAAGACTTAGGTACAAGTTAGGTTGATCATTGAACCATGCCCAATCATTTCTGATTGAAGCATTGTAATTTTTGGAATTTGGGGGCACCAAAAATGCTTGAGATCAAGAATCAAGCAAACTCAATTTCAGTTTCAGCAAACTCCTAATCATATAATTCCAATTCCAATTAGAGTCAAAGACCCACTCCTAAAACAAAACAAAACTAAAACCCCAACACATTCATTCATTTGTTCATAACACAGAATTCCTAAATTTAAAGGAACCTGCAAATTTTTGTTTTTAAACATTCAATCAAAATTTCACAAACATACAAAAATCACATCACATTCATCAAATTCATTTGATTTGCACATACTTCACTCCCCAACTCCCTCAACTTAATTACAAATCTACAAAAGTCAATTTCTTTCTTCCTTTGATTTGCACAATTTACAACAAACAAAGAAGAAGAACAACAACAACATAAAAAAAATCAGTTGTTTATAACACATTATTATTATATTTTTTCTGGGCAATCAAATTCAACAAACAATTCAATGACAAAATTAAACTCACTTGCAACACCACAGTGATAGCAAGGTCCTTGCTTCCCCATATCCTCCCTATTTCTCTTTTTTTTTAATTAGTTCAACAATTAAACCCCAATTAAAGTGAAATAAAAAAAATGAAAACTTTTCTTAGAATCAAAATTAAACAAAAAAGATTAAATCTTTACAACCCTTTATTGCATACCCACTAAAACCCAGATGGATTTTTGGAGAGAGAATTATAATAATTCACAAAAACCCCATGACTAAAAATAGTTAATTTAATTAATTTAACAGCAGAAAATTGCAAATCATGAACTGAATTTATACTGGGGAGTAAAACACACACACAAAAAAAAAAGATTGGATTTTTATGAAATAGCTCAAATTTAGAAAATTTCAATGAAATTAGAATTAAAAATAGGAATCTGAAGAAATAATAAATCAGAGTAAAAAGGAAGAGAAGAGAAGGTAGAAGAAGAGGAAAGGCAGGTTGAAAATGGAGGGCGTGTATTTGTAATTGTGTAACATGGACCTTTTTCTTTATATAGTTTTTATTTTTTTCATTATTTATTCCCATTTATTAATTATTATTTTTTTCATTAAATGTTTTTTTTGAGGTTTTAGTAGTATTTGTATGTGAAGTAAATGTTTCAGCTTTCTTGCCTAAAAAATAGAAGAACATATTTTCTAACTTTTATTTTCATTGATATTTTTCTGTTAAATTATTGGTCATGTTAGCACTATTCATAAATTTAGTGACTGTTTTATTTCTTATGCTTGTTTGGTTTAATTTGCCATTTCTTGTGATGGTGAAGGAAAACTTGAGTTGGTAAAATGGGATTTAATTAATTGTTTATTTTAGGGGGAGAAGATGATGTGATGAGATGTGGGAGGGTTAAGGAATATTATTAATCCTCCTAAATGTATTTTTTTTTATTTTATTTTTATTAATATTATGATGTATGTCTCACTGTTGACTATGGACTTTTCTGCCTTCCAGTTCCACCCTTTCCTCACCCACATTTGTTTTCCAATGGGGAGTTTGGGGGAGGTTAGCAATTTTTGGGATCAAAGTTCTATTAAAGGAAGAAGATGCTATACAAGGTAGAGATCTATTAAAAGACATGCACTCCCCTCTCAAAAAATCAAAATCAATTCAAAAATTAAAAAGATCTTATGAGATGATGATATTGATTGATATCTTGAATTTAAGAGATTTTGATTTTGAGATTTTATGATAAGTTAAATGTGCAAAAGAATTTCAAAGATGAATCCGGATAGATATGTTGGTTAGGATGGCTCTGTAAAGAATTGTATTATTCTGATATTGGTTCGTTTGTCGTCATCGATTTATTATTGTGGAGCTTTGTGCCTTTTTATGCACAACGGTAACATAAATCCTAGCTCGAAAAGTAAAATGCCCCATCTAATATAAAATTCCAATTAGCAAACGACAACGAATCAAACATTTAGTTAGGCAACGATTTGTCGCTACCTGGTAACGATCAACAACTCACACTAGTATCGCCGAGATTGGATCAGGTACTGAGAACGGTTTTTGTGGGGCCGAGGATGATGCCGTGAGGAGGGTGGCAGAAACTGACAAATACATCGATCCTTTTTATCATTTTCCCCTTTCGATACTTTCTGTCCAATCCTTCTCTAACAAATAAGCTTATAGGCCTAATTGCAATTCCGAGGACAAGTTGGGTGAAGTGCACATTAAGAACCGTGGCGCAGTTCATGTGGGCCGTGGAACTAACCCTCGCCAAGTGAAATAGGAAAGAACACATTCCTAACCTCGGCACCATTACTACACTGGAGAGTATATATTCTTGTTCTGCATTTCTTCCCCCTAAAAATTGCATAAGAATCGCACCACTTTTATCATCAAAAATAAAGATTTCTTTCTGAATTTGTGATGGAATCGTCCTCCATTTGTGGGTCTTTTTGATATAATCCCCATTTCATATAAAATTAAACCCCACCAATTTTCTTTGGCATTCATCCCTTTTTCCAGGTTCGTTTTCGCTGAATTATAATGTACTTATTGATTATAATCTTGTTAATTTACGCTATTGATTTGACATGATTTGATTGATGAGTAGTTGTAATGAATTCATTTCTAATTTGATATATTTTTTTTTTTTTTGTAATTGTTGTTTGTTAATCGTATTTATGTTTTGTGTCTTTTTAATTTGATGGGTATGATTGTAATGCGTAGTTTTAGGGAAATCGGGATGAACATTCATCGGATGAATTATGGGTTTTGTAATTCATGGGGTTTGATTTTGATTGATGGGTGTTGTTTCATCTGATGAGGAGAAAATTTCATGGATTTAGGTTAGTTAAACCCTAGGGTTTACGCCACGTCCCGCCTTCCCCAACGCCGCCGGGGCTAAAAACGAAAAAAATGGGTAAACGAATCTTCTTGACTTAACAAAATTACTATAGGCATGAAAGAAAACTAGCCATTGCTTTATGCTTATGCATAACTCTGATATGCATCTTATAGTATAAAAGTCGATTCTCAAAGTATGTCACGTTGGACATGGCTCATAGTACTATGCACCTGTTAAATGTCACCTTGGCTACCATGTAGGAAGAAGGAAGGTGTTGCGCTTATTAAAAAAGGAGATGGGATATTCATTTAGTGCTTGACCTAGCATGTGTAAAGAAGAGCAAATTGATAGATTAGCGAAGATGGTAAAATGAAGTTACGAGGGGCATATGAACACTGTAGAAGATGTAGTAGGTTGGGTGAGAGTGACTCGACACGACATGGTATTGATGATTACGGTCATATTGTGTGGCGACTGATATGGCATATTTGAGGGATAGAATTCAGGGCTATGAGACTGTAGTATGATCTATTTGTTTTACCCATTTTCAGGGATTTGGTGTCATTCTTTACTGCTTTTTGTTACTAAAATTTTTGGTCCTCACAATTCATTCTTGTAGTTCTTGATACCTAACACAAGTTCTTTAGTCCCCTCAAAAAAAAAAAAAACTCAATTTCTTTAGGATTCAGGCTTTGATATTGTTGTTCGTTCTCAACTTTTGTGATCTTACTTTTTGAACAATACAGAAATAATTTTTCACTTATGTGTAAATTTGGTAGTTTCATGACTCATTGACTGTGAATTGTGGGCCTGTGGCAAGGTGTTTATGCAGTTGTCTGGTTGGCAATGAAAATCAGTGTCCTTCGGTCTTGTTGTCTAGAAAGTTGAAAATTTGTTTTTTTTTTTTCCCTTGTATGATTTTTAAACTTTTTTCATCTGTTTTTCAAATGTGTTTCACTAATTTTTCTGTTGATTTTTCATAATTTATTTTCAAGGTTTTAAAAACTCATTTCTTTCACTCATTTTGAAAGTTCTGGTTGTTGACATGTTTCACTACTTTCTCTTTTGAATTTCCGTACTATTTTTTTGAACTTATAAAACTCATTTGCTCACTACTTTCAACTTTTATTGCCCACAAATGGTGGTTTCAGAGGATAATTGATGTTAGCTGTCCTTAAGTTATCTTGAGGTCAATACTCTGCTGTTGTTGTTGCTGCCATCATTGTGTGGCTGGCCTCAAATAATTGTACTTCTGTGGGAAGTTTCACTCACCTTCGGTGTTAGGCCCCCCATTTCGGGGAACTGGAAATTTGTCGATTGTTTGTGTTTTTGACTTCCAAAAAATTCTTTGTTCCACATCTGTGTGCGCCTTTTCTTGTTGTTCGTAGGACGGGTGTGCGTGTTGTTTTATATGTAATCTGAGCATGTAATTTTAGGCTTTTAGCAAAGACGGATATGGAGGTGAAATGATAACATCATTGATTAGTTATAGCAATGTTCTGATAGGCCCCTTTAAGGAGCGACTATGGGCTCAATAATGGACGAGGAAAGACAGTTGGAGCATGGTGATTCCTCTTTGTTGATATCCCTTCCGAAAAGACGGAAAGTATCTGCAGTTCGTGATTTTCCTTATGGTTGTGGCCCAAATGCAGCATCAGTGTGCGAGCAAACCAAACCAAAGGGGGTCCAAGGGCTTGATGGGTTGAATGTGGACAATGTTTTGAAAGAGGTTTTGAAAGATATTGAAAGCTGTGGGGAAATAGGTGGAGATCTTTATGAAGCAGAGAGGAATGAACAAATGGTTCAGCCTCGTGGTTTGAATGGAGTTGAGTTGCAAGCATCTAATTTTGCGTATCATAGTGAGGGGAAATGCAGAAATGAAGATTTGAAGCACCTCTCAGCTGAGAACCTTAATAAATCTGAAGAGGTTCAATTTTTCGAGGAAACCCCAATTTTAAGGGATGAAAAACATGGTGCATCAAATGATACGATGGGGGCGAGGCTGGAACGTCCAACTATATCTAAAAATGCTGGTGAACTTGCTCCCAAAGAGCTTGGTGATGCTGCTAGTAACCAGATGGATAAGGAGGGAGCTAGTGCAGAGCAGCTTTTATTACCACATTTTCCAATTCCATCACATCATGTCTGTAAGGAACGAAAATATCCAACCCCAAGAAAGGTTTCTGCAGTTCGTGATTTTCCTGCTGGCTGTGGCCGTCATTTGACAATCTCTGTCAAAAACTGTCAAGTGGTCGAGGTTAAAACTGATACTAAGATGGATGAAGCAGGTGTAGTGAAACAAAACGGAAGCAACCTTGATGGGGACGAGAATTGTGAGGATAAAATACATGATACCACCTCCAGAACAAGCTTAAATCCACTGCATACACATGAAAACCGTTCAGAGGCCGATAAAGGGGTTGCTGTAAAGGTGATTAAAGCACCTATGTTGGGCCAATCTTCTGAAATTGTGGGTGGAGAGAAACAATCTGAAGACAACAATCATGAGCAGCATTTGCAGGATATGGAAGAGTTAGAGTATGGTAGTAAAGATGAGAATGATGTTATAAGTTTGCCGGATAGGCTGAAGAACGATCTCGTGGTTTATGAGAAGAAAAAATCAGATGGTCCTTTGAGTAACAACATTGAATTGCCTGAAGTGAATATTGCTGATACAAAAGTTGAAAAGGGTGTCACTGTTCTAGGTCTAATGTCTGCAGCTTCTTGTCCGTGGAGACAGATGAAGAAGCCAGCAAAGTCGAGCCCTTCCCTGGTTAGTGCTAAAGGAAGCAAGCGAAAGAAGTTTGGTAATGATGCACGACATAGACAGAAGCGTTCTCTTACTAAATCTAAGGACAATGCAGATGAAGACAATGCAGATAAGTTGCCTGAAAAATCTATGATGATTGTACCTTATCACAACGAGAGGGAGGCTTGTGATGTACCTCAACCATTGGCTCTCACAGATGATGAATATTCTTCCGAGAATGAGGAGCACAATGACTTCCAGTTCCTTCCAAGACCACGTGAGTGCGAGGTCACCCTCCCTCCTTCTGGGATGGGTTCTTCAAGTGTAAGAGGTGCTCGTAGTAAGGTACGCGAGACCCTACGGTTATTTCAGGTACTTGTCAGAAAGCTACTTCAAGGAGAAGAAACGAAATCAAAAGAGAAGAGGAAAACTAGTAAAAGGGTCGATACACGTGCTGCAAATTTCCTGAGGCAAAAAGGAAAATATATTAACACAGATAAAGTAATAGGGGCTGTTCCTGGAGTAGAAGTTGGTGATATCTTTGGCTATCGCGTAGAGCTCGCAATTATTGGGCTCCACAGTCCACTGCAAAGTGGTATAGACACTATCAAGCAAGGCAAAGTCTCTATTGCAACAAGTGTTGTGGCTTCTGGAGGATATGACAATGATGTGGATAGCTCTGACGTATTAATATATACCGGTCAAGGTGGAAATCCAACAGGTCCTGATAAGGAGCCTGAAGATCAGAAGCTTGAACGAGGAAATCTCGCCTTAAAAAATTGCATTGATCTGAAGAATCCGGTGAGGGTGATACGAGGCTTTAAAGAGTCAAAGCCTGCAGATAATGGTGATGGAAGGTCTAAATTGTCTGCCACGTACACCTATGATGGACTGTATACTGTTGAAAGTTATTGGCAAGATGTTGGACCTCATGGAAAATTGGTCTACAAGTTTGAGTTGAAAAGAATTCCAGGTCAGCATCAGCTTGCTTGGAAGGAAGTGAAGCAGTCCAAGAAGTGTAAAGTGCGGGAAGGTAGTTGTGTAGACGACATTTCAAATGGGGAAGAGAAGGCCCCTATTTGTGCTGTCAATACCATTAACGATGAGAAGCCTCCACCATTTACCTATATTACTAGCATGATGTACCCTGACTGGTGCCGGCCTTTACCTCTGCAGGGCTGCGATTGTGTGGGTGGATGTTCTGATTCTGACCGTTGCACTTGTACCATAAAAAATGGAGGGGAAATTCCGTACAATTTTAGTGGGGCAATAGTTGAAGCAAAGCCCCTTGTGTATGAATGTGGTCCTTCTTGCAAATGTCTTCCTTCTTGTCCAAATAGAGTCAGCCAACATGGTATCAGGCTTCCTCTTGAGATCTTCAAGACGGAGTCTAGGGGGTGGGGTGTCAGATCGCTCTCTCCCATTACATCTGGTAGCTTCATATGTGAATATATTGGAGAGTTGCTGGATGACAAGGAAGCTGAACAAAGAGCTGGTAGTGATGAATATCTATTCGATATTGGTCAGAACTTTAATGATACTACTCTCTCGGATGGGCTGTCGGATCTTATGCCCGAGATGCCATCAGTTGTCACTGCTGTTGTGGAAAATATTGGTTTTACCATTGATGCTGCTAGGTATGGGAATATCGGGAGGTTCATTAACCATAGCTGCTCTCCCAACCTGTATGCGCAAAACGTTCTTTACGATCATGAGGACAAGAGAATTCCTCACATCATGTTGTTTGCTGCTGAGAATATACCCCCTCTACAAGAGCTTACTTATCATTATAATTACACTATCGATCAAGTTTTTGACTCTGAAGGAAACATCAAGAAAAAGGACTGCTATTGTGGCTCAGCTGAGTGCAGTGGTCGAATGTACTGATGAATTTAGACTTGCCTGACATTTCATTGTAAGTCCTGTTGATATTGTTAGTCCTTTTGATGCTATCTATTAGTCTCTTCTCTTGCATTGTGCTTAGTGCTTACTTTTGCTCTTGATTAGTTTGAACACATCACAGGCTGTAGTTTACGCATTCTCTGCAGTAAAAAGTAATACAAACTCCGTTCCCAAAAGATTGGTTGAATATCTAGATTGGTTTATCTATATAGTTTATATCGTTATAATCGATCAGTTTCTATACCTGGTGAGTAAAAAGGGAAACATTCTCATGTGGTCATATTGCCCTCTGTTGGAGAAAGCAAGTGTATATTGACAGGAGTTGAATGGACAACATTTATGTAAAAAGTAAAGGGATATTTAGGTATGTCCTCCGCCTGGTCATTAAAAATCAGAACTAACCTAGTTGATATGCTTTGAGTATGTGCTCTAAAGATATTTTTTTTCCTTTGTGCCTTGTTTGCTTTTCAAATTTCTTAGATTCAATTGAGTATACTTCTGATTCACTTAGGTTCAGTATTTCCGTTCATATGTTTAGAGATTTTAAGTCCAAGAGGACATGGCCTTTATAGACGATGCGCAAGCTCACAACAATCACAAGCAACTTGAATTTGTTGATAGTGAAGCACTGAAGCGTGAACACAATTGCACCCCCTTTACTTTATTATAGTGAAGGTGTAAGTCTCATCTAGCAATATCTCATTCAGGTAAATGACATTTCTGTACAGCCATTAGAACATCAATCTACCATTAGATTTTGCCTAAAGTGGCTTAACTTAACACATCTCCATCGTGCGAGGTTTTCTTGCCTAATGATCTTTACCTCAACCGCCTCATTCTGATGGTGTCTACCTTCTCTTTAGCATCAACCTTTTACACAAATGTTAGCTTTGATGCAAGTATTTTTCTTTAAGATGGCCAAACAGACTTCATGCAAAGATGTCCTTTCCAGTTACTTCATTTCAAAATGATCACATCTTGGACTTGAGATCAGCGACATAAGCGAGAGCACATGTCTCCTCACTGCTGATGTTAGCGGTGGGCATAAAAATAGCCGTGCATTTGATGTTCTCGCTTGGTGTGTTTCGTAGTGCACTACTGGCGTGCTTGAGAAGATATTATCTTTTAATTCTTTTGTCATTTGCCATACTGTTAGATTTGATGGGAATAATCTGGATTGTCAGAGAAGTTAGGAAACCTCACAGACACATGCTAGTCTTATCCTTAGAAAGGCTTTTTAAGTTGAGGGGAGATGATGCCATTTAGGGGATGATCCTTGATTTGGACCCCGGATAACTTTGAAAGAAGCAACTGGCTGTAACTATTCAATTGGGTGTTGTCCGTCGGGTGAGATTTTTGGTAAAAGAGGTTTTGATTCTGGGCATACTTGGGATGTGAGAGCAACTGTCTTGCATGACACAGGTTGAGATGTGATGCTGGGATCGTTTAAGTTGCCATGAACTCCAACTCAGGGTAATGTGCTGTTTCTATAATCAATACAGATAGAGTGTCAAGATTTTGCATTGTGTTTTAATTTAAGTGAAAGATGCACTCAATGTCAGTTGGGGACTTGAGGGCGATTCCAACCATCAGGCAACAACGATGATTAGCTGCATTGAATAAGAGTTGGTGAGTTACAGATGCAAGTCAATGTTCCATATTTTTTAGGCAACGAGTGCTGATGTCGGGTAATTTTAGCCTTAGGGAAGTCGTGCTTTTTATATGTTAAATTGCAGAATGATGAGAAAGCTTGAATTGCTCTAGTTTCTGATGCTTTACAATGTGCACAAATCTTGAAAAGCTCACTCTCTTTGATTTAGAGCGGTTCTTTGAAAATATTTCATGTCTTTGATGCAGAAGTAGTCTAACAAGGAGGCGCCTTAAGGAAGTGCGAGCAGGACACTGATAAGATGCCGCTGTTTTCCTACGTGTTGTGCTGATGGAAGTTTATCAAGCTTGTGGCTGGTCATTCATCTTGTCGTATAGCAGCCAACCTTGATAGGATTCTTCCATGGAATTTCGGATCAGGTTTACTTCACGATTCTCCATTGTTGCACTGCATCATCTGTATGACTATATTGGTCTATGCTGAAAGTAGGCTGTTCAATTCGTTGTTTACTGCCGTCAGACGGGTAGTTTAACCTTGAGTTAGTGGTGCTGTTGTTGCTGGCTCAAAAAGGTGCTCACTTTCATTTGATAGATTCGTCAGGGGTTTGCAAAGATTGGACGCAAGTGAAAAGCGTAGATCATGTACATAAACTGGTTTAATTTGAATGAATGCATATGCGAAGTTTTTCATTCAATTTGCCCGGGTTTATTTCAGGTGTGATTTGGCCTTGTTGCTAGTTTCAGCAAGAACTTGCATCTGGTTGCTTAAGTTTCTTTGATGGGCTCTCATGGGCAACAACTAGCTTTCATGTCACTTTCAGTCTGGCCATGAAAAGCAATAATACTTGTTCATGAGACTACGGCTTTCAGGTTTCAGACGTGCAGCTGACGTTTTGATTACTTCTTTCAGTTATTCTATAATTTTGTACGATCTTCGTTCTTAAAGACTACGTAAGAAGTAATGCTAAATCTCTTTATCTTATAGGTGAAAACACACACTCAGTACTGCTGTCTGAAGCTATAGTGATTAGTGGGAGGTAATTATAGTTTCTTCACGAAAGGTGATCTCCTCTAATGAAATCACTCTTTGATAAAGTTAACCACGGATCGACCTAACCCACTAATTATGATAATGCTCTGACGTCTATCACATAAATCAGAGGATTTATACCTATATTTTCCCTATTTCACTGGATTATTAATTTACGATTATTTTGCCTTCATATTACAATTCAGTAAAAATATGGGATTTTTGGCTAAAAGTTACGCTATTTCTGTTGTAGTTGTGGTGGTATACTGCTTACCAGCATTAATTTGCTCACAAGAGGTGGTAAAGCAGTCCGTTGCAACCTATTATTATGCTCCTGGTGGACTTGGAAGTCCAAGTATGTTCACTTCTCTTTATCATATTTCACTGTTTCATCGCTTCATTTCCACTACGTACGTATTTGCGTATTCGATCTATTTCATGCCTGATAAGTGCGAATCATCTGTTCCACTATTAATTGACTACGTACTCACATACATATAACTTACAAACAAGTAGGTTAGCAACGAGGTGGTATACAAATGCATGTATAGTATATACTTACACTTCAAACTTATTAGATATATAACAAGTTATTGAAACTATATAGTATGAGAATGAATGACATCTTATTTACATTTTTGCATTACATCTCAAATTACTTAGATGGAGAGTGCGGATATGGTGAATATGGAAGAACCATAAATGATGGTGATGCGGCCGTGGTAACTTCTTCTAAACTCTACAAGAGCGGAGCCGGTTGTGGTGCATGTTACAAGGTATGTAGTAATAATAATCCGCTATAAGTTTGGTGGTTAGGGCATTCTACCTTCGAATTAGTAACTCGTATGTAGATTTTAATTCGTGTAATTATCCCATTTGTAAACTTATTTAAGTTGAAGGGTATTTTGATTTTACTATCTTTTTAATATAGATATGGTGCAAGGAGGAGGAGTGCAACCAAGAGGGAGTGGTGGTGGTGGTGACGGACCACGGCGGTGGCTCTGGCGCCGACATGGACTTCGTTCTTAGCACCCATGCCTTCAACAAGATGGCTCAGCCTGGTTTGGAGAGGGACTTGATGGATTATGGTAAAGTAGGCGGTACATATCAACGAGTGGCCTGCCAATATCCGACAAAGAACCTTACACTTAAAGTTGAAGAACGCAGCCAATATCATTCCTACTTGGCCTTACTATTCTTGTACCAAGCTGGAAACTCTGATATCACTGCTGTTGAATTGTTTGAGGTTTGTCTTAGCTCACCCTTTTTAGTTTGTGTATGCAATTCTCGACGCAATTCTCATTTTGACTTACAAAAACAATACTACTTCTGTCGAGAATTGATCGAACAGGAGGATACCTTGGAATGGAGGACATGCCGGAGGTCGTATGGAGCAGTTTGGGACATGGCTAACCCACCAAAGGGTGCCCTAACAATGAGGGTCTTCTTAGGTGGGAGTGCTACAAGTAGAGCAAGATGGTTGCTGCTTCCTAAAGTTATTCCTGCATTTTGGGAGCCTGGTCTTGCTTATGATACTTTCCTTCAACTTTAATCAAACTTTGTTATATATTGGTTGTTCTCTTCTGTTTGAAATCAATATAATTATACTCCATCGGTTTTCTGGAAAGCTAACATTTGGTTTGAAATCCTCTTACATATATCCAAACCCAACGTTAACTTTCTAAAAACGGAGGGACTATTTTTTTTTTATTCAACATACAGAGTGCTTAGTTCTATTGCTGTTGTACACAGTGCACTTGTACTTGCTTGTAAGTTGTAACAAACAAAGTTCATTTTCAAGTGATTTTGGTGTGTTTTCCACTCATATCACATACTGGTTTGACATTTGATGATATTTTACGTCTGATCAAAGTTGCTTTGATCAACTTTGATTGACTAAGAATCAACAGAGTAAAATCATACTCTACGTGTAGACAATTAGACATTATAAATGTTCCACAAACTCCATTTTTTACTACTTATTAAAGTGCATACATCTGATTATTACATAGTCCCTGACCTTAAGTTTATTCACTCAACAAAGTAAATTGAAATAACTAGTACTCTAGTAGTAGTAGTAGTCTTATAAGATCCGATACATTGGGACATTTTGAAGTAAGTAAACAACGGTCCATATATAAAGAGCACATCTCCAACAGGTCAAGGAATGAGCTTCTTCTTCAAGCTAAGCTAAGCAAGCAATGCTCTCTGTCTGATGACAAAAGCATGCACTTAAGAAAGTTGAATAGAAGTATCATAAGTAGCACCAGCCCTCCAAGTAACCGGAATTACTTTGTCTGCAACCACCCATTTCGCTTCACCGTTGGCACTTGAGCTTGCGTAGAATCGAACAGAAAGGTCACCCCTTGGTGGGTTAGCCATGTCCCATACCGCGCCATAGGCTCTCCTACATGCCCTCCACTGTTGCATAGCTTCCTACACAATGAGGAACATTATAAAAGGTCCTTAAATTAGTATTTGAGAAATGTAGTCTTGATTCTCACTCAGAATTTAAATTTAGTTAGACTGCCTCGTTATATATACATGAGACGACTCAAAACTTATATAGGAAGTACAAAAGCTAAGTTAAAACACGAGCACCATTAAATTGTCTACTTGTATTTTAAAAAGAAGACAGATAAATGTTACTTTCAGTCTCATACAAGAATATGCACAAGGTTAAAACGAGTTTGATGACGTACGTCAAATATGTCAACAGAAGTGATGTCGTAGAATCCTGATTGGTAGTAGAGGACCAAGGCAATGTAGTGAGGGTAGTGACTATGCTCGTGTACTTTAAGCATGAGATTATTGTCAGGATATTCACATGTAACTCTTTGGTATTCAATGTTAACGTGACCATAAGCCTTGACTCTGTTCTCGGAGCCGGACATAGCCATCTTTGAGAAAGCTTGTGCACTAAGGATGAAATCACTGTCATCGGTGCTAGCGCCATAGTCGGTTACCACCACGGTCACTCCGTCATCGTTGCACTCTGGCTCTGTGCACTTCATCTGTCAATTCGAAAAAAGAACTATGATTGAGTTAACAAAATTCTGAAATTTGGTAAACTCAATGTGCACTTTCGTATATGAGTTAGCTTAAATGCTAAAGTCGAAAAAAAAGGCATAGAATCGTGAGACGTGTTTGAAGGTCATTAAATTTTATCTGTAAGAGAACGGAAAAATAAACTTTCACATTTTGTCACCATTCACCTAGGTTAATTGTTTCATGTTAACTTTATTATAAAACGGATCCATTCAAAAGGTTGCGATATAGGAATACCTGGTAGCATGCTCCACATCCAGCACCACCATTGTAGAGCCTGGAAACGGCAGTGACATCACCATCGTTGACAGTTCTTCCATATTCACCATACCCACAAGCTCCGTCTGTTAAATCACATAGTACATTATAATAACAAATATATATAGACGTGAAGATTTATATTTAATGCATTATATAGTTGTATTGTGAACTCGATCAAAAACGTACATGGATTTCCTTTAGAGTCAGGGCTGCCGTAGTAGGTTGCTTTCGACATCTCTTGAGAGTAACACAATGCAGGCAACAAAACGATCAACATTAACATAATAACTAAGTAATCGTGTTTCGAGTATTCCATGTTTCTACTTGATCTTTGAATGATTAGGAAATGAATAGCGCTAATTAATACAGTAATCAACTAGGCTAGATGTGAGTTTATTTGGTATGTTTTCAAAGTGTATTTATAGGAAATGATATGAGTTATAGGTACATTTGTACTTTGATTAAGGGGTTGCCACATTTTGTTCTCCACTAGTTTCTAAGGTGCTTAAGCTGCATTGCACTAAATTGAAGCCTGGACACTTGGTACAACATTTACCGTTACACAAGTAAATTTTCAATAATGATGAACTGTGCTATGCCGTAGTAGGTCTCTATTCCCGTTACTGTGCACTGTCATTAATTCAACACATCTGTATGAGACTGCTGCTACGAAGTATAGATTAGTAGTCGCCCTCTTTCTCTAGCCGGAGCTTTGCCCTTCGCGCACCTATGACCTACCAGATCCGTGCCCGATACTAACATTCATAGAACAGTGACTAAGAGAAAATATGTGTCACATTCATGGTACAGTGACTAAAAGAAAATATGTAAGACACGATAATTTAACCTAAAATAAGAGACGATATGAGAGTTTAGGTAAGGTAAATGCTGTTCTTAGACAGCCATCTGGACATGGAAATCATCATTTTTCATTTCAGACCAGACTTGCAGATTTGTATCCACCAATCTATGAAATATAAACATGCATCTGAAAATATACATTATCTCAGCAACACTGGTCACCCTACACTACATACACTTCCAAAACAAACATGCTACACCCCTTTGCATTTCGGTATGTCATCCCCCTTTTGTCATTAACTTTGCAATTTTCGGATGCGTATTTCAGGTTTCTCTAACGAATGGTTGACTACATTGAGCTATTCCTCCAACAAGCTGTAACTTGATAGCCAAATACAGCTTTTACGGCTTTCTGCACAATCTGGTGAGCAAACTTGAATAGAAGGCACCTCTGGTGGTCTGCAAGCACGAATATATACCATCACATGTCCATAAGTTCATAAAGAACTAAACATTATATTACATGAATACAGTCAGCAGGTACAAATTCACGAAGAGTCGCATAATGAGAGATTTAATAGTTACACATTTCTCTGGTCCTACCGCAAGGGTTTAAACCACTATCAGGAACATAGGTTGAAGTAAAGCAGAGTGACAGAAGTCCAAAATGGAAAATAGAGAGAAAACTAATGATGATGTATGAAGTTCAGACAGCCTTAATCAAGAGAAGCATATTCACGATATGGAGCATTACTTTGGAGCAATCAAGCAAAAAGTTTGGAGAAAACCAGGTGTCTTCCTTTCTGTATTCATGGACCAAGACACAACTATATAGTGTTACAAAGTGGGAAGGCCATAAAGACAAAACAGAAACTACTTGCCTTTTTTTCCATAACCTGCAAACGCAGCCACTTGGCAATGAATCACTTACAATGAGAAGCATGTCCTCAGCTCTACAGAACTAGACTAACATAGAGCTAGTCTAACAAGAGAGTTTTTGTTGTGGAACAGGGCAGAGCATAAGATAATGCACATTGTGCTGTCTTATTAAGCCCTACACTCAATTACTCATGGTATTACTTTATCTTGTGTGTAGGAACAATTGGCAGCTGGTTAAAACGCCTAGGTTCACTTTATAAAATCAATTGCATCCATTTCAGAAATATCGATCATCAACAAGTGGAAGACAGTAATGTCACAATGGCAGTAATGAAATTCATAGACATAAGAAGTGAAATCACAATGGCAGTAATGTCATCTAGCATGTGATCATATCTTTCAACTTAAAGCCATCATTTTTGAACTATAGCAGACAAACTACATTCACAGGTAACATTTTGAAGTCACAGAACATCTTAGACAGTGGAACACTTCAATTCTAAAGATCAAATCAAACCAAACAACATACCTTTTGCAAAGTGATCCAACTTACATACCCATTCTAGACAGCTATGCTTTTATGCTACATGCCTAACATTTTACACACCCTTTTTCCAACCAGAGATTTAATTAGAAGGGCATCCACTGCCTCTGAATTTGACAACAACAGTAGTGTTAGTGATCCATGCTCACTGCAAACTACTTAAGAAGCCTTTGCCGATTAAAAAGATAGAAAGGTCGGGTTAGGCAAAAAGATGGGGATGATTGTAGGGCTGCGTCAACCAAGATTGCTTTGGTGTCTTCACCGTGAAAATAATTTGTCTGTGAATACTTCCAAATGTGGCTGAAGCCATGTTAGACAAGAAAAGTCTTATGCCTTTACTACTTTATAACGGTACATATTGGTAAACACAGCCTTCGAAAAGCAAAACAATTAGCATGAGAACAAAGCGTATCATTTTATGGTCAGCAAGTTTCCCATCAGCTATGTTTATGTTGGCAGTGAATTCTGTCGCGACCTGCCATGTACTTCATAACTAGACTAATTGCAAGCATAGATCTGTTATTACACATGTGGTGGTTATACATTTATACTTAACTTGGAGACACTAAAAATATATGTACAGTACAGCCAGGAGCTGCATTGACAACCAATGTTCAGCTTGTTGCCCAACAAATGCAAGACAAGTACAGGCAACAAAGAGTACAACAATTGAACAATTCTGTTTTAAACATGATATAAGTCTGATAGTTGCCAACTGTTACAAAAATGAGCCATTGTATTTGGGATCACAACTAACAAACTGAAACGAGTACCATCCACGACATATCTCCAACAATTTCCAGCACAGAAAGATACACATTAGGAGCCTAGGGCTGACAGAGACTATCCCAGCCACACCAGAACCCTATTATTGTTCTCCCAAAAGAAAGTTGGCAAGAATGACATTTAAGAAACTACAACATCTGTCAGGACGTTCATGTTCACAAGTCACAACCTAGCCCCCATGTACTCAATCACACAACATATCAAAACATGAGACCTAATTGTGAAATAGTGGCCAACGGATTTTCGGCTAACTGGAAAAAGTACTAGAAATTTACCTCAACCAAAGTCCCGATCCCCATGTGATGAACACACATGTTCTAAATAAACTGTGCTTTTTTCAGGTCTGCAACGATTCCCCTGTCACCGGGGCTCCTTTCGTTGTAGACAACCTGTATGGCATTAACAATAAGGCTTTTATGACGGGTAAAATCAGATTGCAGATGCAGAAGTGCACTACTTGAGAATTGGATTTTTGAATTACCTTATCAATGATACCATAGTCAACTGCTTCACTAGGGCTGAAATATTTAGGGCGCCTAATGTCAGCTTCAATCTCCTCAGGAGGTTTACCAATATGTCTTGAAAAAAGCTTGACCTGCCAAATGTCATGGGATATGTTATCCCCTCATTTCCCAGGTTCATTAGATCTAAATGTTAATGGATAACTACGAACGAGCGGTGCAAGGTTGATAGTCCCAGGAAATCATTGCATAGCAAAGGATTGATACCAATCATACGTCAACTTGAACTAATTAGGAAAGACAATGTAAAAGTTCGTCGTATTACCAACTCCGCCTTCACATTGGTCACTTCTTTCCTAGCCAACTCGACATCAGTCGCTTGACCTTGGAATCTTGCAATTGGCTGCAGAAATTACACAAGGTTTCTTCATATCATGATAAATTTTGCTAGCACTTAATCCCAAACCAGCTTCAAAGCTACAAAAGAATGAAAAAAGGACTAAATTGTGAATCGCCAGTAATAACAACCTGCTTCATCATAATAGTTGAGGATGGCAATGCTGCACGGTTCCCCTTTGAACCAGCAGCCAAAAGCAAGGCTGCCTCTCCCCAGGCGTTGCCGACACAGAGGGTAAAGATAGGTGGCTTCACATACCTGCGAAAGCATAAAGAACTCAACATCAACATAGCACCTAACTGGGAATGAGATGGTTTTTTTAACATTAAATCGCTTAGGAATTAGTTTGTCACCGCCCCGTCCAATAACAGTAAATAAATTCACAAGAATAAGCAAAAGTTGCAACTATAAGCTTTTAAAAATCAGAAACCCATAGTACTAGTAAAATATAGACTTCTGGATAATAACTAGTAACGTATTCCAAAAATAGTTACATGACGAAAGCCATAATTACAACCTCATCACATCATATATTGCAAACGCCTCTGTTTCGTAACCCAACTTCTCCCCGCCCTACAAAGAGAGAAAAGGGATTTAAACATTAAAAGTTGCACAAATGGAGCTGAGAGTAACTACGAAGTTGCAATAAAAATATCATCAACAAGATAAACACGAATAAACATCAAGATTTGACATAAGGAGCAACTTCGAAAGATTGGGCATAGTGACTCTGCAAGACCCTGTTTACATGATACATTCAAGAAACTAAGAGAGAATGGACACCTTTGTTGTGCCTGTTGAATTAATGTACAGATAAATTGGCTTCTCCTCGTCCTCATATTGAAGATAAAGAAATTCTGCAAGTATCAGCTCGGTCACAGAAGGCACAAGAGACATGCCCAAATAAACTATTCGGTTCTTGTATAAATAAGAAGCCAAATCTGGAGGTGGTTGCTCCCAAGCACTTCCCCTAGAGAAAGGTATGACCTGTCATTTGTCAAAATCAACAGATTGTTCAGCAACAGCACAGGCTCTCACAGGATTGTAGAAAGATGTACTACATTCTAACACAAGAAAACAAAGCAGAAAATTTTGTTGAAAGATGAAGTATTTGCTAGTGTTCAGTGGGTAAAAAGGATGGTGCAGCAATTAAGCTAGTCTACTGCAAATAGCAAAAAGATAAAAGAAAGTGCTTTGTCATTAAGAAATCAACCACAAGTTGCTGAACGGTAGTCAATTAGTTTGTTTTCTCCTATGCACCAAGAGTTCAAAGTTTGTTTTCTCAGGCTGTTTAGTAGCTAGAGTCCAGGGTCAACTGTTACAATTTCACCGACTTGACATTCCATCTTTTTGTAGATAAGATTACTCAAGATAACACTCCATCAGGATTATAGCTCTAATAGTTTTCCAAACCACATGTTAAGAGTCTTATGACCCTTGGACCTCCCACAAAAATTTGATCTGTTTTTGTTCCATGGACATTTTGGGCCAAGAATGATCGATGATACACTTCAATTTTGGCCAACTTAGGCCACTTTTATAATCAGCCCATTTTCTCAAAATTTTACTTTGGACAGCTATGGAGTACCTCCTTGGATATGAGACCCGGTTCTTCTTGTAGAGAGTTCGTTAAGCCCTTTTTGGCACGAATTGAGGGTAGCCTATTTTGGGACCTACCATAGAGTTTTTGGCTCTGATAATTTGCTAAAACCCGTATACGACCCCTAGGGGCTTCCACAAAATATGTATCGTCTACATTTTAGGACAATTTTGGGCCAAAAACAGTGGATTATATATTTTTCGATTTTTGCTGATTTCGACCACTTCTATTAAGGTTGTCAAATTTGCTCAAAAAATTTACGGTACGGTCATAGAATACCCTTGTTGGATTTGATATGAAGGTTAGTTACTCTGTTAAAGAAGTTCTATAAGCCATTTCGGCACAGTTGTCACCCGTAGAGGCCAACGCTCGATTTTTGGGATCTACCATAGCTTTTAAGCTCAAGTAATTTGCTGAAACTCATGATGTGACCCCAAGGGGGATTCCATAAAACCTGAGCCATAGGCAAAAAACTGTGGATATATACACTTTGATATTCGCCAATTTTCACCAAAATTTTCAAATTTACTAAATGCCCTCAAACTTGGCCAAACACATTTATGGAGTACACCCTTGTTGGATATGGAGGCTGGTTCCTCCATTAGGGAAACTCTTTAAGCCTTTTCGGCACACGTCACCAGTAAAGGCTAGAGTGTGTTTTTTGTCAATTTTGGAATTTATCATAGGTTTTTGGCTCATATATTTTGCTCAACCACATAATATGAGCCCTAAAGGCTCCCACCAAAATTTGAGCCATTTTTGTTACAGGGCGATTTTGGGGCAAAAACCGTGGATAATATACTTCAATTTCGGCCAATTTTGACCAAATTTTAAAAAGGAGCCAATTGTTGTCAAAACTTTATCATAGACAGCCTTGGACTTCCCTTGTTTGATATGAGGGCACGTTCATGTATACAGGATGTTCTTTAAACCGTTTCGGCAAACGACTCCTAGAAGGCTAGCGTAATAGTTTTGCAAATTTTTGTAACCTACCATAGGTCTTTGACTTCAATATTTTGCTCAACCACATTATATGAGCCCTAAAGGCTTCCACCAAAATTTGAGCTTCTTCTGTTACGGGTCGATTTTGGGGAAAACCCGTGGATAATATACTTCAATTTCGGCTAACTTTTGACCAGATTTTGAAAGGAGCCAAAAGTTGTCAAAACTTTATCTTAGACAGCCTTGGAGTTCCCTTGTTTGATATGAGGTCAGAATCTTCTATTCGGGATGTTCCTTAAACCCTTTCGGCAACTACACCTATATAAGGCAAGCGTAATGGTTTTGCCGATTTTTGTAACCTACCATAGGTCTTTGGCTCCAATATTTTGCTCAAACACATAATTTGAGCCTTAGAGGCTTCCACCAAAATTTAAGCCATTTTTGTTACGGGGCAATTTTGGGGCAAAAACCGCGGATAATATACTTCAATTTCGGCCAATTTTCACAATTTTTTTTTTAAAGGAGCCAAAACTTGTCAAAACTTCATGATAGACAGCCTTGGACTTCCCTTGTTTGATATGAGGGCAGGTTCTTGTATACGGGATGTTCTTTAAACCCATTCGGCAAACGACCCCAATAAGGCTAGGGTAATGGTTTTTGCAAATTTGGTAACCTACCATAGGTCTTTGGCTCCAATATTTTGCTCAACCACACAATATGAGACCTAGAGTATTCCACCAAAATTTGAGCTATTTTCGTTCCAGGGCGTTTTTGGGGCAAAAACTGTGGATAATATACTTCAATTTCGGCTAATTTTAACGAAAATTTTGAAAGGAACCAAAAGTTGTCAAAACTTATCATAGGGAGCCTTGGAGTTCCCTTGCTTGATATGAGGGCAGGTTCTTCTATAAGGGATGTTCTTTAAACCCTTTCGGCAAACGACCCATATTAGGCTAGCGTAATGGTTTTGACCATCTTTTTAACCTAACATAGGTCTTTGGCTCCAATATTTTGCTCAACCACATAATCTGAGCCCTAGAGGCTCCAACCAAAATTTTAACCATTTTTGTTACGGGGCGATTTTGGGGCAAAAACCGTGGATAATATACTTCAATTTCGGCCAATTTTGACCAAATTCTTTAAAGGAGCCAAAGTTGTCAAAACTTTATCATAGGCAGCCTTGGAGTTACCTTGCTTGATATGAGGGCAGGTTCTTCTATACGGGATGCTTTTAAACCCTTTGGCAAATGACCCCTATAAGGCTAGTGTTCTAGTTTTGCCAATTTTTGAAACCTAACGCAGGTCTTTCGCTCCAATATTTTGCTCAAACACATAATATGAGGCATAGAGGCTTCCACCAAAATTTAAGCCATTTACGTTACGGGCGATTTTGGGGCAAAAACCGTGGATAATATACTTCAATTTCGGCACATTTTGACCGAAATTTTTGAAAGAAGCCAACAGTAGTTAAAACTTTATCAAAGGCAGCCTTGGAGTTCCCTTGCTTGATACGAGGCAGGTTTTTCTATACGGGATGTTTTTTAAACCCTTTCCGCAAACGACCCCTATAAGGCTAAAGCACTGGTTTTGCCAATTTTTGTAACCTACCATAGGTCTTTGGCTCCAAAATTTTGCTCAACCACGTTATATGAGGCCTAGAGGCTCCCACCAAAATTTGAGCCAATTTTGTTACGGGGCGATTTTGGGGCAAAAACCGTGGTTAATGCTTCCATTTCGGCCAATTTTTACCAAATTTTTTTAAGGAGCCAAAAGCTGTCAAAACTTTATCATACACAGCCTCGGAGTTCCCTTGTTTGATATGAGTGCAGGTTCTTGTATACAGGATAATTTCAAACCCATTCGGCACACGACCCCTATAAGGCTAGCTTAATGGTTTTGCCGATCTTTGTAACCTACCATAGGTCTTTGGCTCCAATATTTTGCTCAACCACATAATATGAGCCCTAGAGTGTTCCAACAAAATTTCAGCCATTTTTGTTACGGGGCGAATTTGGGGCAAAAACCGTGGATAATATACTTCAATTTCGGCCGATTTTGACCGAAATTTTTGAAAGGAGCCAAAAGCTGTCAAAACTTTATTATAGACAGCCTTGGAGTTCCCTTGTTTGATATGAGGGCAGAATCTTCTATTCGTGATGTTCCTTAAACCCTTTCGGCAACTACACCTATACAAGGCAAGCGTAATGGTTTTGCCGATTTTTGTACCACCATAGGTCTTTGGCTCTAATATTTTGCTCAGCCACATAATATGAGCCCTAGAGTCTTCCACCAAAATTTGAGCCATTTTTGTTTCGGGGCGATTTTGAGGCAAAAAACGTGGATAATATACTTCAATTTCGGCCGATTTTGACCGAAATTTTTGAAAGGAGCCAAAACTTGTCAAAACTTTATCCTAGGAATCCCTTGAGTTCCCTTGCTTGATATGAGGGCAGGTTCTTCTATACGGGATGTTCTTTAAACCCTATCGGCAAATGACCCCTCAAAGGCTAGCGTAATGGTTTTGCAAATTTTTGAAACCTACTATAGGTCTTTGGCTCCAATATATTGCTCAACAACATTATATGCGCCCTAGAGGCTTCCACCAAAATTTGAGCTACTTCTGTTACGGGGCGATTTTGGGGCAAAAACCGTGGACAATATACTTGAATTTCGGCTAATTTTGACCAAATTTTTGAAAGGAATCAAAAGTTGTCAAAACTTTATCATAGACATTCTTGGAGTTCCCTTGTTTGTTATGAGGGAAGGTTCTTCTATCCGGGATGTTCTTTAAACCGTTTCGGCAATGACACCTATAAGGCTAGCTTAATAGTTTTGCAAATCTTTGTAACCTACCATAGGCCTTTGGCTCCAATATTTTGGTCAACCACATAATATGAGCCCTAGAGGCTCCGACCATAATTTGAGCCATTTTTGTTACAGGGCGATTTCGGGGTAAAAACTGTAAAAAATATATTTCAATTTCGGCCAATTTTGACCAAATTTTTGAACGGAGACAAAAGTTAATCATAGACAGCCTTGGAGTTCCCTTGTTTGATATGAGGGCAGATTGTATACGGGATGTTTTATAAACCCATTCGGCAAATGACCCCTATAAGGCTAGGCTAATGGTTTTGGTGATCATTGTAACCTACCATAGGTCTTTGGCTCCAATACTTTCGCTCAACCACATAATATGAGCCCTAGAGGCTCCCACCAAAATTTGAGCCAATTTTGTTACGGGGCAATTTTGGGGCAAAAACCGTGGATAATATATACTTCAATTTCGGCCATTTTGACCGGAAATTTTGAAAGGAGCCAAAACTTGTCAAAACTTTATTTTAGACAGCCTTGGACTTCCCTTGTTTCATATGAGGGCTGGTTCTTGTATAGTGGATGTTCTTTAAACCCTTTCGGAAAGGACACCCGTTAAGGCTAGCAAAATGGTTTTGCCAATTTTTTGAGGCGCTTATAGCTCTTTGGCTCCAATTTTTTGCTTAAACACAAAATATGAGCCCTAGAGGCTTCGGCAAAAATATGAGATGTTTTTGTTGCAGGGTCATTTAGCGCCAAAAACCCTGGATGAATGAATGCCTTGGAGTTCCCTTGATGGATGAATGCGAGTTCCTCGTTGAGGGTATTGAGGCTAGCGTGCGTTATTCACCGATTTTTGGGCCTATCATAGGTTGGGGTCTAATATTTTTTTTAAAAAACCATAATGTTACCTAACTTTGTGGATTTAACTTGTTTCGACCACTTTTGATCATTTGTTTGTAGGTAGGGAATGTTGTCAAAAGTTTAGCATGGATAGTCTTGGGGTAATTTTATTGGATATGAGGGTTGGTTCTTTAATTAGCCCTTTAGGCACATTGGCTATACACTTTGGTTTTCGCCAATTTTCACCACATATTTCAAATTTACTAAATGTTCTCAAACTTAGTCAAAGACATTTATAGAGTACCCCCTTATTGGATATGGAGGCTGGTTCCTCTATTAGGGAAATTCTTTAAGCCTTTTCGGCACACGTCACTAGTAAAGGAGAACGTGTGTTTTTTTTTTTGTCAAATTTGGCATTTATGATGAGTTTTTGACTCTAATCTTTTGCTCAACCACATAATATGAGTCCTAGAGGCTTCCACCAAAATTGGAGCTACTTCAGTCACGGGGCGATTTTGAGGCAATAACCGTGGATAATACACTTCAATTACCACTAATTTTTGACCAAATTTGAAAGGAGCCAAAAGTTGTCAAAACTTTATCATAGACACCCTTGGACTTTCCTTGTTTGATATGAGGGCAGGTTCTTCTATACTGGATGTTCTTTAAACCAATTCGGCAACCGAAACCTATAAGGCTAGAGAAATGATTTTGCCGATTTTTGTAACCAACCATAGGTCTTTAACTCCAATATTTTGCTCAACCACATAATATTAGCCCTAGAGGCTTCCACCAAAATTCAGCCAATTCTGTTACGGGGTGATTTTGGGGAAAAAATCGTGGATAATATACTTCAATTTAGGCCACTTTTGACTAAATTTTTGAAAGGAGCCAAAAGTTGTCAAAACTTTATCAGAGACAGCCTTGGACATCCCTTGTTTGACATGAGGGTAGGTTCTTGTATACGGGATGTTCTTTAAACCCTTTCGGCAAACGACCCCTGGAAGGCTAGCGTAATGGTTTTACCAACTTTTGTAACCTATCATAGGTTTTTGGCTCCAATATTATGCTGAACCACATAATATGATCCCTCTAGGCTTCCACCAAAATTTGAGCCATTTTTGTTACAAGGCGATTTTGGAGCAAAAACAGTGGATAATAACTTCAATTTCGGCCAATTTTGACCAAATTTTTGAAAGGAGCCAAAAGTTGTCAAAACTTTATCATAGACAGCCTTGGACTTCCCTTGTTTTATGAGGGTAGGTGCTTCTATACGGGATGTTCTTTAAACCCTTTCGGCAAACGACCCATCGAAGGCTAGAGTACTGGTTTTGCCAATTTTTGTAACCTACCATAGGTTTTTGGCTCCAATATTTTGCTCAAACACATAATATGAGCCCTTAAGGCTTCCACCAAAATTTGAGCAATTTTTGTTACGGGGCGATTTTGGGGAAAAAATCGTGGATAATGTAATTCAATTTCGGCCAATTTTGACCAAATTTTTGAAAGCAGCCAAAAGTTGTCAAAACTTTATCATAGATAGCCTTGGACTTCCCTTGTTTAATATGAAGGTAGGTTCTTGTATACGGGATGTTCTTTAAACCCTTTCAGCAAACGACCTATCGAAGGCTAGAGAACTGGTTTGGCCAATTTTGTAACCTACCATGGGTCTTTGGCTCCAATATTTTGCTCAAACACATAATATGAGCCCTCTAGGATTCCACCAAAATTTGAGCCATTTTTGTTACGGGGCATTTTTGGGGAAAATCATAGATAAAATACTTCAATTTCGGCCAATTTTGACCAAATTTTGAAAGGAGCCAAAAGTTGTCAAAGCTTTATCATAGACAGCCTTGAGCTTCCCTTGTTTTATATAAGGGCAGGTTCCTCCATTCGGGATGTTCTTTAAACCCTTTCGGCAAACGACCCTTATAAGGCTAGCGTAACGGTTTTGCCGGATTTTGTAACCTAACATAGTCTTTGGCTCCAATGTTTTGCTCAACCACATAATATGAGCCCTCTAGGATTCCACCAAAATTTGAGCCAATTCTGTTACGGGGCGATTTTAGGGAAAAAATCGTGGATAATATACTTCAATTTCGGCCACTTTTGACCAAATTTTTGAAAGGAGCCAAAAGTTGTCAAAACTTTATCATAGACACCTTTGGACTTCCCTTGTTTGATAGGAGGGCAGGTTCTTCTATATGGTATGTTCTTTCAACCGTTTTGGGAAACGACACCTATAAAGCTAGAGTAATGGTTTTACCGATTTTTGTAACATACCATAGGTCTATGGCTCCAATAATTTGCTCAACCACATAATATGATCCCTCTAGGCTTCCACCAAAATTTGAGCCATTTTTGTTACAAGGCGATTTTGGTCCAAAAACTGTGCATAATATACTTCAATTTCAGCCAATTTTGACCAAATTTTTGAAAGGAGCCAAAAGTTGTCAAAACTTTATCATAGACAGCCTTGGACTACCCTTGTTTGATATGAGGGTAGGTTGTTGTATACGGGATGTTCTTTAAACTCTTTCGGCAAACGACCCATCAAAGGCTAGAGTACTGGTTTTGCCAATTTTTATAACCTACCATAGGTCTTTCGCTCCAATATTTTGCTCAAACACATAATATGAGCCCTAGAGGCTTCCACCAAAATTTGAGCCATTTTTGTTACAAGGCGAATTTGGGGGGGAAAATCGTGGATAATATACTTCAATTTCGGCCACTTTTGACCAAATTTTTGAAAGGAGCCAAAAGTTGTCAAAACTTTATCATAGACACCCTTGGACTTCCATTGATTGATTTGAGGGCAGGTTTTTCTATACGGGATGTTTTTTAAACCCTTTCGGCAAACAACACCTAAAACGTTAGTCATGGTTTTGCCGATTTTTGTAACCTACCATAGGTCTTTCGTCCCAATATTTTGTTCAAGCAAATAATATTAGCCCTAGAGGCTTCCACCAAAATTTGAGCGAATTCTATTCCGAGGCGATTTTGGGGCAAAAACCGTGGACAATATACTTCAATTTCGGCCTCTTTTAACCAAATTTTTGTAACGGCCCAAAAGTTGTCAAAACTTTATCATAGACACCCTTGGACTTCCCTTGTTTACTACTATAAGGCAGGTTTTTCTATATGGGATGTTCTTTAAACCCTTTCGGCAAACGACACCTAAAACGCTAGAGTCATGGTTTTGCCGATTTTTGTAACCTACCATAGGTCTTTCGTCCTAATATTTTGCTCAAGCAAATAATATTAGCCCTAGAGGCTTCTACCAAAATTTGAGAGAATTCTGTTCCGAGGCGTTTTTGGGGCAAAACCCGTGGATAATACTTCAATTTCGGCCTCTTTTGACCAAATTTTTGAAAGAAGCCAAAAGTTGTCAAAACTTTATCATAGACACCCTTGGACTTCCCTTGTTTGATATGAAGGTAGGTTCCTCCATTCGTGATGTTTTTTAAACCCTTTCGGCAAACGACCCTTATAAGGCTAGCGTACAGGTTTTGCCGATTTTTGTAACCTACCAGGGGTCTTTGGTTCCAATATTTTGCTCAAACACATAATATGAGCCCTAGAGGCTTCCACCAATATTTGAGCCATTTTTTGTTACGGGGCAATTTTGGGGAAAAAATCATAGATAATAGTATACTTCAATTTCGGCCAATTTTGACCAAATTTTGAAAGGAGCCAAAAGCTGTCAAAGCTTTATCATAGACAGCCTTGGGCTTCCTTTGTTTTATATAAGGGCAGGTTCCTCCATTTGGGATGTTCTTTAAACCATTTCGGCAAACGACCCTTATAAGGCTAGCGGAACGGTTTTGCTGATTTTTGTAACCTAACATAGTCTTTGGCTCCAATGTTTTGCTCAACCACATAATATGAGCCCTCTAGGATTCCACCAAAATTTGAGCCAATTCTGTTACAGGGCTATTTTAGGGAAAAAATCGTAGATAATATACTTCAATTTCCGCCACTTTTGACCAAATTTTTGAAAGGAGCCAAAAGTTGTCAAAACTTCATCATAGACACCTTTGGACTTCCCTTGTTTGATAGGAGGGCAGGTTCTTCTATATGGTATGTTCTTTAAACCCTTTCGGCAAACGACACCTATAAAGCTAGAGTAATGGTTTTACCGATATTTGTAACATAAAATAGATCTTTGGCTCAAGTATTTTGCACAACCACATAATATTAGCCCTAGAGGCTTCCACCAAAATTTGAGCCATTTTTGTTACAAGGCGATTTTGGTCCAAAAACTGTGCATAATATACTTCAATTTCGGCCACTTTTTACCAAATATTTGAAAGGAGCCAAAAGTTGTCAAAACAGCCTTGGACTTCCCTTGTTTGATATGAGGGTAGGTTCTTGTATACGGGATGTTCTTTAAACCCTTTCGGCAAACGACCCATCGAAGGCTAGAGTACTGGTTTTGCCAATTTTTGTAATCTACCATAGGTCTTTGGCTCCAATAATTTGCTCAAACACATAATATCAGCCCTAGAGGCTTCCACTAAAATTTGAGCCATTTTTGTTACGGGGCGAATTTCGGGCAAAAATCGTGGATAATATACTCAATTTCGGCCACTTTTGACCAAATTTTTGAAAAGACCCAAAAGTTGTCAAAACTTTATCATAGACACCCTTGGACTTCCTTTGTTTGATTTGAGGGCAGGTTTTTCTATACGGGATGTTCTTTAAACCCTTTCGGCAAACGACCCCTAAAACGCTAGTCATGGTTTTGCCCATTTTTGTAACCTACCATAGGTGTTTCGTCCTAATATTTTGCTCAAGCAAATAATATTAGCCCTAGAGGCTTCTACCAAAATTTGAGCGAATTCTGTTCCGAGGCGATTTTGGGGCAAAAACCGTGGATAATATACTTCAATTTCGGCCTCTTTTGACCAAATTTTTGAAAGAAGCCAAAAGTTGTCAAAACTTTATCATAGACACCCTTGGACTTCCCTTGTTTATTATGAGGCAGGTTCTTCTATATGGGATGTTCTTTAAACCCTTTCGGCAAACAACACCTATAAGGCTAGAGTAATGGTTTTGCCGATTTTTGTAACCTACCATAGGTCTTTGGCTCCAATATTTTGCTCAACCACATAATATGAGCCCTAGAGTCTTCCACCAAAATTTGAGCCATTTTCGTTACGGGGCGATTTTGGGGCAAAAAACGTGGATAATATACTTCAAGTTCGGCCGATTTTGACCAAATTTTTTGAAAGGAGGCAAAAGTTGTCAAAACTTTATCCTAGGAAGCCCTGGAGATCCCTTGCTTGATATGAGGGCAGGTTCTTTTATTCGGAATGTTCTTTAAACCCTTTCGGCAAACGACTACTCGAAGGCTAGCGTCATGGTTTTGCCAATTTTGAAACCTACTAAAGGTCTTTGGCTCCAATATTTTTCTCAACAACATTATATGATCCCTAGAGGCTTCCACCAAATTTTGAGCTACTTCTGTTATGGGGCGATTTTGGGGCAAAAACCGTGGATAATATACTTCAATTTCGGCCAATTTTGACCGAAATTTTTTAAAGGAGCGAAAACTTGTCAAAACTTTATTCTAGACAACCTTGGACTTCCCTTGTTTGATATGAGGGTAGGTTCTTGTATCCGTGATGTTCTTTAAACCATTTCGACAACGACAGTCGTTAAGGCTAGCATAATGGTTTTGCAAACTTTAGTAACCTACTTTAGGTCTTTGGCTCCAAAATTGTGATCAACCACATCATATGAGCCCTAGAGGCTTCCACCAAAATTTGAGCTACTTCTGTTACGGGGCGATTTTGGGGCAAAAATTGTGGATAATATACTTCAATTTCGGCTAATTGTGACCAAATTTTTGAAAGGATTCAAAAGTTGTCAAAACTTTATCATAGACAGCCTTGGAGTTCCCTTTTTTGATATGAGGGCAGTTTCTTCTATTCGGGATGTTCTTTAAACCGCTTCGGCAACGACACCTATAAGGCTAGCTTAATGGTTTTGCAAATCTTTGTAACCTACCATAGGTCTTTGCTCGAATATTTTGCTTAACCACATCATATGAGCCCTAGAGGCTCCTACCATAATTTGAGTCATTTTTGTTACCGGGCGATTTCGGGGCAAAAACTGTGGATAATATATTTCAATTTGGTCCAATTTTGACTAAATTTTTGAAAGGATTCAAAAGTTGTCAAAACTTTATCATAGACAGCCTTTGACTTCCCTTTTTTGATATGAGGGCAGTTTCTTCTATTCGGGATGTTCTTTAAACCGTTTCGGCAAACAACCCCTAGAAGGCTAGCGTAATGGTTTTGGCAATTTTTTGAGCCGCTTATAGCTTGTTGGCTCCAATATTTTGCTCAAACACAAAGTATGAGCTCTATAGGCTTCGGCAAAAAATATGAGATGTTTTTTTTGCAGGGTCATTTTGCGCCAAAAACCCTGGATGAATGAATGCCTTGGGAGTTCCCTTGATGGATGAATGCGAGTTCCTCGTTGAGGGCATTGAGGCTAGCGTGCTTTAATCACCGATTTTTGGGCCTATCATAGGTTTGGGTCTAATATTTTTTTTTAAAAACCATAATGTTACCTATAAGTGCTTGAGCGTTTTCTTATGGGCTAAATTTGTGGATTAAACTTGGTTCGACCACTTTTTGATTCATCTGTTTTGTAAGTAGGGAATGTTGTCAAAAGTTTAGTTTCCTAGAAGAAATCATCAAGCAACAAGCTAACATTTTCATAGCATAAACAAACTATGCAACACTGCCAAATTCAACCAATCCAAAACCAACATTTCAATTCAATTAGAAATTTGCACCCAGATTCAATATCACATGATTCTGCACCCAGAATTAGTATCACGTGATTTGCAGAATAAACTGTAAATTAATTCAAACATTTTGCAGATATTAAAGTAATACCATGGTGACGACGCCGCGCTTAGGGCGGGAGGAGGTGGTGGAGGGGTTGAGGGATTGAGGACGGAGCTTGTGGCCGGAGAAGTCGCCGGAGACGCTGCCGCCGACGAAAGGGGCGGTGAAATTGGTGGAGAGAGACGGTGGTTTGAATCGAAGTTTGGAGTGCATACGAGTTGCTGAGAAGAGTGAAGAAGAAGACGCCATGGCTGCTGCCATTTTTGGGAGGAGAGAGAGAGAGAGAGAGAGAGAAACTGAGAGACAACTCTGGTCTCACCACCCGCG
The DNA here is from genome assembly GCA_963457585.1 of Spergularia bocconei. NCBI lineage: Eukaryota > Viridiplantae > Streptophyta > Magnoliopsida > Caryophyllales > Caryophyllaceae > Spergularia > Spergularia bocconei. Next base: position 30,559,484 of record OY734942.1, read on the forward strand.
GTGTAGATAATGAGTGAATATCGCACCACCTGCCTGCTGCTCTTTCTTGGATCCGACTCATTGGACCTGATTTGATGTGGATCTTAGTTAGGATGGGCCGTCTCACTCTGGTAATTCTTAGAGGCTAATTATTTCTCGGCCCAAAACAAAAGAGAGAAATGTTTATCGGAGTGACGTTGAGTGTCAATAATCGTTGCCTTCTTATATTTGTGTGTTGGAGGACAACATGGTTTATTGAGGATCCTACAATGAATCTCATCACATTACACTATTGAGGAGTAATTTGTAAGAACATTACATGAACTATTGAAAAATAAAAAAGTGATATGCATGCAATATAGCCAATGTGGGGATGTTAATCAATAGACGTGATGAATTAACACGATCAAATTCCTGCTAGATGACGTATGCACATAGTCAATCATTTTTTTTCTATTAAACGTTAATAATTTTACAACAAACATTATTAAATTATAAAAGGTGTAATAGTTGTTCAAGATGACGTGTGCTTCATAAGTGATTGTTGTGAATGACCACAATTAAGTGGCTTAGACTAACACACTCATGCAAGTTGAGAGAGGCTTAAACTATTTGAGGCCAAACAAAAGTACAATGAACAATAGATAATGAGCCACAAATGAACCTCCCCCATATGCATTTTGCCAAAACCCAAATTACGGAGTACTAAGCAAACATTGAATATTAGAACTAACTCACTGTATGATTGAAGATGACAAGATGAGCCAATTGCATCCCCCAAAAATCACAAGTATTTTGTATTCTTGCAAATTGCAATCCCACCCATGCTTTGTTCTTCCTCTCACCAAAAGAGCTCATCCAAACCCCCATGCTCTCTCTCACTCTCTCTTACTCTTTGAGGACTGAGGTAGTGAGGTCTGAGGAGGAGCAAATCTTGATATCCCCCATACATAAATAAAAAAAAGGAATCAAAGTAAGTTCAATTCAAAGAGATGACAACAATGGCCTTACTCTCCTCCTCTTCTTCTCCAACTCCCACTCTCTCTCAACCACCCTCTTCTAAACCCCATCACTTCACCCACAAACCTTATCTTCATCTTCAAGCTTCTTTCCACAAACCCAGAAAAACCCACCTTTCAATCACAGCCTCTTCATCTGACAATGGCACTGGTGCTCTTGTCACTCCTGATGTCCCTGTTCCTGAAGAGAAGCTTGTAGAAGAAGCACCCACCCCCACCCCATCCCCATCCCCATCTGAGCCAGTTAAGGGTACCAAAATGGAAAAAAGTGAGGACAGTGTGGGTCCCATTGAGTCTGTTGAAGCTTCTGCTACACTCAATAAGTTTAAGGATACCAGATGGGTTAATGGCACTTGGGATTTGAAGCAGTTTATCAAAGATGGCTCTACTAATTGGGATGCTGTTATTGATGCTGGTCTGTTCTTCCTTCCTCTTTTTTTGAACTTCAAGAACTAAACTTTTGTTACTTTGATTAAACTTGAGCTATTTTATGTGAAAGTTTTGTTCTTTTTTCATATGATTTCAGATTAATTAGAGCTTGCTATTTGTTGTAAGCTGTGGCTTTGGTGTGAATTTGTTCCATGTGATTTCAGATTAATTAGAGCTTGCTATTTAGGAAATGTTGTTTGTGGAGGTCAGATTGGTTAATTACTTGCTGCATGCAGTATGTAGATTGCAAATGCATCATCTTGTATGTGGTTGGGCCTAAAAGACAATGAATTTGTTCAATTAGAATACAAATGAAGTTGTTGCTTGATTTGGGGATTTGGAGGATTGATTTAGCTTGTATCAGTTACGTTTCTGGCGTTACAGATCTGCATTTCAACTGGTCATGAAAATACTATTTTGGGGATGAAATTAAAGCTATAGTTTATCTATTTGGGTGAAGTTCTCATCATAAGAGGCACTGGAGTCTACTTGAAATAAGAAGTACTTTTACTTTGGGAAATCTTGTACTCACTCACTGGAGTATATGCTTAGTGTATCACTCACTATTCACACATGCTTGCTGGTTGAACTTGTTGTGTATGGTCACAACTTCTGAATCTTGATTAATGTCCTGATTGTTCATGGTGATTTATTTTCCAGAGGCAAAGAGGAGGAAGTGGCTAGAAACTTACCCAGAGTCAACCAGCAATAATGAACCTATCATTTTCGACACTTCTATCATTCCATGGTGGGCATGGATTAAGAGATTCCACCTTCCAGAGGCTGAGCTTCTCAATGGTTTGTCTGCACTCCTTGAAATGCAAATGAAATACTGTAATCAATTATGCCTAAGACGCGCTCATTAACTAATCCTTCTCTCTTTGGGTGACTACTGTGCAGGTCGTGCTGCAATGATAGGTTTCTTCATGTCGTACTTTGTTGATAGCTTAACTGGCGTAGGGGTTGTTGATCAAATGAGTAACTTCTTCTGCAAAACATTGCTATTTGTTGCTGTTCTTGGCGTGCTATTTATTCGCAAGAACGAAGATGTTGACAACTTGAAGAAGCTCCTAGACGAGTCAACTTTCTACGACAAGCAATGGCAAGCAACATGGCAAGAGGAGACCAAAAAAGACTAGCCCTTCTCACTGTGAAATTTTCGCCCCAAAGATAAATGTGTAACTTAAGATAGGGTGCGTTCCAGATTTTGCTCCCTCGAATTCTTTGTTAGTGATTTAGTAACATACTCATGCTTGATTAATGATAGCTTGAATTTTGGTGCATCTTGGGGTAGTCTTGAGAGCACGATGAAAAATGCGCTGTGATTTTGTGTCTGTGTTCAAGTTTTAAGATACATACTCCTGTTTGGGACTGCAGAGCACCATACACAACTAGAATTATGCAGGCGATGTAGCTTGCCAAACGATCTAGTAGCACAGATCATTGTGTAGTGTTTCTATTGGCAGATTACTTTCAAGTAAAGGTTCTGTAATGGGACAGAGCAGTAGGAATTACAAGTATGAATGAGTTACCTGTTCAATGAGGCTTCACAAACATAACTGTCCACTTCGGAAGTAATATATACGCAGTTTGATCACACGAACAAGGTGTATGTTGATGAATCATGCTTTTATGCGAATATAAACTGGCTAAATTTCATAGGAATATCTGAACTTTTGGGGGATGTGGATTTCAATAGTGTATGTCACAAAAAATTGCATGATTTATTCAACTCTTCCTAAGTCTAGCACTCGGAAATTTATGATCCTAGTATACTACTTACATAGACAGTGATCGGGACTCGAACGACGTGACCCTGGTTGCCTTGCAGTAACATCTCACCAAAGCTATAAGCATTGGTCGCATCAGTTGCTTCAAGCACGAGCTTCAATCGGCGAGTAGCATTCTGATAAATAGTGAACAAATGTGGCGTGACCTTGATTTTCACGCCGGCTGGCTCTGTCACTGTGACATTGTAGGTCTCAGGCTCCTCACCAACATTCGTCACAGTCCTAATCACTTTCCTTGTGCCCACCAAATTTGAGATTGTCACGGTGGGGGTATTGAGGTCTGAGCACCAAGCTTTTCGGCTACTGGGGCATCCTACGCCAATAGCTCGTCTGACAGACTCTTCATCCACCCCTGGGACAGCGCACAGAAACTGTACATAGTGCTTGTACTTGGAGACAAACACAAGCCCAGGGTCGATCGCTCGAGAAGGATTAATCGCTCCTGCCCCATAATCAAATGGAGTGGCTGGTGATAACTGGTTGTTCTCTTGTGCCAGGATGGGATTGCCAGATTTATCAGCTATATCTGTAGACGTCATCATTGCTGAAATTACAGCAGAAGGATTCCACTGAGGGTGTTTTTGCATTATTAATGCAGCAACACCGGCAACATGAGGAGTCGCCATACTGGTTCCCGAAACTAGTGCAAACTTTTGACCTAAGTGAATGAAAAACTATACACAGTATGAGGAACATTGTAATAAAATTTATGAGATGCTAAGCTAGACCCAAATGAAAGCTATGTCAATTATGATGATCTACTGCACTTTTAGTTATTTGACCAGGATACATGTCTCTGCTTCTTCTTAGTAGAAAAAATTTAACCTAGACTTCAAACACAAATATATGACAGATAGTTGCGGTAATCAAAATTTTTGAGTCATATGGAGAAAATCGTACCTTTTGCATATTGATCGCCCTCACTGTTTGGACTCCAGGCAGCCCAGATAGAAGTACCAGGAGCCATGACAGTGGGTTTCAGGACATCAGCTGTCTGCAGAAGAGCATTGTTCACATCAGGCCCCCTCGATGAGTATGCTGCCACAATTGGTGCTTGACCAGTGTACGTTGCCTGTCTTCCATCTAAAATCCTTGCTGTCGCCGTGAAAGCAATCGCTTTTCCAGTTCTACCCCTAAGAGTCCTCATGTTGTAGTACTGCCAGAGTGCCTTCCAATAGAATACAATAGCACAAGTTTAGCACCAACTGTAAAGCAAGCTGGGTGCACCAGTTCAGCTAGTCCAAAAGATTTGGAAAGGTTTTACAGATGAAAATTAAAGCCCTGGGGTGAAATGCACTATATTAATTGATCTAGGGAAGAGATTGGGAAAGAGATGAACAGAACTGGAAAGGGAAAATCTATGTTTTCAGAAAATTGCTGCGCTTTGACATGAGGGTCACAACACGTACCGTAGAAGCTTCTATGTTGTTTAAGACAATTCCTGGCACCCCTAGTGGCACAGTGGTACCTTTAACTTCCTCAGAACTTACATCGGGATCCATTGTCATAATAAATCCAGCTGCCCCTATGATACGAATTGTTTCAGCAACTCGGATGATGCTAGCTGAATCAAACTCAAAATCATACGTGTAAGTACAGATAATGAGTTTTCCATGAGCCAGGGCTGGAATAAAAGGTTCAGGATTTTGGCAGCTTTCAATAAGACCAATACTAGCATTGTGCCGACAAACATCAGCTGCTGCAGCCACGGGGAAAAGACCTTCTCCAGGGGAAGGAGCTGTAAATGAAGAGAAGATTTTTGAGGAAAAAACCAGAGGATAGTAACAAAATACAAGTAAATACGTAAGTGGTACGGAGTATGAAAATCTGAATAGTCAGGAGTTTTACTTACGTGCAAGGCCCATGCCAGACAAGCTGTGTCCATTGGCTAATATTATCGAACTGTTGTACTTGCGATCAATAATGGAGGCAGCAACAGTCGTAATCCATGGGCTAAATGAAAGGATAGAACTTGATAGAGGACCGCCATTACCAGCAGCTTGAATCACAACAACACCAGCCTTTGTAGCAAACAGTAGCTCCATCTCTAGGACATTAAGGAAAGCAGAAGGACCAGGTGGGACACTAGATGGCCCAATAGAAAGACTCAGTATATTTACTCCATCTTCTACAGCCTAGACAGGAAACAAAGGTCATTGAAGTGACACTGCCATTGGAAATTAAAAAAAAAAAAGGTCATCTTGCTTTAGTTGGTCATCTCTTTGTTCCCATCCTTAAATGTGCAGAGACAAAGGATTAAGAATTTTTCAATGCATTTAATAACGAGACCTGATCCACAGCAGCCACGACATCTGACATATAACCTCCGAATGTATAGAGAGCTTTGTAGACAGCAATCCTATTCAAGTAAGGGTGATGCATTAAAAACTTACTTGGCTAAATTTATCATGATTGCAACACTTTTAGTATGTCATGAAATAAAGATAGATAAAGATAGGCTACTATGACATCTTACCTAGCCCCTGGAGCCATACCACTCGCATACCCATAGTTGTAGCCATTAACAGTGACAGCGGTTTCAAAGTTGCCAGCAGCTGTTGATGCTGTATGGCTGTCATATACCATTTGCACGCCAAAGCGAAGAAGAAAAATCAGGTATATAACATTAAAGATTCAACCAAATGCCATATGAGCACTGGTTCTAATGCAATGCCATGATGTTATAGGCCCAAGACCACTCCAAATTAGTTAAATGGGTTAAAAGGAATTACAGGTACAATAACAAAACGTGACTTACCTTCCATGACCATCCGCATCATATGGGGAAGCATAGTCACGTGTTGCATTAAAATCACCAGCAGCAATAGCTGCCCGAGCAAAATACTGCGCCCCAACTATCTTGCCATTGCAGGCAGTAGCGGGGAACATGTCACCTGTGGCACATTTCCCCTTGAACTTGCTAGTGTAATCATTCATGGATCCATTGTTTCCCAAGGAAGGGGTGCTGGCAAAGCTTGGGTGACTAGGATTAATCCCTGTGTCAATCATACCTATCACTATACCTTCACCAGAACTCCTTGCACCACCCAGCGCAGGCCAAACACCACTAGGAATCCCTAAATAATCAGGTGTATGGGTTGTCAGCTTCTCTACCTTGACATCTTCATAAATAGCCCTAACTCCTGTAGCATTCCGTAGCTGGCGAATAGCCTGCATGTTTCACACTGAATGTTAAGGAATTTTAACTTGTAGAACAGTAATTGAACAGGCAAACATTAAGCATGTCATACGTCAAAATCCTTAACCTGAAACGTCAGAAACATTTTTTAGAAACAGAATTTACCTTTGTTGATGTGACATGAATGGCAAACCCATTGAGGAGATGACTGTAACTGTAAAGCTTGGTGTATGACCCCGAGTCCAGCAGGGTCTCTAATAATATATCGTGCTCTTTACCTATCATCTCTTTGTGCATGGTGATGTCATTGTGGTTCCTGAAAAGCATTGCACATCATTATTAGAAGCTTCGAGGTCAAAAGAACCTCATAGTGCAAATTCAGGCGGAGAAGAAAGCATCTGAAAATCTAAAAACTTCGTCACCTGGAGTCGCCTTGATCCGTTCTCCCTGAGACAAAAGAATCTCCCTCCATGAGGACCATCAAGACTTTGGCCTGCACTGGGATGGGACAAAACATGAAACTGCTGCTAACTAGAAAAAATACAGATAATTTAAGTTGCATGTTCATGTTTTCAAGTAACAGTGAACAGAAAAATATATTTTATGCCTAAGCTGCACTCGCTCTTCAAGATATAGAAGGGGAAAAACCACCAATCGTATAAGCAAAACTTACCTTCATTTTATAGTTAGTCAGAGATATACAATGCTTTCCTGCACCAGTCATCAATTAGGTAAGCAGTGAGGATTTCCATGCTTGCCTGTCAACAACATCCAATTCTGATGCATATACACATACATGTATTAAGCCCTCCCATTTTCTTCATGCATTCCACATTGCTTACCAGCTTCTTCACCACACTTTTCCGGAACCCTACCATGTGCAAGCATATGCCCCTCAAAATTTGGGGAAAAGGGATGCCAGTGACGCTGACGCCTATTAACAGTAGGCTTATGCGCCTCTACACAGTACACACTGAGGAGCTAGTTTTTACAAAAGGGGAGAAATAGAAGAGACCGTGCTGCAGTCGAGGCTAAAAGCTCAAATAAGAGCTTCTCTAATAGGTTCCTCAACTTTTATCACATCTCTCCCATTTTTTTTACCACGCTTCCTATACATTCAATTTCTCCCCAAAAGTTCCGCCAGGGAGGCACACAAACTTAAACAAGATAAACATCTTGCACTCAGACTCCACCTGAAAAACCTCTCCGTAAAGTAGCAAAGGCCTTTTTACCATCCAAAAAACAACAACAGTAAAGATATAGAACAGCTTAGCTCTGGGTGCTCATAACCATGACAAGTGACAGAAACATAGATTTCCACGCAACTGGAGATGCATACAAGAGAAGAAATAGAGATGTGCTGACACGAATCACTAACTTTCTTGAATTGCTTTATAATGGTACCCTAGTTTACAATCTATATACTAATGCTAACTGATACTACTTCATATAGAAGCCACACAGGGAATTAGCTTACACCCACGTACATTCAACAATAATTAATCAAGGGGGAAGGGTGTACGCAATCTTACCTTTGCGTTGAATACACAAAGAGGCTGTTTCAAATGACCCAAAATGAAAATTGGGTCTAGAACTACAGCCTCATACATCCATTAGAAGGTGAATATTAAAAGATGAATATCAAAATTCTTTAAATCTAAATCTGGGTTTGAATTATAAGCATAGAGAGTGTTGTTTTGATCTCTGCTGACGAGTATATTCCCAGATTGCAATGGCACCACTGACATGAACGTTGAGTGACCTCACAACACCCAACTGTGGGATTTCAATGCAAGCATCCAGAATATGAATTATATCAGCAGGTATACCCTCCTTTTCGCGACCAAGAACAAGAACCTGAAAAGACAATAACCCTTTTCATCAATGAGTACTATTTTCAGCCTGTAAGGACAATAACCCTTTTCATCAAGAAAACAGAACTATTTTCCATCAATGAGTACTCAGTTCAGCCTGTAATACTTGTAACACTTCACACGACTAGAAACTTAAAAAACGATGAGAAAGGCGGAATTTAAGGGATGGGATTCAACTACATCGACAAAACCACAAGAAATTGTCGAATTGAATAACAATTACCGTTTTCTGGGGGTAGCTATACTTGTCGAGGAGTATGCTATTTGCAGTTTGCTCCAATCCCAAAATTGAGAAACCCTCTCGCTTCTTTTTCTCCAAAAAGTTTTTGACGCTTTTTACTGGAACCTCTGTGATGGGAACCCATTTCTCAGCCGTCACACTGATGAGATAGTAAATCAAAAAATAGCAAGAGAGTGTGAGGACAGCAAAATCAAACTGCTGTAAGGAACTTGTTTAGAATAAAGATCCTCACACATTACTGATATAAAATAAAAACAGATCCTCACGCGTTGGTCTGGACTAATATAAGAGTACCAATGGTGAATGAACAAAATGAGGTTGCAGGACTAAGAAAGAACCAATAAGAAGTATTATCAGACGATAAACCAGCATGGACATGCATAATATCTGGCATAATGCAGCGAAAAAACGATTTAATAACAAACATTACTCACGTTACTCATCCTTCTACTTCTTATTCGAAAAAGTTCCTAATGAAATAAATGGCACTCTCCATCAAAAAAAAGAGAAGAAAGGAAAAAGTTCTCATGTTATTTGATGACTTATATAAAGATTGAAGAATTCAAATTTTAAGAAATGGGTACTCTGAAGGCAAGTTGAGCATCATCAACACACTTCTAAGTTTCAACTAAGGCCACTGGTGAAGTCTAATGACTTTAACAACATCTGCAATTCTGAAGAACAGAATAAAAACGCAACCAACTTTGGCACGAGAGGCTCGAGGACTCTCAAAATCTAAAGTTCTCCAAAACCATTTTATAGGTAAAGATAATTCAATTATAAAACATTAGAGAACTGCCACCCATAAACAAAAGGACTCCTAGACTCTTATGGTTTAATGCTCATCACATCCAACATTATCGGGGCATTTCTTAGGGAGTAATGCAGGTCAACTTCAGAAACAACCCCAGCCAAGTTGTGTGATTAAGGGATGAAGAGTTGGAGATGCCGAGGCCAAATCCACACAAAAAAAACAGTGATTTCACTATTTATTCTTAACCTCTAGAAATTCACATATATGTAAGTAATGTAACTGTTACAAGAAATGTCTAAACCAGCCCTTGAAACGGCAAAGCAGAGATAAGCAGTAAGCATCTTAAAAATCAACTAAAAATCAACTAATTCAGTAATCTATCTATTTGCTTGTGTGTGCAGGCTGTAATTATACTACTAAGTACTAAGCTACTAAGTTCATCATAGATCAATCTAGTGTGGAGTTAAGATCCAAAGTCAGGCCTATGTTGATAAGAAAATCAATATGAAGCACATGAAATCAGTAAATCAACAGGGGTGCTTAAAAGAGTGAAAAAAAGAAGACAGGGGGGATCAACAAAAAAACCTTATCAGCTGGAACTGTTTATCGTGCAGGACACTAGCATCTGCTATTACTAAACCGCTTGCTTTAAACACCTGCCAAATATGCCGAACCGTTGGCTTAAAAAGGGACCATAATTATCAAAATAAGCGGGAACCAAAAGGCTTAAGCAGAAGTAATAAAAGATAAAAGGATGGAAAATACAGATACGCACATCTATGCCAATAGAACAGAAGCTAATTGTATGGCTCAAAAACATACCTCACAAGTCCTTGCCAAACCAGCAAGATTAGGTATACGATCAAGAAGAGAGGCAACAAGTACAATCTGTTGTCGATTGGCCTTCATCTTTTCCACAGATGAGAGTCTGGAACGCAGTATTTGCTCAAGGAGTTGGTCCTCCTTTTCCATTTCTGTAACAGAAGACACAGTTCAGAGAAAGAAGTAACACCCGGTAATCAGGTAAGGAATTCAATTGTTTAGTTATGTCTTCAAAATACAAAAATAAGGGAATAAACCAATCAGAGTATCCAGATTCAAGTTCTTTGCTCCACAGAACGAGATGGAAAATTCTACAAAGCTAAAATGGAAAAAGCTATCCTTAACATGCCTGAACCAACCTAAGTAACACGACCCGAATCCAAAAGCAAATCTAAATCACAGCAAAAAAAAAAAATGACCCAGTATAGACCCTGACAGAACCCACCAAAACTGACATTTGTCGAACACTGACTAAGTTTCTCAAAACAAGCTATTCATAACAGACCAAACATAATGAATCCAACATCACCAAAGAACTTTACATGCACCGTTATCACTAGTTTCCCAGGATCGTCAACAACAATAGTTCTGTTATGTAATACTTAAGCAGTCAGCTTGAACCACAGTGACTTGGGCTTCCATCATGCATCAGTACCCTTGAATGGGTAGAGGATGAGATTGAAACCGTACCACAACAATACCCTCCCCCCCCCCCCAGGCGTCCCAGGGCAATAGCCACCAGACACTCATTCCTTCCAAACTGCATCATGCTTTGGCGTTTGGAAGGCAATCAACTCCCATCTAGGGTGAGCCTTCTCACTTGCATCTTAAATCCATACCATCTTCATAAGCCTAACAGCTGTATTAAAAATTATCAGCAGCTTTCGTATAATCTTCCATCACTGGAGTAACCTCGTCATTTGGATACTTAGCTGAGCTAAATTAAGTAAAAAGTAAAGCAACTCACATACACTATATCATGTTCCTTACCATCACGCATGTCATGTTTAGACAGTGTGAACTTTTTCTGAAAATCTAGTAAAAGATCGGTAGATGGACAAGAAAGCAACTTTTCTTGCCGCGCATCTGGCAGCGAACGTTCAGGATTATCTGTGTTCATCAAACTCTCGTTCTTGAGAGTAACTTCATCCTTAGCCATTGAACTTCTAAGTTCTTCTCTGACATCCTACACATAATAGCAAGATGAGATAGCCCAGAAAACAGGACGCAGCTGATGATAAGTGAAATAACTCACATTGAGAAAGGTCGTCACTTGCTCCATAAGGGACATCGGAACGCATTCAAACTGCATATCCTAGAAAACATTAAAACAGGGATCAGAATCTACAAAAAAAAAAAAAAAAAAAAAAAAAAGCTTTGCAAAGGCCAAGGGAAATACTTCTTCCAGACAAGATCTTATTTTAAAAATCATTAGCTTTATAGCGTCCTTATAAAGTAAGATACTTGAGGATCAAGGTTGGCCTAGCTGTTAATAAATCAATAGAGGTTGTCCCGGGTTCGAATCCTCATATCCCCCACCCCCACAACATAAGCTGCTCCTTTGTACCAATAAAAAAAAGTAAGATACTTCAATTTTTCAGGAAAAGGAAAAAGACATGCTTCCCGATTGATTAGAAAGAGAAAAGGCTTCAACACTGTTCGTACTAGTTCCTGAACTTTGAAGTCTCAGCAACTTTATTCTACAAGGATTTCTTCCACTCATGTTATGGTCGGTGAGAAACAATGTGTCCTTCCAAATTATCCGTAATCCTCCATCTTAATACACCGTACCAAGAAATCATATATCCAATACTCCAATAGGCCATTATGATAAATTATTCTATAAAGCGTGGTGTGTTAATTCTATCACAAATACACATGAATCTACCTCGATGCGGTTAGAAAAGATTCCTGCAGGTGTAACAGATTCATCTGGATTAAAAGCATCAAGAAACACTTCCATTGAGGCTCGCAATCTGTGACCAGCAAAATAGCAGATGAACAGGTTAAGCAAACAAAACAATCCAATAAAAAGAAATCATCTGCACAAATACAAGTATATTAACGAATAGAAAGAAATTTCAACAAGCACAAAGAACAACTAGAAGATGTTGATCAAGTAACAAGTACTCGTAAAAGACAGCGAACACATTTTGAGGATGAAAGTTCTTAAAATGGTATCTGGAAGCAAGAACGAACATGGATGAAACAGAACTTTCCAGTCTCACTAAAGTATGGGTGAACCCAATTTAAGTTGCTCCGTGCATATGCAGAAAAGAAGTCCTAAAATTTATATCATAATTAGAGACCTTTCCTTTATTCTTTTCCATGAAAAAAAAATGCAGTAGAGTACCTCACACAATCAGGATTCTGAGCCAAGTATGTCTTCAAATTGCAGAAGCACCTCTTCTCCAGATTAATGGAAACAGAACTCAAATTTAAGTCAGGGAGCAGCTTACAGAAGACCTGATATACAAGCAACTGAAATTTGGAAAAAATGACGTAAGTATGCGGGCAATGCAGCCAGTATCCACGTGTTCAAAGGAAAATAAGGATAATGTCACACAAACATACTTGAGTAAAACCACGCAAGGTGTGATGATGAGAAGTCAACAACGGAATTAAAGATGGAAGTAGGTCATCCAAATGCCTCGTCTGAACTTCATCTTTTGCATGGAGCATGATGTTCGCAGCTATAAATACATATGAGGATAATGCCTGCATTCAAAGTTGAATATATCGTAACTGCGTATCTCCCAGTGTCCAATGTATGACAAATTTAAACTTTCATCCATAACATATGCCAAGCATATTTTAATTTAAATCATAGATAGATGTCATATACCTAATGTGTAGAAAGACATGAATCTTAAAAAACAGTGAAGTTCAACAAAAATGAATTCATGACCATAGACTGTAATACAGTAAGAAAGAAACTAATTGCATACCTGCGTCTTCATATTATAATCGCCCAAAATGGGAACTAAATGCTCCTTCACCTGCAACGTATAAAAGCATGCTTAACAAAATACGCTTTTTTTCTTTCCCTAGGCAAAGAACAATGCTATATCCAAATGATCAGGCTTGTCCTTAATTAGTTCTTTCACTACGTGGTTGTTTGGATACCACTTGATTTTCTTAGCATTGGAAAGAAACAAAAATTCATAGGATACCCAAAAAAGATATCTCAATTCTTAGCTTTCTGAATTCAATGTAAGCACAACTTGATGGGACTAGTGATTTCCCAAAGGCAACCAGAAAAGCACTTAGTATAGTATAGTCCGTTTCACATATCAGTACAACATATACAGATATGTTGCATGCAGCTGAACCACCCTTTCCTCATTTATATTTAATTTTCTGGACTCAAAAATAGTAACAAACACTAAACAAGAATTGTTTGAAAAGGCAGGGTGTCGGAATTATTCTGTTAAGATGTTTCAAATATTTTACGGAGAATATCAAGAAAAAATCAAGTGTCCCTCAAAGCGCAGAACTTGAGTCCAGCCTGAAAAGAGAAGTCTCCAACCTTAATGTAAACAAGCTTTTGGAGCAAAACAGTAAAAGCTCAGGAACTAGAACGTATATAACAGCTGATAAAACAGAGGAGTTGCATACCAAGAATGGGAAGTTTAGGTAAACATGTATTGCAAATGTTTCCAAGTACTGTCGAACTGCAGGCAAGTTGTTCCTCTGCAACGGTGTAGAATAGACAATGGTACTTTGTTAGAGCTCATCAGCTGACCATCGAAATCCACCCCAAAAAGCTAGCTTAAAGAGAGGAAGAACTCATGCCAATTATAGCCCACATACGTAACCTTAAGGCGAGAGGAATGGATTGACTTACAGCCAACAAGGACACTGAACAATTAATACATCCTGTCATGTTAACATGCTCTAAAAGTGATCGATCATGGATTATTCTTTAAGATTTCTATAAAGAACACACGAAAAAACTGCAGAGACTAATTGGTTACAATAGCTTAATAAATTAACTCATGTTATCAGTCATCAGGCTCCCTGTTTACAAGCAGATACACTACCTCCAGACTACATAACTAAGAAGCTTAGAATACCGGATTCGTGACTCACATAAAGGCATATTGACAAGCACTCTACCACTCTCTGAATAATATCTTGATGAACAAATTTTGATAGAACACATATCATTTGCCAAGCACGGACTTTCCGACGATGAATCTGTTGTACACAAGAGAGCTTAAATCAATAGGAATGACAATTAAGAACCGAAGCTGTTGCCCAGGAAATAAATGTAATCCCTCCATCCGAGTTTAAACACCCCATACCCAAAATACTCATGTATTGCGGAGAGTATACACACTAATGGGTTAATCAAAGTTACAAAAAAATTACATAGCAAGTTAGATATGAGGCTTAACAAAATTTCTATGTAATTTTTTCGTAACTTTGATTAACCGTTTAGCGTGTACACCTCTTTCGTGAGGGTGCGTTTTTGCTACGCGGTGTTTAAACTCGGACGGAGGGAGTATGTCCCAATAAAGGAGCGAGACTCTCAATTTCGAAAAGTGAAACCAACTAAAAATGCTAGTCAATTTCCAAGCCCATGCCCTGAATATTGCACTGGACCTTCTTTTGCGTAGATAAACAAAATAGATAAGCTTAACTCAAAAAAAGTTCCAACTCACCGCACTGTACTTCTTATACAATTCTTTTGAAAGATCATTGTCATTGACCTGCATAATTAAAATAGTAATCAGTAGGTGAATTATCTGGGCACATAAGACATAAGAGTAGCATTGGTGTAGGGATATTAGGATTAGAACCCGAGACAGCGCCCCCCCCCCCCCCCCCCCCGGGTAGGTTGAATTCCTAACCATTAGGTCGACCTTGATCCTTAGTTAACTATTTCTTCCATAAGAGAATGTTTCATTAATAGATATAGCAGAGCAAATGAGGACAAGGTGTCCTTAGTGCTCTACACTACAATACGAAAGTGCCCTCAGCAGATGAAATAATTTGATTGACCTACATAGATATGAGATGACCACAAATTTTATTAAGCTTCAACAAATAGTTTCACCCGAAAATTCAGCATGCAACATAGACATAAATGGATCTTTGCTACCTCCTCATATCATACCAAATGCTTATAAAGGTACTTAATGTCAGCAGAGAGGTTTGTACCGCAGAGTCGAGAAGCTCCAACAAGAATAATTTTCCAGAATCGGAAGTGGCACAGATATCTGCAGTTTGTTTTCCGGATCCTACTGTTTTGGCTAACTCTGCTAGCTTGTAAAACAGTACCGCAACAGACACCCGAGCATACAACTCCGTGTTAATAAAGGCCTGGTCAAAACTCAATTAATGAGATCAAGCTGAAGATTATCATATAGCATATACAAATGTTTAAGAGCGCATGACTATAAGAGAGTCTACAACGTAAATATGAGTTTCCAACTTTCTACCCAGATCTAAAAGTCTAAAACATGATGCAAAAGAGAGCATGAGTAAGGTGGTCCAACACATCGAAAGCGGGCTGCAGGACTTTACATTCTACTGTGCTAGAGAGGTCTAGTATGACTTGTAACCTAATTACCTAAGTATCGTCTTTTAAGGTACTTGTCTAAAGCACTGGTTAAATATTATTGCGAGCTTTATCAGTCAAGATGCAAACCACTCACCAAACCTCTAACGATTTTGGTAATAGATCAGACTGATGTACACAAGGCCACTTAGTGCAGACAGCAATCAGTGAAAAACTTTATATCTATACATGCTATAACAGATTGAAACCTGGAATTTATTGTTCTAATATCTAATTTCACACTTATAAAACATCGTAGTTATGTTCTAGAACACCAGTCAGCCAAATCTTTGGGTTTCATGGTCGCACAGAGCTACTAAGAGTAACAGCATTGAGGCCACTGTCCTTCTAAGCACGCAATAGGAATGGTGGAAGCATGGATTTACAGGTGACATTTCACAAACACTACCTCACTTCTATGGTAATGCCTATGATGCAAGAAACTTAGCGTCAAAAAATTTCTACCACAAGACAGGAATAGAAATAATAGTAACTTACTTCAGTCGTCTCAGTGTCTGGGCTCTTTGCCAACAAAGACACTTCAGATCTTGCTTCACCATTCTCCAATAGTTCAGCTTCAAAATCTTCGTCAAAAGCAACTGGAACAAGAAAATTCTTAATATAACTGTTGCTAAACTGTTCCACGTCCATATCAGACAGTCCACAAGGTTCAATGATAACTGACTCACCAGAACCGTAAAGGGTCAAAAGCTTTAGCTCTTTCATATAGTACTTTATGACCCCAGGATTAGCAAGCCAAAGCCCTGTCAAATGTAGAGCTGCAAGGCGAATAGTACGGGGACTTTTTGTGCCTTCTTCAAGAATTCTTTCACAAAACTACAGCAGCATGCCAAATAGATATGCATAAAAAGTCTTAAAGTAGTTAGAGCAAAGTGAAGGAAAAAAAGAAAAGAAAAAACAGCGCCTTGGGTGACAATATTACGCATACCCATTTCAAGGGACCAGGTGCATTATGAGCCACGTGCATGTCTTCATCTCCAAATATAGATACATGCAAGACAGAAGAGAGAAGGGCTGCTATTGGAGCAACTCTACGCTTATTACAACTAGTATGCAAAATCCATGAAGACCTGACCAGTTGCCAGATCATCTGTTGACACCAAAATTTAATAAACATATCAGTGACTTCCTTTAGGGAAAATATATGAGATGAAGGAATTATGCTACCCTGCTTGACGTGGAAGCTGGAATGAAGACAATGATCTGAAATGAACAAATAAAAGACGGGGGAAAACACCAGGAGATGGGGGTGGAGAGCCCATGTAGACAAATAAAGATTTATTAGAAGAGACGAAACCTTCCATGCATGTTACAAGAGAGAATAAACATGAGAGATGTGTATCTGACAACCAAGATAGAAGTGCATGCAAGAAGAGAGCGCCAGCCACAGGAGTACTAGACATATATTTCCAAAGGGTCTGTCGGTTGACACTTACCGAAAAGGAAAAAACACAAAGGGGGAAGCAGGACGGCTATTGTTTAGAAATAGAGATAATAGAGCGTTAGACTCAAGTACCACGCAATTCCCTAAATGTTATACTATTGATGCACACAATAAAATCAAACCAGAAGTTAAGAAACCAAAATATGCATGACATTAACAAACATAAAGAGATCAAATGGAATCAATCAATACCTCTACATCAACCCCATGACACGAAGAAATATTAGAACTGCCTGAAGTTAAAAGATCCAAAACCATTCTCACTGATTTCAGCATGGGCAAAACAGAACCTTCTCCAGCATTTTCAAGGCTGCAATTCATTTGAAATTGATAATCATGAGCAAATCCAAGAGCTTGTATCAATACTAAGTTGATTTGAACATCTAAAAAAAATACACTCTAACAACCAGCACATATTCATAATCTCTGGCTTCATTTCTCATATTTGAGAGAATTACTGCATATAGTCAACTTATTACCTCTCAAGAAGGTCACTAAAGATATATCTGACAGTCTCATCTGAGAGGAATACATCACCATGCCCAAGCTGGACTCCATTTTGAAGAGCATGGTGTGGGATTGACAATATAGCTTCCAGGCACAGCCACTGAAAACCAAGGGAAAGTTACACGTACAAGATATGAAAATATAATATACTTCCATGGAAAATTAGCCATAAAGATATGATATCCCTTCTATTGACTAATTCCTATATTGATCAGCCTTGACTTCCCTTTCAAAAGGTGATCTCAAATAATGTACCCAGAAATTACAAACGACTTCAAAGGTTCAACTTAAATGAAAACCGGGGAAAAAATATGACATTTTCTCTTAGCTTCTTTATATAAGTTTTAAGCCACGACTTTTCTAATCTAGCGTGCTGTGTCTTTCTTTACTTAGTCTGACTCCAAATACTTTAGACCTAATTTTGGCCTATTGCTTATGCAAAAAACAACTCTGGCCACTTGCATTTGAAATTATTGATGAAACAATTTTCACATTATCAAAAGATATAACAAAGGCACGAGAGAAAGCAAAGTGAAGGAGTATAAATATAAAAAGGAATAACCTTCCAGTTCATTAGGACAGCCTTCCTCGATCGCGTCAAATGTTGAATAGCAAGCAAACAATTTACTTGATTGAGAAATGTAAGAACCAAGGGATCTAGTATCAGCTCATGTTTCGCTATAGACTTTGAGGATTTATTCATTTCTCGAATTGATGTGACAGCTGACGAAGAAATCACACGAACAGATGCTTTAAGAACAAAAGCCGAAGCTTCATAAGCTGCCAACCGAATCTCTGCACTAGTCTGCTTGAAAGTATAAAAGCGGGTCAGTTAGAACAGGAGACATGGTAGCTTTGCCCCCTCCACTTCATAAAATTCTTTAAGTTTGGTGAGGAAACTCTCAATCAAAAATATGTTGTTGCCGACTCATATAAATGGGTAATCAGTAAACAGACTCTCTATGCTTTCAACATAGGGGCAAGGGTTGCGTACATCTGACCCCCCCCCCCCTTACCCCGCCTTGTAGCGGGAGCCTTTGAGGCACTAGGGTTATTTTGTGTTGACTCGTATGAATGAGCCACCTCACCTCAAATACTCTACCGTATCTAAGAGACTAAGAGGTATAGACTGTTACAAGATTGGGTAAACACGCGCCAACTATTATACTCTTAACAAGGTGGAATTTTCCAAAAACATAAGCTCATCAAAGTGAAGAGATTGTCATGTCATAGTGGACTGATCACATTGGCACTGCTGACACCTGTGGCTTTACTGGGGCCATAATCTACTATTCCACTCGTCACTGAGTCATCGACTGCCACAAACAGAACCAAAAGGCAGCGAGAGGGAACAACATTGATAAGTAAAAAATAAAAAAGACGGAGCAAAAGAGAAGGGAGCACAACGGAGAGGGAAGGAGAAAAGGTAGATAGGTCATTCTAAGGGTGTGTTTGGCCAAGCTTCTGAAGTGTTTCTGGAGTGTTTTAGGGTCCTAGAAACTGAAAACTGGCCAAACACCCAAAACTGAGAAACTGTTTCTGGTTTCTGAGAAGCACTTCTAGTGTAAATTTGTTCTTCAGAAGTAGATGCTCCAATTTGGGGCTTCTCCTCCAGAATCTGTTTCTCAGAAACTGTTTCTGAGAAGTAGTTCTGCAGAAGTTGGAGCTTGGCCAAACAGGCCCTAAAGGGGATGGGAATCAGGTTTCATTGCTTATACATATGTACATTATAAGTGAAATTCATAGAAGAAAGGGCATGAGACACTCACCAGCAAAAACTGTGAGCATACATCTTTATTACTATAGGAACGTTTGGACTACGCGATATTAGTTCCAAACTCAAGACAACAATTAAGAGATCATAACTGAAGATTTTGGCATACCTCAGTGTCACCAATAGGTGAATTAACAACTTTGTGGAAGAATTTCCAAAGGTATGTGAAAGCTAGACTAAGGCTTCCAGCTACTCTTTGACGAGCACACCAAGACGAAATTGCTGCTAAAGTTCTTAAAGAAACAATCTGCAAACACGTCAGGAAAAACTGATAAGAACCAGACTTACATCAGGTCATGCATTATAAATTTTGAACAAGTGAAACAGTTACAAGTTGTAACTCACAACAGCTGAAAAAAGAATGACCACATACCACAATGGAACAAATTCACCAGCTAACAGAAATTTATAAGCTACTGCATTTTCAAACCCAAAAAGAAAACAGAAAAAAAAAAGGAAAACTAAAAGGAGTTTCCCAATGCAGCACCAAGATCTAAAGAAGTTCCCCAAGCCTTATTCCCAAAATGATTTGGGTTGGCTAACATGTATCGTCATATGTAACCGTCTCGCGTAGGTCATAAAAGTCAAAGATAACTGTGAGCAACTTTAAAAAGTATTGAAACACATTTAACAAGAGTTTTAAAAAGCCACCAAAAGGAAAAAAAATAAATAAATAAATAAAGTTGTAAAACAAGTGAAAAAGGTATGAACTTTTCACAAGTGATAAGAAGAAAAGGTTTGAACTTTGAAAAAAGATGAAAATGTTTGAGAGACGAAGAAAAAGGAAAATCATTAGAAAACAAACGAAACAAATAAAAGAATGAGTATCAAAACAAACAAACAACAACAACAACCAAGCCTTATTCTCAAAATGATTTGGGGTCGACTAACATGAATAGTCATCTAGTAACCGTCTTGTGTATGCCAAAAAATTTCGAAATCATTGTGGCCGATTTAGAAATATTGAGATACTTTCAAAAGGAGTTTTAAAAAGCAAATCTTTTCGTACCAAAACAAAAAGGAAAAAAAGCATGGGGGAGGCCCCAAGACAAAAGGAAAAAAGTTAGTCGACAAATTGATATAATAGCAAAGAAACATACAGCTTGCAAGACAGATGTTGTCATAGGAGAAGACAGCCGCCGTTGACTAGGACCCCCTAACTTCCCAGTTACAGAACCAGGCAGTTCACTGTCTAATGCAACATCCGCCCAAAATATGGAACAAGATGCTTCAGCAAATGAGATCAGATTCCCCTGCATACAAGACACAGTTAATCACTAAGGAACACATCACCAGATACATGTAGTATACTATGTCAGTGTTTTCACTGTCCACAGGATATACATCACAGCCTAAATAATGAATAGCTCTTCAGATAAGATTTTGCCTGAAGTTAAGCGCTTATTACCAATATCATCAGAAAAGTATCAGCAAACTTCCCAGAAAGAAGACCGTTCTTATCTCCCATTTCACATAACTCGAACCTCGAGCCTGTGTTTGGCTTTGATTCAGAATGGCCGCCAACCCTTGGCTGCATCAATTCGAGCTCGTGAACTAAACTACAGAGAAGGATAAGAAACTTCAAAGGCATAAAGTCCTCCCGGCTACGTTGCTGGCAGATTTTAATACCCATTCCCACAATAAACTGGAGAAGTAAAAGAATAAATCAAAACAAATATTAGCATTAATATAACTTTTGGATCAGAAGAAATTATGCAAAGAAAAATACACAGAATTAGACAAATGCATCCAGCATCCCCCTTAATCTGGGATAAAGCACTCGATTTTAATTGAGGGAATAGCATATTGGCAAAGAAAAGGCTCAAGGGAACAATTGAGAAGGACCAGATTAACAATTACTTGGCCTTAGTTCATGCAATCAAATTAATAAACCACAAATGATGTCCGTAAACAGCCAACTCAAACAGCTGTTACTGGATCAAGAACAGATACAGGTCACAGCAAAACTGAAACATCCAGCCCCTCTGAGACTGAAAATAGTTACCTACGCAGCCACAAACCATCACAAGTTCTTCGGATGCACTCCAGCCTCGCTTGTGTGGTGTGGAAAAATTCCCACAAGGTCGGGCATCTAAAGATTACTCCCCACCAACACGCTTAACTACGGAGTTTGCCATTGTATTTCAGAAAGAAAAATGTATTTTTGTTGTATTGCACCAAAAATCGATAAAACACTCAATAAAACCTAGTAGAACAGAACAGTAGCACTATCAACCTCATTAAGCGCTAAAAAATGTTCCTTAACTCTCAGTCTCATACTTATATTTGACTTGGGGTATTGCAAAACAATCAATAAAACTTTGGCAAACAGGAAATTCATCAGGCGACCCCCAAAGCTCAAACTTCCCCATAATATTAGGTGGCCTTGATACAGGAAATGGGAGGAAGGAGAGAAACAAACAAGAGTATATACCAGCAATATTTAAAC
This sequence comes from Spergularia bocconei, assembly GCA_963457585.1. Lineage (NCBI taxonomy): Eukaryota > Viridiplantae > Streptophyta > Magnoliopsida > Caryophyllales > Caryophyllaceae > Spergularia > Spergularia bocconei. The sequence goes on from OY734942.1 coordinate 30,581,292, forward strand.
ACAATAATGGCAAAATTTTCCTAGGATCTGTTACCACCAGTGCTCACTGCACCGTGGAAATGCATACCACAGAATGTACTAAATTTTAGTACAGGGGAGGCCATTAGAAAACTGAAAATCTTGTTATGGAGGATGACTTCGCTTGAAAGTTGCAAGCAGTACCCGCTAAACATGCATTCTTAGCATACGGATAGGAGGGTGGTGAGTTCAAAATAGCTGGAACTTTTCGGTGAAAACAATAACACCACAGACCCCTTGATAGAACGATGGCTTACATTGCATCAAGAGGATAACCACACCTATATAATGCACGTTCAAATCCAAAAGTCATTTCAGTTAATTTCTATAAGAGATTAACCAGATGTATATTGCACGCCAAAAGAACAAAAATCAGAGAAAAAGAAAACAAAAAAAGTGATATGAGATAAAACAGTAAATATCAGAAATAACAACACCTCGAAGAGAGGATCCAATTGGTTCTCTTCCTCCACCAGAAGAAACAGAACTCTTGCCCATCTTTCCGCCTCAGCAAACCAAGCGACCACGTCATCATCGTTAAATGAAACCTCGCCACTAGCATAGCTGCATGCAGTAAAACTCTTAGGAAAGTCACACAGACTCTGGAGAATATGCATTTTGGCAGAGCTGTCTTCTGCAATATACTGCTTGTGGTTCCCAACCAGCCAATTTTGCAATTTGATTCTTGTAGTACCTAAAGAAGCAAATAGTGAGTAACAAACTCAATATTGCATACAGACAAGACAGTGGACAGATCTTGCCTTTCTCTTTTTCTAGAATTCTTTTGACGAGTAATCAAGTGCGTAAATAAAATCTGGTTTTTCCTTCATTTTCATTCTAACAAGAATGATCTAAAGAAAATGAGCAGATATCACCATGGAGCTGAACAATTTCATGAATACATAATTCATGTAAACAGGCAATTACCATGAGAAAGTTAAGTCAGTCTAGTAAGTAGCTAAATGTTTTTCTCTGGCATTTCTGTTTGTTTTAATAGTTTTCAGGTACACTTGAGATATTAATTTATATCTCTACTTTAATTCATACATAGATTGATGATGCTTGTACAAAGAGCTATTATGGTCTTGAATCCCATGTTTTCCCAGCTGTTCTCACCCCAACCTCATAATATATGTTATAGACCACATATCATCATATTTGCAATCTTTGAAGTCCCTTTCTGTCTCTGGCAACCTGAAATAGTGGCTCAATTCACTGCCCCAACGCGAGAGTGCGGCGTCTGTCTCATCCTCCGCGTACCAAAGTAACTTTGTAAGGATCTACTACTATTCACATGTTGTCGGATTCAGGGGATAGTTCCAAACTGTTTGGCAGTGCACATGGAACGAAAGATATTATTGTATTAATTAAGCGCACCAAGAGTTCACATTTCGAGTTTTTTGAGGTTGTTGTATCGTTGCACACGAGTGGTACATCCTCAACAACACCTGGTGTTCCTTCTTTTAGTGATAAAATCACTCACTCTAGATTAAGAACGTAATTAGCTATCTTTCCTGCAAATGGTGTCACTCCCATGGCGTCAATTCTGCAATTGGGCGCCACCCCCTTGGTGTCCTCTAAGTATTATAGATATGCTCTCTCACTTACCAAAAGAAAAAAGTAAAATAATTAAAAATAAAATATAAACAGAAAATGGAGGGGAGGGAACAAATTGTGACATCATCACTTTTAAAGATTTATTATACATAATCCAATGTATCATTCACTTTCACAAAGCTGTAATGCATTCCTGCATATTCCACAATCCTATGCATGGAATGGGCTCAACTGCCACTATATCTTTGAGATGAGTCCCTATCGTCGTCATAAAAATAGAGCAAGCAGCTAGAGTCCCATTAAAATAACAGCTAAAATAGCATGGCTATAGGTACAAGTGGAATATTTAACAGAATTTTTGAATGCATTTGTCATAGGTATTCAAAAGATCTAGGACTGATACATTACAGAGCATAGCTAAGATGAAAGAACAAGTGATACAACAACAAATCAGAGACATCAACTTTATTGGCAAAGAAGAGAAGGTAGGAAAAAAGGCAAAGTAGATAAACTTTAAACATACGTCAAAAGCTTACATACCACTTCTAGTAAATTCACGCGGCATGGCACCTAAGAAGTGCAAAAGTGATTCAAGGGGAAGCTCATGAGCATGAACTACTGATGCAGCAGCTTCTACAATGTCCTCGCAGACTGGTAGATAGCCAAAAGAATAATTACACGCTCTGAAAACAGAAATATCAATTCTCACCAAGACAACAAATTTGCAGCTCAATAACACAATTAAGTACAAACCTCTAAAACGGAAACTAGGATTGAAGTGTTGTTTGCTATTCTCAACAAGATATCTCAAGCTGTCTATTAAGCCTGCTATATCAGTACAAGGAAATTTGTCGGCACCATCTGGCACATTGCTGTGTTTTGTAACTCCATATATACCTTCAATATTTCCTGGAGATGAAGATACACCTGTAGATTTACTGGCAGAAATTATACATTGCGAAAGGCTCATTAAACCGGATATACATTCAATATGTCCTGGAGACAAAGATCTACCTGTAGATTTACTGGCAGAAACGATACATTGCGAAAGGCACATTAAACCGGGTCGACTAAGAGACTGCTCTTTAGCTACAGATGCTAGCTTGTTTAAAAATGAAATATGTTCCCTGCATAACATCCAAAAGAAAGTGGCAAAACCTCAGTATAATACTAATTCACATGAAGTGTAGCCGTTTAGGACTAGCAAGGTCTTAGAACTATCATTTTAACCATAGGCTAGAAGAATTTGGCTGGAAACAAAGCCAAGAAATAGATATACATGGAGACTAGGATACTAAATATCCTAAAATTTAGCCATAACACTAAACCTCAATGACAAGTTAACACTTAACACAAATCTTACCCTAAACTAAGCCAACAAAGCAAGCTACATATATCATCTACCAGGTTTCACTTTTTTTTTATAAGTAAGATAGGATATCATATACTGTATTCAAAAGGACACCAACGGGGTGACTCCCATATAAAAAAAGACACCTAAAGGGGTGATGCCCATAAACAAAGAGAGCTAATCAAGCTCTAGGACTATCATGAGAAATTTTATCCACAAAAAGAATGAAAGTCAAGTATCCGTGGGAAATTTTCTCCACCAGTTTTCACTTTTCACTTTGCAGTATGCTCATTTCCACAATTTCAAAGCTGTACCGAGTTTGGGCTGCTAGACAATAGTGTTTATTCACAAGATCTAAGCTGAATCTTATAGTGCATAAAAAGGTCAAGTCGCCGTCCCCACCACATTGTAATAACATGACACTTAAGCAGACACCTATTATGTATGCAGTATTCACCCAGGCAAAATATATTCAAAAGCTCGCCCACCAAGCTTATGAGCCCTCAGCAGCTTCTGCATAGTCAGATGCATATCACATGCTGCCTTAATTGTTCTGTTCAAGTACAATTAAGAAAACTGAAACAAGAAGAAAACACATTCACACAATTAAGAATTGAATCGTGCGCTACAGGTCCACTTGGGATAGAAGTGATATGGTGTTGGAGTGGTCAGACTTCAGAGTGGTTGGAGAGAATGCATGTAGAAGATCGGGTTTGACCTTTTGTCTATTTTTTGCTTCCTTCTACTTTCCTCTTGGTTGTTTTTTCAAACATTTTTCTATCTACTATTCTGCTATAGATGTTTTGTATTTACTTTTTTCCGGCACCCTTCCATAAATTTTCACATTTAAATCTAGCTTTTCCTTGTTTTTAAAAAAAAAAAAAAAAGGTCTCTTTTTCATTCGTTTCTAACCTCATCTCCTTTGTTTCACTACCTTCTCACCTTTTTCTCTACTTAAAATTGTTTTCACACTTAACATTGGCGGATCCATACAACGATTCATGTCAGCCGACTCTAAAGCATCTCGGAACTTAAGCCTGTATTGCTGTAATGGTTCAATAGTTTTAACAGTACCAGCGACGGAGCAGCTATGCATCTTGTACATATGAAGGATGCATGGGGACAAAATTGCCCAACTTGAAAGAAAACATTGGTGCTTACCTTCCGCAAGAGAATCTACAATACTGGTCAAAGAATTTAGAGGCTGCGTTGATTGTTATTGAACAGTGAATGCCTTTGAGACCTGATATAAGTATTCAGATAAGAAAGATGCATGACAAAAAGAAAGAAATCCTGACGCATCTAGAAGGGCTACCCCAGGCTAGAAATAACAATGGACCATCATATGAGTGAGCAACTTATGATGAAAACCATCATATGCAATTGTATAAAATATAAGGAAAATTAGACAGATAATGTAGTATTGAAGCATATGATATTTATGTATATGAACCGTCCAACCATTAGCCAAAAGAGATTGTTAATCTATAAGAACAGAAACAAGAGAATTAGTTTTAGATATAACAAAGCATAATTTAGGGGGCCAGAGATCACTCAACGAACTTGAGCTATGACTGTTTGCTGCTAACTGCTAAGTACATCAGATAACAAGAGTAAAATCAACCTTCAAGAAGTAGAGACACAACACCCAACAGAACAAAACAAAAAAGAACATCCTGATCCTGGAAATACAGGCCTTTCACAACATCGCATTATTTTCACCACATTGCATTTTCAAACAGTATGAGCCATTTTTCTTTATTTCTACTCCATATCACTAACAAGGAAAAACAATTTACATAAGATGTAAGGAAACTAACCAAAATCTTTGTGGTGGACTGGATCATTCAGCCCTTGCATCAATGCACCAAGTACAAAATCTTCTGGAAACAGATCTCTGCAGTTGCCCTGACTCTTCCATTCAATGTCCAAAAATGACTTCATGATAAGACATCTAACTGCAGTAATATAATGATGACAGTTCAAATTCTACTGAAAAGACAAGGAAGTACACGTAACAGAAACTGCACATGACATATGTAATATGCAGCTCTATATCAAAGTAAGCTGTTATATAATACCAAGAGGATTATCGTGAAATAGCCCCCGTTCCCACAAGATAGCCAACCAAGGAAATTTTCCACTAAGGACATCAACTTGTTGACTGGATGCTCCACAATCCACAGAACTGTCATGATAACCAGAAGAGTCGAGTAGCAACATTATCTGCAACCATGCAAATAAATGGTCCAATTACATGGCAAGGCAGATAACTGAGTAATCTCAATCTATATATTATAACTGAGAATAATTAACCTTTCAGAGTAATGTTTTGTCATTTCAACATCTATACATCATTATCAAGGAGCAAAACAAAATCCATATTCCAGAAGTATAAGATTTTCAACATTGCACTTTTTCTCCCTATCATTCTTGAGAGGCGGCCTCAATTTTCCTACACAGGGGCAAGGATGGGTACAGTTGACCCCCCTTCCCTTGACAGAGGCAGGAGCCTTTTGAGGCACTGGGGTAATGTTATTGTTGTTGTATTGTTGGGAGGCTGTCAAGTAGAGATTACGGGCTTCTTTCATGATTTATGAGAAGTGTTTGGGAACGTTTGGTGGGCCCTTTATAGTATGCTTGCGTCTTCTTTATCACCTATCAAAATAATGGTCTTCCTGAAAAGTGGGGAGAGTAGGTACCATCTCTCGCCCTCAAATATGGAGTTAGCAACTGGGTTGGTAGAGTAAAAAGAAAAACGGAGCTGCAAGGACTTTCCTTAGGAACAAATTCAAGGTGACACTCTAATTGTTCATCACCACCTTGATGTCATCTTTTGAATATAAAAAGAAAAATGAATCTGCAACTGCAAGGATTTTTCTTTGGAGCAAATAGAGGGTGCAAGGCAATCCCCTAATCCTACTTCTTTGGTTAAGCGACGTCTAAAAGAAGACAACTTGCTGAGTCGTTCATCCCGAGTTGCCAAAGTGATATGGGTATGCGTGCCCAAGTGATTATATAATATGGGTTGGCCGAGTTATAGAAAATCGAGTACCAAAGACATGGTGTCTAGGCCAAAGACATAGTTTGGTGTGCTTAAGACACGGTTGGCTAGTGTCTCGGTACCAAAAAAACATATATGTTAAGCGTTGAAGTAAATGTTAAATGGTTAGACAATTACAGTTGAAAACTATCATATCTTTTAACATGTGTTTTTATTCATGCTAAACATTTGGGCCACAGTATAGCAACTATTTATTAACCCATCAGAGGCCTGCCTACTTAGTCACTCAACCCAGAATAATGAAGAAACTACATATATATACAAACCTGGTGATTCCATGCTGCTTCAACCAAGTGAGTTCCATACTCCTCGAGCATTTCATAAAGAAGTATAAATGCCTCCCACTTCTGTATGTGATTTAAATAATTGTCATTTGAGAAGCAAATTTTCTGAACACCCAGTGACTGAGCCTCCTCTTCAGCCCACAAGTCTCTTTTTGTCATACCATTAGGAGTGGAACCTCTGTGGCGCGGTTTTTTTTCTGTAACATTTGAGTTTAGTTCTCCTTCATTTAAGAATAGAACTTTCTTCACAATGTGCAATGACTGTTTCCTAATGAACCCTTCTTTCTCAACCTGAAAGCCCCACAACACAAAGAAGATAAGAAGATGATGATACTACTACTACTATGATAATATAATCAAATGAACCAAGTCCAAATAATTAGTCAAGAAATTAATCTTAAAGCTTAGAATTAAATAAGAAAGGAGATGAATACCAAGCCACATTTTATTATATCCCAGAAATCTTTTTCAGCTCTTATATCAAATACTTCTGCTTCATCACCCATCTCCACTTGGAAACCGTCAACACAAGAAAAATATGACAAATACAGTGAGATAATACCATACGCATCTCTCCTCTCTGTAGATCCCTGGGAAAACAAAACCGTAGCAGACTTCCACAATTTCATGAAGAACTTTTGCCTGGAAAATCAGCAGAGACAGTCTTAATTTTTAATTATAATTTTAATATATGTTTGATAACACCAGCGGGAATACACTAGGACTGTTACTTTTACTGCACCTGGAAATGTTACATCTTTCACCCTGAGCACAAACTTCAAAAGAGGCCTTATATGCAAATGCTTTCAAAAGGGATGGAAGAAGAAGAGTAGCAGTGCAGGATCTATGTTCAAAACTCTGTGAAAGCATTTTGATAGTTAAATTACATAGATTCCAAATCAAATGTCCACCAAACTTTTCAGGACAGAAGACATCGGTCGAGGTCGAGTAAACTTTCACAGATTGACAATTCTCAGTTGCAGCTTCTAGCAGTCTGCTCAAAATGTAGCATAACAGAGTCAATGGTAAACGTGGAATATTGTCCAAGAGTTTGTCCAACTTTTGTAATTCTCTTATGCCCAGATACACAAATTGCCCACTCCATATAATGATGACTGTGTCTTCACTTTGATTTGCATCCAATGAAAGAGCAACCGACCTCAAAAGAAAAGGAATCAGGGTCTGCTCAGCGAGATCCCAGCCATTGGTGTCACTAATAACTTCAAGCAGAGACTGTACAATCTGAGAGCAGAGAGGAATGGAACCCGAACCCAATTAGCAGAGCTAAATCAAGATAAACAGAGAAAACGATACTACTGAATTCACAAGCTTACCTCATGGAGTATTTCTTTTTCATACAGAAGAATCATCTTCATCGATGGAATAAAAGCTTCCCACATAAAACTCTCAAAAGCAGGAGCATTAACCTCTGCAGCAACAAAGAGACGAGCGGTCAGCCATTCATCCCTTATGCGTAACAGGATAAACATCGACATAATTGACTGGCTTTTAGCAAGAGACTAAGGGGTCGAGGCTATACATACTTTTGAGGGCCCTAATAAACATCAGCCTCATTGGTGGTATTAAGGTCTGATACAATGATTGCTCAGATATCCAAGGAAGGCGGAGCGTAGGTAGTGACACATGGTTGCCTAATAGTATATCCTCGATAAGGTTGTGCATTGAGCATGATTCCTAAATCCTAATCTCATTACGAAATTCTAAAGAAGGCTTTGGTCTGAGATTGAATATGTTCTTACTCCAAAACAGTTAATCAGTCTACCCTTATTGCTCTAAATTACGCCCCCAAACGCCATTCGAGCACGAAAATATACAATAGCAAGATAAACAAATAACAATGTAGCAGAAACTACAAACTAAAAAGTGGAACCGAAATTAGCAAACAGAAAGTTGATAAACATACCGATTTTCTTGAGAAGATGACAGAGGCCTCTGATATAAGATACAAGATACGCACATTCCTCTGAACTCAGTTTCTTGTTTGCCTCATATAATTCCTATCAACAAAATTAAACGGACCAACTTTCAATTACCACCAAAATTATAAACAAATATAATAATAGTAAAGTGAGTGAAGAATAAACAACCTTGGTGAGATTGGACAGGTCAGGAAGAAGGGAATCAAATAAGGACGCCGGAGATTCGCCGGTGGAAGACAGAATGCAGTCTAGCAACGCCGGCACGGCCGTCGGAGGAACTTTCCGGAAACTCTGTGAAAGTGATGTACGCAAGGCCGCCATTTTTGGGTGAATAATCAAAGGTCAAGCTCAAGTCTTCTTGAAGTCTCGAGTGTTTACTTGACCCAATTTTGGTACGCGAGTCCTTTAGGGTTTGTTTCTTGAACCCCCGTGCCGTTAAACCCCACCATTGCGAGCCCAACCAAAGACTATGTTCACCTTTTTTCTCTTCTTGTTTTTTATTTTTTTCCTTTTCGTTACGACGGTCAATTGTAATTCTTGTGTCTAAAAGGTTAAAAAATTAAGATGTTAACTCCGTTTCATTTGTCCATTTTCGAAACTACTAATTTCTAGTGGAATCATTCTAGTTGGAAATGTTCATGAGGGGTCAATTGAACCCTTTATAATGTACTTTATTGCACCCATAAAAATAGACTACAAAAGTGGTCAATATACATGGTTCAGTCAAGTACATCAATTAGCACGGTGCAACTTAACCAATTTGAAGGTACAAACGTATTCGTGTGTTACTTTGATCTATAAAAGTGTGTACCGAGTATTACGTAATCGTCATATGCCTTAGAAGTGGACTCCATTGGAGATAGGTTTTGGTCTATGGATGGTCATACCTCCCCTCTTTGTTTAGGGTCGTCGACGTCTATATTCCAAGTGATTTCCAACTATGATACATATTCTCTAATGAACCTTTTACCAAGGAAAATGTTGTTCCAATCAGATAATTTGCATCTAATGTGGTATACTAATAATCAATATTTTTATGATTGGAACATATGTCATATTGTACACACATGAAATGTAATTACAACTCATGAAATCAAATCATCATACTTGCAGTGGTATCATATTCAAAATCATAGGTGTATTGTAGCATTGTTGGCAAACCTTCTAATGTACGACTAAACCAATTATCTATCTATATAATATAATTAGTGGTGCATTTCCAGCCTTCTCAGGCCGTCCAAATCAGCGTTGACATCAGCGACACGTCATAACTGATGTCATCAACGGCTATCTACGGTAATAAAATCATTCGAAATAATAGTATTTACCTTAATTAAATGATATTTTGATTAATTAAATACGTGATATATGAATCATTATACATTTCCATAAATTCTTTAAAAAAATTATTTTTACCTTATACATATAGTTATAAATCGGGGATCTCATATATTGAAAACAGAATCAAATCAAGTAAAATGCAAGATCTAAGCCAAATTTGTTATAAATGGATTCAAATCACGTAAATTTGATCTTGATCCCAAAATTAAGTAATTAAATAAACTAAATCAAATAAAACATAGAAAAAATTAAATAACAACAAAGATGTCAAATATCACAGCTAAAAAAGGTATTTCCCTAATTTAATTTCAGTAACAACAAATCATAAGACATGAAAAAAAATCCCCGACTAACCTCCTAGAATTTCACCTACTCCTAAAATCGTCCATAATCATGCGTGATAATTATCAGTCTGTTTCTTCGTTATTCTGTTCAAATTTAAATATCCTCTTTCACTTAAAATTAATCTCATTAATCGGGTGGTATATCTTGAGATTGCAATTTTCGTTTCCTCGCATGTTTCTAATTCATTTTTTGCTATTTCATTTGTACAGGCCGGGATGATGATTACCTGTTGTGGTGATCAAAGGATTTGGGCGAAAGGGGAGTTTACACAATCTCGAATCCTTCCAGTCATAAATTTGGTGGGTTTTCAGTTCCACGTAGTTATTATTTAGTGATGTTTAGCCCTTAGTTTGATCGGCAGAGTATGTCTTATTATTATGGTATGCACTATGCAGTATGATTACCAAAGTTTGATCGACGCAATTGCGGGGAGAAAACGAATGTCAAATTGTTGCTTGACCTGGAGTAGCAGGTACATATACAAACGCCCTTTTGTTTTCATATTCGAAAATTTCCCCTTACTATGTATTGTTACCGAAAAAAGAGACCATAATTTAATTTACTTTTGTATTCTTCTTATATCAGGAACAAATTGAGAATGACACAACGATCACAATGCGACCATAGTGTTAGTAACCGTACGCATAATAAAGATGGAACCTGCTTGAATTATTCAGATGAACGAAAATCATGACTATTCTATTGCCATAAGAAACTAAACAAGCGTTTGACTGGCTTATTTGTCCCGCTGGCAGATTTGGTCATACGGAATGTCGTAGTTTACCGATAATTGGTAGGAGTATCAGCTTTCGAACTGATAAAGTGATAATTTCAAGTAATCAGCAAAAGAAAAGAAATTGGTTGGGTTTAATTTGAAGTCTCTATTTTGTTGATTGATGCGTTTGAACTTTTGAAATAATGCGTTTGACTATATGATTAATTTCTGTTTCAATAAACATTACACCATTGCTACGTAGGTTTGAGATTCCTTGCTTTTGTACTGTCGAATGTATACTCATACGTCCTTTCACCTTGCCCATAAAATATAATCGCAGCACCAAGTCTTCCCCTAGATCATCAGGATCCAATCAAGCGTGCGATCAGCAAGTGTATATTATTCACACAAGGCAAGGCAGCATACCAGGATACATGATTGGAGCATTTGAAGACATTTTAGTCGCTTAAGACATACCAGAACACCTCCAGCTTTGCTAGGAACCACTTAACGTAGAAGCAACCGGCTATTTTCAGGCTTCTCGATCAGCAAACCCAAGAGTTACAAGGACTTTGTTCATCATCTATAATAGATTCTTCCAATTTTGATGTTAATCTTAGATATGGTAATCCGTCAACATAAAATGTGCACAAGTGTCAAGAGTAAACCCCCTTGCGAAATTGCACAGGTTTACACATTTGTTAATTTGACAAATTTGTAAATGTACCTATGATCTCAATCAGGCAAGAGCCTTATTACCGGAAGCCCGCACCTCTATGATCTCAATCTTAACAAGGGTTTGTTTTTATTGTAGGTTGATTTGTGTTGACTAGGTGTCAAATATAATCAACGGGTTAGTATATGGTATTTGTGATACTTGATTGGCAAGAGTAATGATTAATTAAATGAAAATTACAGTTGGTTGAACACGTATATGAAGTTTGGTCACACTTCTAGATCAAATGAAATATTCTTTGGCCACACTTTTAGATCAAATGAAATATTCAATTAGTGTAAAAAGGAGCAAATACTCTATTATGCTTATTATGCAATGCACTATCTCAATCCTCCTTAATTTTTTTTTTTAAAAGCTATATGGTAAGTAAAAGATTGCATTGGGGCATTTGGATATGAATGGAGGGAGTATAAGTTATTGTTGGATTCATATAGCATACAATGCAATTTGACGGGATATTATAAGCCAACTCGAATCATATGTTGTTTTAACGCTCTTACTTAATTTTAACGGATCAAGGGGTCGGGTAAGAGTTAACCCAAAAGAATGTACGACAAAACACATTTGGTTTAATATTGGTCACCCCCTCACTAGACATAAACATGCATGATCATGACTTAGAAATAGCATGTCACGGGTCATAAAACAACGAGATCATGACTTAATTAGAAGTTGTTTTATATGTCTAACTCTGTATCATGTATTCTTTTTAATGCACATCAACTGATTTATTTTTAATTTTTTATTTTTAGTACACATTGTCTGTACATCGAGTGCAATCTTGCACAATTAAACAACTATTACTCAAATACTGGTCAAGTTAACAATGATCATGTGGGGTTAGGCCAGTACGGGTGAAAGTACATCATTAATATGCACGGGCTATAATGCGCTCTATGTTTCGGGTCAAATTAGACAAAAAAATATACGGGCTAAGACAGCTTCGGATTGTTAGGGATCACAAGTGGTATAAATAGCATCGTCATTACCTTACAAAATCGGGTCAGATTGAGTCGAGTCCCTCGGGTCTAGAAAATACAGTTTTGAAGAATGTCTAATAACAGCCCATGCACGGGTGATAATATAATGGATAAAAGCTAATTACTGTTGTATAAGTTCTATTGTATAATATCTTTAAACGGGGATATATTATATATAAGTGATTTAACTCGAATCCTATTTTGTTTTTTCGCCCTAATCTAAAGGCCGGACAAATTATTCGTTAACTCGAATCATATATGCTTTATCGCTCTTAAGGCAATTATTACGGGTTGTCAAGGTTTACCAAAAACATGGGAGTCGAAACACATTTGGTTTGATATGGATCACTCTCTCATTAGAAAATAAAAACAAGATTATTTCTCAAAAATAGCGAGCCACGAGTCACGTAATAAGAAATTCATGACATAACAGTTTATTTACATAAAAAAAGAAATTCATGACTTAACAGTTTATTTACATTTCTAACTTTGTGTCATGCATTTTTTTAAATGTACATCTGCTATTTTAAGTTTACATTTTAATAGGTCTAATGTGGTGTATCGAATCTTATTTAAGACGCATTGATTAATCAGGCTATTTTCTATTATATTACATCATAGTATAATAAGATAGTATACATCACAATGCCATATAACATTCCGTGCAATTTTACACGAATATTTATCAGGAAGTACACAGAGAGTAAAAAATACACACGTATGAGTTTAAATAATTAAAATTAGACTATCACAAAAATAAGAGTTAGATCTTAAGTTATCGTGTGAACTTTACATCTTATTCATAATTTATGAGTTGAATTTCTTCATATTTTGTATTAATTATGTGTAACATCTTATTCATTTATGAGCTTAATATCTTCTTCATATTTTTGTCTCAATTATGTGTTAACTGGTCAGGTGTAGAGGTTGATCATAGCAATACATGTCGTAGGTACTAAAAGACGGATTGGATTAAGTTGAGTTTGCATGTTGGTGATCGAAGTTCTTTTATGGGTCGAATGTCATATATCTTATCTTACTTATATAAAGACGCGTCGATTAATATATATGCCTTAAATGTGGATGCTCAAAACGTAGTGTAATAAGATAGTATTCACAATAATTCCATATAACAGCCCGTGCAATTTTGCACGGGTCAATATACTAGTTATATTAATTAATAGGCTTAGTGTAAATTTTTGCGTCCACATCATCGATGATGTCATTTGCTGATGTCATCGCCACCTCATCACCTGCTATATAATTAATTCTGAAAAAATGAGGTTGTGAAGGTTTGAACCTGCGACCTCAAAGCTAAATTATAACACTTCCCCCCACTAGGCCAATTGATTTTGTTGATTCTTTTATTAACAAAATTATATATAAAGGATATTAGTCCCTAATATTTCGTCCCAATTAAAAAGCAAAGATTTCGGTCAATAATTGTACTACCATACATTCTATGGTAAGTTATTTGGAAACAAAAATATATCATTTTTTTTAATTTTGACCGAAATTGCAACATATATAAGTAGCATATATTCAATTAATATCAAATTAGAGAATAATCATTTTTTGTGGAACATAAAATTAGAGAATAATCTTTGTTGTCTTATATTAAGGGTCAAATTGGGTATACGGGCCGTGTATGTTTTGACAAGCGTAGAAGAGATAACTAAAACGGTGACTAAACAAACGAGAGTCAATAGCGGTCATGTGTAATAAAAGCGCCAAATAAATAAAAATAAACATAAGGGAGTCAAAACGGGTGTGACCCGATATGAGTCATGCGTCATAAAAAGCGGCTTCATGACATATAATGGTGTCAGATAATCAAATACAACTAAATTAGTTTTTTACGAGCATCAAACAGATACGAGTCAGTACCAATCATGTGTAATAAAAGTGGGTTCATGACCCATAAAAAAAAGGCAGATAGATCAAACTAAATATATGGGAGTTGAAACGGGTGCGAATTAATACGGGTAATGTGTTATAAAAAAATAGGCTCATGACGTACAAATAAAAGCGCGCCACAAAAATAAAAATAAACATATGCGAGTCGGAACGCGTGTGAGCCAATATGGGTCATGCGTCATAAAAAGCGGGTTCATGACATAAAATGGTGTCATATAGCCAGATACAACTGAATTAGTTTTTTACGAGCATCAAAACACATGCGAGTGAGTACCAATCATGTGTAATAAAAAGTGGGTTCATGACCCATAAAAGTGAGCCAGATAGATAAAACTAATTATATCAGAGTTGAAACGGGCGCCAATTGGTACGAGTGATGTGTCATAAAAAAATAGGCTCATGACACACGATTTTGATAATCAAAGAATATCAAAAATATTCAATTCGAATAACCAGTTTGATTAAACTTTTTACTGATTTTGAATTATTGAAGATGATGAGGATATAGGGATGATTCAGGATTGATTTTGATTTAATTTGGGAAAAATCTTAAGCAATCGTTTTTTTATGGAAAATTTGATTATTACATATAGAGCGAGTAAGATAGTTTTTCTTTGAAATCGAGAGTAAGATGATTTATGTTACCAACTAGATAATAGCTCTAATTTTATGTACGGAAAGATTAATCGATTGCTACTTGCACCCGTAATTTGATGGGTTTTTTTTTGTTTGAATGCTCTTAAATTTATTAGGTAAATAACGGAGTTCGTAATCATGATTTAACAATTGATCCGTCTTTTAAAACTAATCTAAGGACAAATACGGTCGAGGTGAATATAATTTTTTTTACTAACAGTCATAACAAATATGCACAATTGACATGTTCTCTTCCATTCAATGAAGGTTACACCGTATTTATAATCCTATATTAAATTTAAATAAGGTAAATCATATTATATTAATTTACACTTATAAAATTTAGTTTGATATGAATGAGAAAAAAAAAGTGTAATGTAATCGTGCCGCCCGTGCAATCTTGCACGGGTAAAAAACTAGTTTAGTTGAAATGTCAAAGACAATACCTACTAAAAAGTGTATTTGAGCCAAGATGTTATACAAGAGACCTAATTTATATATTTTATACACTTGAATAGGTTATTTACATTTTTGCATTAGTAAGTAAGAAGATGCGGTGCTTCATGACATGCATGAGGGTATGCTTTGAGGAGTGATAGTACTCGTAGGCAATGTACGTAGTATATGTTAAGTGGTTAAAGTAAAGAGTACAAACATTCATCTCAAATGTTATAACTTACAAAAGAGATACTCCGTATAAAACAACCAACATGCTTATCGAAGTAGAAAAATGCAAACTTGCATACTGCCTCTGACAATCTTTTTTTAACTTGATTAACAGTCACGGATCTAGGTGCAATTGACCCCACATAACATCGTCTCATACAAGACTTAATTTAGAACTCATAACATATGATGATCCTAAATCAATCCCGCCCACCTATGGATTCACCAATAAATTGAGGTTTGGCATAAAAAAACAGGTCCGGGTACAAAAATTCATAATGCAGCCACTCCCACTCCGCTAGCGGACGAAAGCCTCCTACTACTCCACCAGTCAGCACCACTATAATATCACTCACTTCACCACTCAGCACTGCAGTACACCGCACTCAAAAAAAAGATCAGAGCATTTTGGGCGAAAATATGGAAGCTTCATCTTCAGTAGCAAAACTCCTCCTCGTCGTCTACGTATTTCTAAGTTAGTATAAACTTCATATTTCAATTAATTCAATTATTGTGGACATAAATTAAATTCAATCAAAGTATTAGGACTAATTTTCGTTGTTGTTATTGTTGTACAGGTAGTATAGAAGCAGCGGCTGCAGAGGATGGATTCTGCTCTGCTCCAAATTCAAAACCCCTTTATTGGAAAGTGACTAACCCCACCCTCGCACCTTCCCATCTTCAAGGTTAGCGAGCCTATCTCTTTAATACTACACTACTCGTTTCTCTTGACAGACAGTTTTGGTTAGCCGTTAGGGTTTGATTAATGTTTGGTTTATTAGTTGTTTAATTACATGTATCATGTATCATGTATGTATATGATGATTTTTGTTGTTACCGAGTTACAAGTCCAAGCAGTTTGTGGATTGTGATTTTGAACACCAGTTTCTTGTTGTATATTTTTGGTTATGTGATATACTGCCATACTATCATCATTTCTATGTCTATTCTACTTGTATCACTATTTGACTCCCGTGTTTCTTCTTTTCTCTCTAGATTTGCCAGGGTTTACTCGAAGTGTATACCAAAGGGATCATGCCCTCATTACCCCTGAAAGTCACGTCTTGGGCCCTCTACCCGAGTGGTACGCTTCTCACATTGTGGTTACGTTACATACTCATTTACAGTCCATCTTAATTTAATCTCTTTCTGCAAAAGGGAAAATACCATGGGAGCATACATAATCACACCAGCCATGGGCTCCCACTTTGTAATGTACATTGCCAAGATGCTAGGTATTCCCTGAATCTCTCCACTGCTCTTTAATTCCAGGAGTAGCGTTTTGTTCTGTAACCTGGTCTTTGTGTGGTGGAGGCAGGTTTGATGTTGGCTCATCCATCTCTTGCTTTTTTCGGATAAATAAAAGTTGTTAATCTTTTCTAAGGCCATATTTTTTTTTGTGTTTGCTTCTTTTCATGCATGGCCGTCACCTAGTTGGTGTCTTTATCTAATATTTTCGATCTCTTGCCTAAAAAATCTTCATTGTGTGCAGGCAATGCTAGATCCGCACTCCCTCCTAGTGGTGTTGAAAGGTGAGATGTCAATGTATTTGTAATGATTAGACTGGATCTAGCTCATGAATAGTCATAACTGAAAACACATGCTTTATAACATGATTTGTACCTTTATTTCTAATTGAGATAGCTATTGCTCTTGCGTTCCTTTGATTCTTGTGGATTATTCATATATTGTCCACTTAATTTATCTGGTGCTGAAAGTGAAACTTTATGGTTCTGTGATCTTTCAACTTATTCTAGCTAATTTTATGATTTAGGTTCTTTTTTGTGGTTAATGGAGCTGCCACTTTAACAAATGGGTCTGGCAACAGTCATAACTTAATGGTAAGGTTTCTATTTGTTTCTAAACAAATTTTATCATCTCATTTTCCTTCTAATTCTATTTCAGTTTTTGTTCCAGATAGTTTATAGTATTCTAGTACACGTCTGCTGGATCTGCCTATTTGAAAAACACTTATTGGCTTAAGTTTCCGTAATAGGTGGACTCGTATGCTTATCTGCCTCCCAATTCCCACCATTCAGTAGAAAGTGATGTGCCTGCTACTCTCGTCGTTTTTGAGCGAAGGTTTGTTCTGCTTTCACATTTCTATACCTTAGCATGGAATTTTCAGCATACTGTGGAAGTTAATTCGAGTTCACGATTCATGCCCTTTACAACCAATTAATGGATATAATTGAGTGAAGCTCAATCTGTGCTTCTGGACTGAATAGGGCCGAATTTCTCGCAAGAATGGATGACACACACACTCTCTCTCTTGTCTTGCTTCCTTTATAGGTATGCTCTAGAGGGTGAATACAATCCTGAGGTGATAATTGGTTCGACAGACAAGCAGATGCTTCTTGAAACTCCTGGCGAGGTATACTTTTCTCATCTTGTTTGCAATTTGGTTGTGATGTTCAAACGCAACGCTCCTGTTTGAAAAATGCTGGTTGATTTCCTTTGGTCTTAATTGGACTTGCTTTATGCTTGACTGATTTAATTCGTATTTACTTCTTCTTCTTCTTCAACTAAAAGTAGGCATGTTTGTGTTGTGGTCAGATATTCCAGCTCAGGAAGCTTCTCCCCACATCAATGGCGTACGATTTTAATATTCATGTGAGATAATTTTATACCAGAAGCATATCTTTTGAGTTTTAGCTGTTAGGCTTGATCTTCACTCGTAGTTTTGTATTTTGAGGAAAGCAATTTAATTTTCTAAGAAGGCTTTTATTTCTTGCTTAACATCTTTTATTCCTTCCCATGTGTGTTTGCAGATCATGGATTTTCAACCTGGTGAATATCTTAACGTAAAGGTAGCTACTGTTGGTTTACGTACTTCAACTTTGTCCCCCTGCCTTCTTCAGGCTACTTCATGGTGACATAGTTTTTAACTACCAGTTTGAAAACTGAAACTTTGGGACTTTCTGTTATGATCCAGGAGGTTCATTACAACCAGCATGGCTTATTGCTTCTTGAAGGTCAGGGTATCTACAGATTGGGCAATAGCTGGTATGCATTTAAGCTCATTCATAAAAGTGTACTCAGACTGATTCTTTGTGTTTGTTGGACTTGTCCTTTTGCATTGCAGCTTTCTGAATGCATTTTCAGATTGTCTGATTATATATTGGAGTAAAGAAGCATCCTTTGCTAGATAGTACGGAGTATGTAACTAGTGGAAATATCTTTGAAAGTTGAAGAGTTTTTTTTTTTTTTTTTCCTTATAATTTTAGCTGACCCCTAAATACTTGGGGCTAAGGTACAAGTTCCCTTCAATTTGGTACAACACAGAGTGTATAACTGGGACCAGAGGTCCTCTATCAACCGGTGATAATTCTTTAAAATAAGAAAAACAGTATTATGGACAAGAAGACCCTGTAGATAATTACCCTTACAGATAGGGTATCATAGTGACTTCAAGATTTGGTGTTGGAGTTCTTGGGAATATCATAGCAGGATTGATCCATATGAAGTTAAGACACTCAACTGGTGAACAGTAGTTTCTCTAGCGCGGTCTCAGATGACCCCTTATTAAGTCCCCTAGGCAAGAGCCTTTTGAGGCACTGAGTCAATTGTTGGCAACTATTGCTTTATGTTACTGTCTGTCCTGAAATCTTCAATGATTAATTTTATCTGTTGCCAGATCTTTTGAATATATTCTTTTTCCACAAAGACTACGGACATTTCATAATAGGCTTATATTTATGTTATGAGCACTGAAACATATCCTTTGATCAAATAAACAACCCCCCCCCCCCCCTTCAATCCTCTTCTTTTCTAGAAAAAAGTGTGTGACAATCTGTTGTTTATTATGTAACAGGTACCCTGTTCAAGCAGGTGATGCTATTTGGATGGCACCTTTTGTGCCACAATGGTAGGCTACTATTCTTTCGCTTCTTTCAGTAATGGTGTTATTTCTTATGCAGCAAAAGCTGATCTTTTCTGCATCTCTTTCAGGTATGCTGCCCTTGGGAAAACCAGGACACGCTATTTGCTGTACAAGGATGTAAATAGGAATCCTCTGTAATGAAATTTCGTTGGCATGAGAAGCAAAAAGGATTTTCTGTAATGATGTGGCCTAGAAGTTTATTTTGTGCATGCTCGAGTCAATGTACATTTCTCAACTGAATAAAATAAGATCTGTCTTTGTGATTCCTTCCAATAATTAGTGAGAAATTTTGTTTCATTTATTAGCTGCTGTAGACCTTTCTTCCGTCAATTTAGGATAGTTACATATTGCCGAGGAGAGAAGAGGCTGAACAATGTGATCTTCAGCTTATACAGGTCTATTGGGTTCATTTTGTGGATTTTTTTCTTTTTTGTAGTTGAGAGCAGCATACTTGAAGTGGGCCTGGCTTCTGATGCTGATTGTTGCTTGTTCCATTGTAATGACAATAATCTAAGAAATCATGTGGTTTACTGGATGAAAGGGCTCTGTTTTATCTGTACTACAAAGTGAAGATAGACAGTGGACTTAGCGGTCACAAGTGCTGGTGCGATTTTGCAGAAATTTGCTTCCTCTCTTTTAAGAAGCGCTAGCACATATTAGTTTCAGCTTGTCCAGACTGTGGCCATCCCCCTGCCCCCTTCAAACCCACTTTGAGAGAGAGCATCTTTGTAGGCAATGGGGGCACTGATAATGGATATATGGAATAGGTCCTCTTTTTTTTTTTCTTTTTTTTTATTTAATTTTTTTTTTATATGTAACAAGACAAGCCGTTGGCCATAGGTATTTCCAGCAGTTTTCTTGTTTTGGATGTGGCTGTGGCATATGCGCGATGTTATTTTTCAATTGTTTGAACATATTATATGGCTTTATTTTTCAATTCCTATATTTCGAATAATGTATCCGTAAACACTGTCGCTGACTGCAGGCTGTTAGGTGTGTTCTTGCTAACCCCTTGACAAGCTGATATTGTCCAGAGGTAGGTATGGCGCAGTTTCAGAAAGAGCCAACCAATATCCATTATCCAGGGTTGTCACTGCATAACTCTGTTTAAGCCTAATGTCTCTCATATTTCACAGGTTGAAAGGTCGGCCTGGAGAAAGGAGAGATGGATAAAGAATCTGACATTGTATTGCTTGACCTCATCTGCTTTAACAGTGTACATGGACCAACCAGGTATCAAGATTTATGCATTTTTTTTTTTGACAGAGTTCAGTATAAGCACATCTGCAAATCACGTATTTTACATACTGAAGATATATCCAATTTGCTTATCAAAGGAAGTGAAGTAAGTCGGAGTTTGATCTTTATCGAATTATCGTTTCTTTTCTAGTTGTTTTATTTATGGAGGGATACTTTTATAGATTATAGACAAACTCAATGATCCTCATATCAATTCAATGGTCACTAGAAACTGCAGATCCTCTTTTCAATTCAGTGATCACTGGAAACTGCAGTTCATGCTTAAATTAATGTCTTATTGGTGAAGTTTGAAGAATAAGAAGAATCATATTGGAATGCTATCCAGTTTCTCTGTTCTAAAGGCCACTAACTCACCCAGCACTCAGCATCATTACCATAAAAAAACTGGTGAACGAACTTCAAGTTGGCATTAAATATTTGGAAAATTAGGAAGATTTTTCTTGTCCACTAACTTATAATGCGTCACCTGAGAGTAAAATGGGGATGACACTGACACCATCCGCATGAATCAGTTATGCTAAGACCAACCACCATGAGGCGCCGACCTCTGCTTTCTTTTTTCCATACCTTTCTTAGATGCCTTCCTCAAGCCTTTCCTTATTTAGAAGGTTGTGATAAACTTAGCCTTCTTTTGCCCAAAATGGAGTCTTTTCTCCTTTTGCTCTGGTGCTCTTTTTATTGTTTTACATTCCTTTGCCACACCTTTATCATCTTTAATTGATTTCCTCGTAGATGTCTATATTCCATGTTGTTTAGTATGACCTACTTTTTATAAAGTAATACTTAGTGGATTAATCAGCTATAAACATTACCTAGGCTCACCATTTGCTGCATGCTCGCAGGAGCTCAGTGAAGCAACTTTGATTGATCTTTTGACACTTAATTCAAACTTGTCACCGCCTTCTTTTGTGGCTCATGCACCCGAGGGATAAAGTGTTTCCCATTTGAAGTAAAAATGATAAAAGGCACAGTCTGTGTTTGCTGGTGCTGGTAAGGGGTGTTAGATAGGTATTAAGTGTACACGGCGAACCTTAAGATGAAGTCGCAGTTGCGAAGACCTTAAATCCTTGATTTAACATATTATCTACTGGGTTCTACTCTACAAATATGACCTTGTCAAGTACTCGATGTATGCCACTGCGTAAAGTTGCAGATTGTAGTATGTATGAAGTTTCTAGGTAGCTAGGAAGCTACTTCAAAGCTACGGTGTCATTGATGGCAAAGTAATGAGGATGGAAAAGAAGAGAGGGGGGGGGGGGTATTAAGAGTACCTGCTTGATAGTACGCCATTCTTTCTGTTACTTGAAAAGTGAACAATTTTATCCGTCATATAATATCCTTTGACGGAGATTCGTCCCTCTTAACATCATATCTTATATAGTTGAGTTTTGGATTGTCTCATTGGATGAGAAGTTTCATACGAAAACGCTGTTTATAGATGACATTGTTTTTGAGGTCTGATCACGCATGCTAGACCTACTAATCGTATACTCCTTAGAGAACCCAATAGTATGAGTTATTCCATTGATTATTTTGGTTTCGACGGCTCTTGGGTTTCTCCTTGAAGAAAGATGGTCGGAATGTGTTAGTCGCCTTTTCTGTCCAATAATAAGTTTTCGGCTTTGTCAATTGAATGGAACTTGATATAAAGTCTGGGTTGGAGAAGAGAGTTCATGAAAGAAATTGGAGTGAAGAATGAAAGAGGCCCCTTTGTAGAAAGATATGCTTAGGAATACGTAGTATATTACATTTATGTTTTCAACACAAAATGTCACACTCCCAAAGTGAGCAATGATTATATCTCTGATTGGAATCGTTGCTCTAACTTTAGTAGGAAAAGGAAAGAAATGTGGTTTTGTACAAATCATGATTGCACAAGATCTACAGCTTAATCATCACCCATCGTCTCCTACCAGACTTAGGTATGCTTTGCTTTTTAGTTATGCTAATGACCTTGTAATCATATCTTAGATATAGCGGACTAGCGGTCATGAGTTTATGTGCTCTTTTTCTTTCAATCTAATCATTTTGCGTCCATTTTTGATGCAGTCAAAGTCTCTATTTTATGCGTTACTTGTGCTGTGAAGTATTTGTGGTAGTCATTGATTCTTGACGTAATTTTCATTAAGGGTCATTTATAGACATCATTATGCATTCAATGTACGACAAGTTACATCCGGCCCCTTCCTTACCCTGTCACAAGCGAGAACCTTTAAAACATTGAGATAGTACTGTCGTAAGCATGTTGAAGTGATGATAACCTTCGTAAAGTAAGTTTGCCTTATATTGCTCATGTAGATTGGGTCTGCGGCTGCGCGTAAATGGCTTCAGTGAAATCTCTTTGCTGAAAGCTGAAGTGGTGGGGTATATTAGTAATTAAGTATAGTAGATAGATCGTTGTAAATTTGTAATGCGCGCATCATGTCATGCTCTTACAAAGTGGAATTTTGTATATGGAGTTACCAAGTGCTGATATTATATACGAAAATACGAATGATGTGATTTCATATTCCACATTTGGAGATAAGGACGGGGTTCTTAATATAATTGTCAAGTAGAATGGGACATTTGGTCCTCCACAGCGTTCAAATATATTCCCTCAATTTTCACATGCTTATATGGTCTCTGTTTCCCAAAGTTCCTATAAAGAGTTCATGTTTCAAGGGGGTTAGGTGGGTCAATACGTACTAAACCTTTTTCTCGAGGGGTTATTTCCAAGTGACCATGAACCAAGAATGTGACGACCTGACTCGGTAAAAATGTAGGTATAAAGTATAAACTGTTGTAGATATACATAGATTACCTTGTCAGCCAATCCCTAACTGGCGTGAAAATCGGTCTTATGTCCGGTCTAGACTTGATCCCAATTTTAATCTCCATTTTTTTGCTGAGTTCTGCAGAACAGATGAACCGATTGTTATTTTGAAACTTGATTGGCTATAGCTCGGAAATACAAGGCAAAAGGGTCACATTGTCTTCTGCCTCTTGGTGCAGTTTGTAGGCCATCTGCAATAGACTAAAAAAAAAGTTGAAAAAACACTTTGGTTTGTGTTTCTTATTTATTAGGGTTTAACTCTTAACGAGAAATGCTTGATCCCTACTTAAGTGCAAGCTGTGTGCAACTCGTACACTTATTTATTTTAACTCTTTTGGTTGGAATTTTTCTTATATATTCAAATCGAATATAAAAAACTATATAAACTACCCATAAAAAAAAAAAAACTATACTATAAACTAGTACTAGTATACTATAGTACAATAGCAATATCTCACGGAGTAACGGACAAATGCATCTCAAAATGTGGTCACCATCATTTTTATTTTACGCTAATAATGTTGCATGGAGCCTGACTAGATGTATCTAAAGGGTTGTCCACCATTTTCTAAGAAAGTTTCAAGTTTTTGTCTGCTGATTGACAGGTTGAGTGACAAGCCCAGGATACTTAATATATACTACTCACCAAAGAGTTGATGACATAAGTTTACTTTGTATGTCGGAACCTGTTTAGTATTCTAATTATTAGTGTTCAATCATTGGCCACACGGCTGCATTACAATTAGTTCAGATCTTTGATGCGACAACTTGAGATGGTTCTTCCAACGAGGATGAAAAATATAGATTGTAGAAGTTTTGAGTTTGAACTCGGGTACCCGTAATTACGTAAGGTATGGGTGCTTAGACTGAGTAGTGTTACACTGTTACTACTTACTAGTGTAGTAGTGTATCCTCTTGCTTGATACAACTACCTAGAAAATTTGATCTTTCTACAAAATAGTGCGTGCAACTGACGGAGTATGGTCCCATAGATTTTGGTAAGCAAGTTATTAATATATTAATAGCAAACAACTTGCAGAAGACTGTTTGCTTGTTATGCTTGTTGGTTTGATAGGTCTGGGATATATTAGGCATGATTAGGTAAGCAAGTCCTGCTCCGCTAATTAAATGCTAATAGCCCTTCTCATTATCTACAAAGACTCTTGGTGTTTAGTGCATGTTATTTGGATCATTACATTGTGCACAAACTGCACTTACCAGGATTCTGCTTGGTCATTATTTTTTTTTACTTTTCACCTCCATCTATGCCTATGGAATGCTGAATGCACATGAGTGATTGTGATTGCGCTCGCGCAACCGTGATTCCGAAAGCTGCAAACTGTGATGCACCTGTTGCTTATTTGTGTATTTGGATCATCCCACATTTTGCTTTTCATGTGGGGGGTCTAAGAATGGTATTTAGCCAGTGCTGTTGGCGGTTGTTCATTTAAGTATTGGAATCCTGTGTAATGATTAAGGACAACTCCAAAGCCTAAAATGGTGGCACAAAGCGTAAACAATAATTCTTCCGAGTTCCTTAGGTTTTGGCCATTTTTCTGTGGCTGTCAGAATTATTCGGATATGATGCTCCAAATATTTTGCCTTTGACTTATTGTAGATATACTGTTATACTATAGCAAGAATAATGCAAGATAAGCTTCGTTTAGTCATAGTTATGCATAATTAGCTAGTCTTCTCCAAGTTGGGTCTTCTGTACGTTGAGGTTCTCTACCAAAAGGGTGGTTTACTTGTTTATATTGGACACCTTCACTTGCTAGTATCGAAATTGAGTTCCACTCGATGATGTCCATATTATAATCTCCATTTCTTTCGATATTTTACCTTCCTAGTACTAACTGTATTGTATTGAAAGGCTGAATCCTGGGAATGCGCAGCCAAACTGTAAGCATTTGATCTTCATTTTATTAGCTAAGCTCTGTTCTTGTTAGTTAGGAACTTTTTTTTTGTTTTGTTTTGGCAGCTCTGCTCTTGTTAGTTGTCACTAAAATAATTAATATAGAGTTTTGAATTCTTGGACTAAAAACAAGATAAGTATGATGGTATGAATGCATGAGTTCACACTTCACACTAATTACGTTTTGCCTGAATTAAGAAGTTACGGCCAAGTGAGTACTCTATAGTGAGACTGACTCATAGTGAAACGTCATCAAAAGGGTTACCAGAAACAAATGCTTCCTATATCATACACTGTTACAACTATAATTTCATCCAATCACCTAATTTCTCATTCCCCTTCTCTTCCATCACTCCGACCACCAATAACCACCACCCAGCAGCGCCCAACCTAGTTGTTCCCGACCCGTCAGCCGCTTTCTTCATCTTTCTTCCCCCGTTACTCTCTCTCTCCGTCCAGCTCATTGACCACCAATGAGTATTCATTTTTTGGTGATGATCTTGTGCTTGCTTCAATGGTAATGTTTTTTTTTTTTTTTTTGAAAGCACTTCAATGGTAATGTTGGTGGCAATCATTTGTTATCAATGAATACTGCTAGAGTTTTCAGGTATGTAGATATATTTCGTTGAATTTTTAAATCATATTTCTCGTGCCATATTAGTTTAGGATCTTACTAGTATTCATTACTATAAACAAATCACTTTTGAAAGATTTGAAGTAACTTATGTGTGAAGTTAGTTTGAAGAATGGTATGATAGTTTTGAAAGCTTTTTTTTTTTTTTTTTCTTTCAATTTACTTTGTTAGTAGAATGGGGGAGACCAATGTATTTCAACAACAACGTTGTTAGAAAATGTTCGTTGGGTTGTGAATGTACTCAAAATTTGAAGGGAAGGGTTTCATTTACCAGGAAACGACCACCGGCTGCGGTAAACCGGTGTCCGGTGGTAAACCAAGGCAAATGTGTATAGACGAGGGTAGGAAGGTAAATTAAGGAGTCAATCTCTAAGTTAAACCCGGAGTATGCATTTTTCTACCTTACAACATTTTGATGAGAAATTAGCAATTTTATTATGGTGTGTATTCGCTAATATTTTGATTTTTGGCGAAAACAAATGCATTGACAGAATGTTAGCGCTGTCAGTAACTCGTTATTTGTCATTGCTTATCAAATTACGTTTAATGCTCATCAAATCTTATCCAAGTATACAAAAGTCCTTTGGATATAATACTATGATCTTCCAATTTCAGTTCTTTTTCTCTGTTTCTTTCTTCTCCTTTTCTTATTTGCTCACTTTTTTTTTGCAGAAGACTGAAGACATCTTTGTTTAGCTTTAGATAAAAGGGTTTGATGCTTTTGGGGCGGCAAAGTATCGTAAAGATTGGGTCAAAAGTTGGACTTCTCTGAACTGTGATTCTCCTTGCAAAATCTTATTCAGTAAGAATGTTTGGACCATTTTGTATGACCTTTACTGCATGCTACTCTGGGTGAAAAAACCTCTTCGAATGATTTCACAAAAAGATGTTTTCTATGAACTGAAACTAAGGACCACTATTTACTCCGTATGTAGTTTTCATCAAATCAACAGTCGCTTGTTGCGCTGTTTCCTTAACCTTTAAAAAAGTGCTTATTTCACTCCCTTTATATATATACATGCACACTTGTACACTTACATGGTTGTATCTATCAACTTTCATACAGGAGTTTACCTGTGTACTAGGATTTCGCGATTGCTCATATCAATGGATAACACACACAACTTAGGAAGCAGACATTTCTTTGGTGACTATCTTCGTTCCCTCTCACAGACACCTTATAAACTTAGGAAGAGAATGTTGGCTACATGGACACCAGACCAGGAGCTGAATCAAGTGAGGCTGAGGTCTGGTGCAGACATGAAAAGGAAGCTCGGTGGGTTCGATTTAGTCGCTCTTGGTGTGGGTGGAATGCTTGGGGTAGGAGTATTTGTCACAACCGGCCCTGTTGCTCACTCTATATCTGGCCCTGCTGTCATTATCTCGTACATTATTGCTGGAATATCAGCTCTTCTTTCATCCATGTGTTATACAGAATTCTCCATCGCGATCCCTGTCGCTGGAGGTGCTTTCAGTTATCTGAGAGTGACTTTTGGTATGGACTACTTCGATATATCTACTTTTATTCTTAGTTCTACGTGATAATAACTCCCCTTCAAAACTGCTTTCTTGTTCTTTGTTCCAATCCTTTGTTCCGATGGTGTGTAGGGGAATTTATGGGGTACTTTGCTGGTGCAAACATACTGATGGAGTACGTACTGTCGAATGCTGCGGTTGCAAGAAGTTTTACAGAATATCTAAGTGGTGCATTTGGTGTTGAAAACCCGAATTCATGGAGGGTTGAAGTTCATGGGTTGGTTAAGGGTTATAATATGTTGGACTTCCCAGCGGTTGCTGTGATTCTTCTGTTGACTCTGTGTCTCTGTCATAGGTATGTTCTTCAACTTGCTCAAAACTCTTTTTTCCTGCCCCCCAACTAATTTTCACAAGTATTCTAGAAGCGTTACAAATTTGTTGTTTGCTTTCTGTTATACAGTAGTGTGAAAATTTACTCAATTTTCTATGATTGATATTCACAAGCTAAGCATTCATGAGTTGGTGACATTATTGCAGTACCAAGGAGAGCTCGATATTGAACCTTGTTATGACGATCTTCCATATCATCTTCTTTGGATTCATAATAATTGCCGGGTTTTCGAATGGGAGTGTGAAGAACTTGGTAAGCTCACCAGGAGGATTTGCTCCATTTGGTGTCAATGGTGTGGTTAATGGAGCAGCCATAGTTTACTTCAGCTATATCGGATATGATTCTGTTTCGACCCTTGCAGAAGAAATAAAAAACCCTGCAAAGAATCTCCCTGTTGGCATCGTGGGATCTGTTCTTGTTGTTTCATCTCTTTATTGTCTTATGGCCGTGGCCTTGTGTTTCATGGTTCCTTATAATGAGGTAAATTTTGAATACCTTCAGTTTCCCTCAGACCTTGTTAAGTTAGAGGGCCAATTACATAAACTGAATATGTCATGCAGATATCGGATAACGCTTCATATGCAGTGGCTTTTCAGAGAATGGGATGGAAATGGGCTAGCCATCTTGTTGGAGCAGGTGCAAGTTTGGGAATTGTTGCTTCCCTTTTGGTTGCTATGCTTGGCCAGGCTAGGTACTTATGTGTGATCGCCAGAGCAAGACTCGTCCCTGCTTGGTTAGCCAAGGTTCATCCTTCAACAGGAACACCCTTGAATGCTACTCTATTCTTGGGTAAGTGGATTAACATTACACATTGTCTCATACTACTAATTTGCTTGTTGGTTAACATGTCATTAAATCGATCACAGTTCAGTGCAAATAAAGATAAATGCTCTATAAGTTGAGAAACT
Organism: Spergularia bocconei; assembly: GCA_963457585.1. NCBI lineage: Eukaryota > Viridiplantae > Streptophyta > Magnoliopsida > Caryophyllales > Caryophyllaceae > Spergularia > Spergularia bocconei. The sequence goes on from OY734942.1 coordinate 30,610,124, forward strand.
CATAGTATTACTAGTGATTTTATTTTGTCTCGGCTGCCTGGGAATTTTTTAGATTCATGTCTAGCGTTTATTGTCACCTTTTAGTCTTCAAAGTGAATCATCAGGTGCACCTGGAAGTGTAAGCTACTGGATTCTTTCATATGTTCCCTTTCTTTATTCCTTCTATTGGTTCTTCTTTGCTTTTCAGTATTTGGTTTCTTTTGATTGAAAAGAAAGATATGCATTATATGGCAGGAATATTTCAAGTCATTTAATAAAAGTATGCACAGTGAGGATGGTCTGGTGCAAGTGCAAGATCTATCTTCTAATATCTGTGATGTTGATTGAGAGTAATTCCCATTAGACAAATATTCATATTAGAACTTTTTTCCGTGTTTCACGATCTGGAGGCTAGACTCTAGAGAGCGCAAATATATCCATATTTGGAGGTTACTGGAAATTGATTAGATTATGGCAAAAACTTAGGTATGATGATTCTATGGTGGGAAGGGTTGAGACTATGAGGTTGTCAATTCAAAGATTCTCAGAATTCCTACATGTAGCATTGAAACAATTAAACATTTGTCTGTCCACAATGTCTTGGGATGAGCTAATATTAAGTAGAATGTTAACACTTTTGATTCAATTTTGTTTTCTCAAATGTAGGGATATGCACTGCATCGATTGCCCTCTTCACCGAGCTAGACATAGTACTCGAGATAATATCCATCGGCACACTCCTTGTATTCTACCTGGTGGCGAATGCTCTTATATACAGACGCTATGTGATCATGAACTGCAACAATCCCCCGTTGTACACGCTCTTGTACCTCTTCCTCCTAACAACAACTTCCCTTGGTTTCTCTTTGTCGTGGAAACTAGAGCAGAGGTGGTGGGGTGTACCCGTGTTTGGTGCATTGTTGATCATCATTACTGCGGTTTTTCACTACATGGTGCCGTTAAGCCTGCAGCAGGGCATGCTAGAATGGTCAGTGCCACTTATGCCGTGGCCTGCTGCAATGTCTGTGTCCTTGAACGTTTTCCTGATGACGACCTTGAAGGTCCTGTCATACGAAAGGTTTGGTTTCTGGACATGCTTGATAGTGTTGTTTTATGTATTATACGGTGTTCACTCGACCTATCGTGTTGAAATGGAAAGTTTGGGTAATGAGAATGGAGAGAGCACAAACTTGGGAATGTCACAGGAAAGTAAAGTAGATATTCAAGGAGTTTGAAAACAACCAAGTTGATGTCTTTTCGACGTCTTTTCCTTTGTTTGTGGCTTTTTTTTGGTGTCTAGTTATTTGCTGATGATCTTGTGGAAAATGGCATTTCCTTGGATGAGTCACAAATCTCACCTTCCACTTCACAATGTCTCCTCCAAATTCATACGAATGTCAACTTCATACCGATATTGTTTCCATCACATTGTCATTTCCATGCTTCCACAAGTCATCTTTTGGAAAGCTTTGGCCTTTGTCATTTTATTTTAATTTATAGCCCCATGCCTTATTTCGACATTTTGTGAAATACGGTCTTGAAATGTTAGAATAATCCCGATGAACTTAATTAATAGAGGTTGTGGCAAAGTGGCAATGTCGTCTTTGGTCGATATATAGTACAGTATTGAGTTGAAGCACAAATTGATGCTGAAGTGAATCAGGCGAGTGTTGAAACATGACATTTTTGTTTTGGGAGAGGGAATGGGGTGTGTAAAGTTGATGGAAAGAGATTGATGTGAAATGCGATTGTGGGTGATGTAGAATTGTTTTGTGGAAAGTGTTGAGAAATGACTCAAGACATTTCATAGATGCAGCATTATGTTTTGTTCGAGTTAAGTGCAAGCCACAATTAGTGGAGTATTCTTCTTCTTAATTGATTGATTCCACCTGCATCATGTTTGTTTTCTCCAAATGAAAGCAGCATATTTTATCTCCTCCGAATGTCATTAAATATATGTCGTTGTTTGGTCATTGATAAATTAGAATGTAGAATATCCGAAAATTAGGTATTTGAATCGTAAAATGATAAACTTTACATTACATGTCCTCGTGCCAAAGTATTATTGCCCCATTTAGTCGTTATGTGTACAAACGAAACGAGCTTGTAACTCAGAAAGATAGTGTAGCACCAATCTTAAGATAACGTACTCCATTCCGTAATTAACATTCATAGTGATTCTTTGTGAATCCAATCCAAATAGTATCGGCTCTCTCATATTTGTAGATTGTATATCACCCACATTTAGTACATTAGGCCTCATGAAGAAATGTCCAACAATATACAAGTCGGTCCAACAACTCTATTTGCCCTAATTAACACACATGTTAAGGCCCATTCCATTCCTTAGAGAGGAGGTGTGAGAGAGAGACAAGAAGAAAAAGTGGTTGGGAAGACTTTGTAAGGTGAGAAACCAGACTAGTCATGAGTCACTATGAATACTCGACAAGGTGGTTGTACCGTGGTAGGCCACACAAACACACCAAACCCAAGCGTGAGGGTGGCAGGTCAAGTTTGTGTTTTAATCACTTCTGTATCCTAGGTGGACAAATAGGGTTGTTGTCCTACGCCCTACCTGCGCACGTTAGCATCACCCCACCCACCACCCACTCACCCGGTGGCCAATTTCACCCTCCCTTTAATTTATTAATTATATCAACCATCATGACTCTCTTCCTCAACCACCACACACAACACAAACACCACACACAAACACAAACACAAACACAAACTCCCCTCTTTTTCTCTCTCTTTCCTCTCCTCCTTTCTCTCTCCTCAATCAACAAAAAAAAACCATGTCCTCCTCACCATCTCCGCCACCACCACCACCACCACCACCACCACCACGCGTGGTAGATCCAATCCCAGTGGGAGTCCCGGTCCCACCGCATCAACAGCAACAACAGGAGACGAGTGGTGCTGTTGTGGCCCTTGCACATCAGGGTCCTCTTCCTCAACAACAACAACAACAACAAGAGGAACAAGCACAACAACCAAGGAAGTTTCCGGCGCCGTGTTGGACGCAGGATGAGACGTTGGCACTGATCAGCTCTTATCAGGACAAGTGGTACTCTCTCCGTCGTAGGAATCTCCGCACCGCCGACTGGGAGGCCGTCGCCGAAGAAGTCACACGTCGCTGCCCCAACCAGACCCCGGCGAAGACGTCTGCGCAGTGCCGTCACAAGATGGAGAAGCTTAGGAAAAGGTATCGTACTGAGAAGCAGCGTATGAGTGTTATGCCTCAGAATGGTAATACTCGCTTCTTTGGTTCTTCCTGGGTTTTCTTCGATCTCATGGATTCCATGGAGCTCGGATCTACTTCTTCTATTAATAATAATGGGAAATCAGCAGATCTGGAGGTGAAACCCTTTAGTATGAATATGAATGTCAAAGGTAATCATGTTGTTGATGCTGTTGATATCAATCATTACCATGATAATAAAAAAGGGGGAGGAGGTGGGGGTGATTTGGGTAAGTATTTTGATGAGATCTTGTTGAGTATGGGTGGTAATAACAATAATAAGGGTAAGAGTAGTAATGATTATGATGTAAGGACTGCTCCTCCACACATCAAACTCAAGGTTAAGAATCATCTTCAACATCAACTTCATCATCCTGCTGTTACTCGAACCCATGGGGATTACGCTGATGATTACGAGGATGTTGATGATTACACTGCTGCTGCTGCTGCTGGGGGTGTTGGTGGGAGAGGTCTGATGCCGCCACCATCTGGCTATCTCAATAATAATAACAACAAGAGGAAGTATGATAGTAGGTATAATAATAATAATAATATGGAGGATCATCATCATCATCATCATCATGTGTATGGAGGAGGGTCTTCTTCTTCAAAGTCAAGGAAGGAGTCATCCTCATCATCCGCATCGGTGGTGGGGGAGATGGTGGCGTCCATTAAGATGTTGGGAGAAGGACTTGTGAAGATGGAGAAGATGAAGATGGATATGATGAGAGATATCGAAAAGATGAGAATGGAGATGGAGATGAAGCGCAGTGAGATGATTCTTGAGTCTCAGCATCTTATTGTTAATGCCTTTGTGGAAGGATTGAAGAAGAGCAACAAGGTTAAACTCATGGAAATCGACTGAATTCAATTGCAATATTCAACAACATCAACATACTTTGTTTGTAGCATCAATCGTGTCTGTCTGTCTGTTTTTAGATTGCTAGAGTTTTCATTCATCATCTGAGTTTTTATGTTATTGTGCTGCTAGTGGATTAATAACTAAGGCTGTCAGACTTTTTTTTTATGTAGATATGTATATACTCCACTTCATTAGTTTGTGACTGTGTACACCAACTGAGTCAGGAATGCTTATTGTAATCTTAAACTCAAGGAATTACTATCTAGTCTAAGCAAATGTGTTGCCAATTGTTTCTTCCAAAATGAATGAATGATTGCCTGTTTGCAGTCAAACTACCACACACTTTGTGTATCGGAATGTCTGTATATCGCCCATGGATGACAGACAACGACAATGTCTGTTCATGATGCTCTTCGGTATTAGGATGCTGCTTGTTTGCCATTTATCAGCTGAATCTGCGAAAAACAAGATTTCCGTGACTTGCAGCTCATAATCATCTTACTCATACTCTTAATCATCTTTATTGTTTTCCTGATTTCCTCAATGTCCACCTGTGAATTTTATCAAACAAGATAGCTATCTACAAAGGTTGGTGATCTAAGTCACCTAATCCACAACTTGGGTTGGGTACCCACACTAGTTCAGCGAATATCGTTACCTACTTCATGTCACAGGTCTGGTAGACGTAATCTCCGAATATTGATTTTCAGTGTTTCCATGTCTGAACCTGATGCCGTGCCTCCACGGTCTTAGTACACCAACAAAGACTATGGGAAGTTGAGAGTGTGAGACTTGAGACCTATGCTTTTAACCTGACCCTCCTCAAAATATTGTCACCGATCCAATTTGTGAGACGATAAACAAACGAAGTGTAAGCCAGATCGTTCTCATTGGCAAAAATGTATGAACAAAAAAAAAAAAAAAAGAATCCGCCAAATATTTCGGGGTATTGAACCCGACGTGAATCGAACACGCAACCTTCTGATCTGGAGTCAGACGCGCTACCATTGCGCCACGGATCCGGCGTTGAATACTTTTGTTTCTTTAACGTTTTATTATAAGCCTCTCCTGGAGCCCTGTATATTTAACCGCAAAACATGGTGATGCTTACTAAAGGTTTTGAAGATTTGAGTATCAAGTTTAAAATCATTTGACTCATCCCACCGAAGATTAAGATGAAACAACTCTAGAAACAATGGGGGTTTGATGTAAATGTACACGCTTAGTCAAACAATATAAAAGATGAACAGAGTAAACATGAAGTGAAGCATGCTGTAGATGTTGTTCTCTGAGACTGCTACTCATGTAAGATTACTAAGAGGTTAATCTAACTTGGTTGTCCATTCATGTATCTCACTATTAATAACCAAGTTTCTCCATAATGTGTGAAAAATGTTCACAAATAGCTTAATAATAAAAGATAGTATTCCAGAAATGAAATTGACTCATTCAGGATTCAATACAATAAAATATCAATAACAAATAACGAGTGAATATACAACTGAGAGGAGACTGGGCTTTGCACAGACTACCTACAACCACGGGGTCTTCAGTAAATCTTCATCTACAACTAATTACTCAGGTGCGTCGAAGCAGCTTGCGTTTCCAAAGGTCTGGCAACTGTTCAAACACAGGATTCAAGATTGGACTGTTATAACACAGGCAAAGGTTGCAATGCAGCAGCAGGTGGAATGATCAGCTCTAAACTGTTTCAGTGCATCGTCATAGCATTGTTGGGTACTTGGCGTCAAGAAATTCCCTGAGTGTGCGAGCATTTTTCTGACCACCCATCAAATCAGCTAGCTTCTCCACTGGAAGAAGTGCTAAGTCAGCCAAACTGTTGCATCCGTCCATTATAGATCTGTAGTTGGAATCCGTCACACCAGGCAGACGCCTCAGAAATTCCACAGCAGATGTGTTGTAGTTTTCAGCTCTGTGACACAAAACAAAAGGTATAAAAACTATTTGAACAACTGTCCGAAGGATCAAGTTCACACCTGACTTCAAGCAAACCTTCTTCTGCCAGCTTTCACATGCTAAATACACTTATCTCGGAGGCAAGATTTCAGAAAGGAAGATATTCTCACCTTACATCATTTTCCACAATTCCCTCTTCTGATGGTACACCGACTCTCATTGCCTTGGCCTCATCTGGTTCGTCTTGATTTGCCTTGAGAGATGTGAATATCTCAGCAGTGGCATGCAAACTGCGAGACCAGACAATACGCAAACGGGGAAAATGCAAAACTAGCAACGAAAGCTTCGATATGATATTATTTGGTGTGACATCCTCACCGATTTCACTCGCTGACTGCAAATTCCAACATAATCATATTACCATGAAATTCAAGCTAGGGAAAATAAGAGGAATAGAGGATTGACCTCATATGGACTTCTGAAATAGTAGTCTCAGAGTGTTTCCTACTTTGAAATTACATAATGCATAGAGAATAAAGTTTTTGACTTTTGAGCTCCCAAACTTTCTAGATATAAAGTTAGATCATCGAGAATTAAAAGTTTTGCAGGCAGAATCATAAAGGGTGTGTTTACCTGAAAAGAAAAGCTCTTGTCCTGTGAAAACTCAATCAAGAGAACAGGTATTCTATAATACCGAACCATAGTCTCAACTTGGTTATAGAGTCGTCCTGATTGGAAACTTCCAAAAAGGTCCTGTATGCTTTTCCTCTCTACACATATCAAAGGGGAGAGGATGTAGTCACCAACTTCCAAGGTCACTGGTATGATGCGCATACCTTTCTGGTGGAGAACATTAGGAAGGCTGCTCATGAACTCTCTCATGTCCACTATAACCTGCACCGATATCGAACCAAACTTAGAAATATGGACTATGCCAAAAAAAAAAAAAGAGAAATTCTTTCATAATGCAGAACTCCATTAAGTAGAATCATTGTACATACTTGCATTTCTTTCTCCGCCTCTTTCCTTCCACCTGCTTTTCTGGTCAATGAGTTCTGAGCCACTGATGCTTGTGGCAAAATGGAAGAATTGAGACCCATAAGATGTTCATCCTGAAAAAACAAAATCAAAACCCCAACATTATAAAACCAATCCCAGTTCGGTACAAAGTCTTTCCATAAGAAATCAAAATATGCAAGTTCAAACTCGAATAAGATTAAGTTCCATCCTATAGTTTTCAGTGGCCGCAAATATATACTGTCCATGAACTAACTGGAAAGAAAGTGCTTGGCAAAGATGTTTCTCACAGATACACATCAGAGAAACAGAAAACATAAGTTGAGTTCACAGCACAGTTTGAAAGATGCCTACATAGTGGATGGTCAAACATCGATAAGATTTCAAGATCCCAGACAGCCAACCACAGAAAACTAAGTTAAAAAGCCATCAAAGACACAAGATTAAGCATATCTACAACCCACCAAAGCTAGCACAATTTCCTTAAGATTACAAGAGTCAAGAAATTTCATATTCTAAGAAAGAACGGGACCAAGGTTGGCAACCATAACCGTGCATAGACAATAACAATTGTCAGCTGACAAACACATGCAAACGCCACATTTGCTAGTACATTGGTAATAAAGCATCCAATAATGTAACGTTGGGACAGTGAAAGAAAGCATACCATATTAACTGGAATCACCATCATTGATTTCTGTCTAATCAAAGATTCGAACGCTCCATTTTCACGGCGTATACTTGCCTCAAACTTCTGTACCTCAGTCGATTCTTCATAAAAAAGGAAGTAAACTTTCAACTTTCTAGAGGGATTCTCAGCATTATAGACTTCTATTTCCCGGACAAAGGTGATATCAGGATGGTAAACAATGACCACAGATGGCTTCAAAATATCCAATATGCACTGCTCACTTTCAAGGGCATGAAAATGTACTGGAGGTAGTGGCTTCTGGTTACGGTTAACATCAGGATTAACATGCCCAGTGTGTTTTCTGAGAACCGCATGTCCATCCGCCCCTGTTACACTATCATCAGCTTTTTCACCATCATTGGTGGGACAATTAACACAAGACTTATCACTGCCTTCAGTGTTGCAATCAGTATCAGTGTTATTCTCTATGTTCTGTTTCCCCTGTAAAAGCTTCCTGCTTTTCCTCTTTCCTTTTCCTTGGGCTTTTACTTCATTGCTAGCATTTTGTTGCGCAGAAACCTCATCAACCGCTTCTTTTTTGAACGAATTTTTAACTGCTGATGCAGCAGCTAAAAGTGCATCATTTTCCAGCTTATTTATGCTGCTAGCTTCACCATTTTCTTTAGCAGTCTGAGGAACAGCACCATCAAGTATCCCAAACCCCTTGGGCTCTTTTGCTTTCTTTTTAGCGCCCTTGGTTCTTCCTTCATAACGCTTCAACTCAACTTTGCTCAGCAAGTACTTTTCCCATTCATCCTGCATAACCTGCATACAATTATCCAATGTATCAAACCAGCAGCCATTAAGTGCTTGATGCAAATGTTGAATAGATAACTACACATGAGTTCAGCCATTGACAAACAAGACCCCAGTTGAAATCTCAACACGCAATCATATCTTCTAAAGAGGCAACATCAACAACCATTGATTAAACAAAAGTTATTATTGTTCCAAGATTGAGATCCAAGACCACAATTCCATCTCTCTTCACGACATTGGAGAAGGTGATCAAATAGAGGAGGGGGAGGGGGAGAATTAAAAGGTCAGATGGTACAAGGGAAAATGTGATGCTCAAAAAGGAAAGGAAAATACAACGCGAGGATGAGAGTGGAGAACATAATGCTTCATTCAGCATTTTTAACACAAAGACGGCCTTCACGAAGTATGATCTTCTGTACCTCGAATTTGCAAAGAGGCTAGGTTCTCTACCAGGACTACCACCTAGTAAGACTTCTAGTACGAATGTGGGAAACATTCTTGGAAACAAGACATTGTCAAAGAGAAAGCATGATAATACCTTCTTCGGTCCATTCACAATGCAATCCTCAAGCTGCATGCACGAGTGTTCATCCTTGCAAGTTACTAAAACAATTCCATTGTCTTCTTCTGATATTGCATTCACATATTCACTACTGGAAGATGCTTGTTTCTGCCGCTGTTCTTCAATCTCCTCTAATATATCCTGGCAGAGATTAAAATTTTGTAAACTGTTGACCTAAATTACAATGAACCTTTTGTGCACCTATTGCAAGTTACTTGGAACAATTGAAACTCACTCACTCACACGTAACACCTTCCACTTTGGTGCTTCTTCCAATATTTGACGAAGACATACTCCTCCACTTGAAGCAGCAGCAAGTCCTTCAAAACAAAGACACTAATTTTTGAAAACATATACAAAGCCTGTTGCGACGAAGACAGTTGGTCTTCCCAAATAAACTTAAGAGCACAATGAACAATCACATCTTTTGTCTAACGAGCAACCCAAACTTAAAATGGGTATGTATAACCAACAAGCATGAAATAATTAATCATGTCATTCACCTTCTTTCTCATTGTGGGTCTCCTTTCCTTTTCTCTTTTTTCCAGCCACCTTTGCCTTCTGCCCGCCACTTGAATTCCCTGCTTCTGCTCTTGTAAAAAGGTAAACCCTCTTCTTTGCATACTCAAAGATCTTATGACTTGATTCCGCAAAAATCCAAACAGACCGGAAACTCTCTGAAACCCTCAGTGAATCCAAATATTTCAAGTAACTCACAGCATCATATCTACCATGGAACAATATTGCCCGTGTCATCAAAACAGCAAAAGCAGATCTTTTTTACCAAAACTTCAATTATACTAATCCTACTACAAGTCAATATATATAATCACAAAAGTAGAGTTATACCTGACAAGATAGTCCAACAACTTCCTTAAGGTCTTCAAATCGGAAACGAGCTGCTTAGTCTTCTTACCAAGAGTATGCCAAATAGGGTCCAACTGCATCCTAATAATCTCATCAAATGACTTGAACAAACCATTCTCGACGGTCAAATCCTCGACATCAACCTTATTAGTCTTCCTCATCTCCTTCAAACAAGCATCCATAACCTCGACAATGGCCTTCTGAATAACCAGCATTGCCGAGGTCATGGGCACCCTAATATCAATAACCTCAGGAGGCTCACTCTCGAGCTCCTGCGAAACGTAAACCTGAAAGCGAGGCCACAAATGCAGCCTCCTAACAAACAGGCACTTCATTATCCTCTCGGCCTTTGCGAAACCCGCGACCATCGCCTGAGGCTTATCGGAGAACGCCCTCACATACACACCCCTATTAAAGGACCTCAATATCCTCACAATAAACGCCTCCGTGGAGGTTTCGGACAAATTGTGCGCATTTAAGATTATAATTCCAGAAACTTTGGAAGTGGGTAACTTGGAATTGAGCAAATCAACAATCAAAATACGAGAAGTGATGAAGAAGACACCGCCAGATGAATAAAGGGCGTACCTTTGGAGGGCAGGGAGGTCAGAGGTGATATCTCCTCCAATTAAATTAGGGTTTGAAAATGAAATTGATTTTCTCTGATTAGGGTTTGCAGACAGGATTAAAAGAGTACCTTGTTCCCCAGTATGGAGACACACAAGATCTGATATCAGTTTTGACAGACAAAGTCCTGATGATATTACAACTAATCCCCCATTTGGGTCTTCTATCAGCTCTGATATTATGCTCTCATGAAATTGGACCATTCTCTTTTTTTTTTGTGTGATTATTTCTGATTATTTCTGATTAAATTGTTTGTTTGATTATAGATGGAATTTCAAATATTTGGGGGAAAATTTAGGGTTTTGGAAGGAATTTGGGGGTTTTCTCTCTTCTCTGAGTTAGTTTTTATGGCGGGAAGAGGAGGTTGGCGGTTGCTGGCTGGGGTCCAAGAAACGACGACTGTTTAAATACCACTTTGCTTTTGTACCCAGAAAATTCTGAATATAAGTTGCAAGTTATCAAAGGATAAGGCATTAAGGTCTGGTTCTGTATAATTTCGCCATTGTGTGGTATGAGACCGTCTCATTATGAATTCTCGGGCACAATTTAGAATTGTGCAGCTGATAGTATTAGATTATAAGCCCTTAAATCAGATTTAGAGTAGACAAAATAAATAAATGAGACTGCCAAACATTCGAAACCCGAATCTAGATTTGATGTAATGCGTTCTTGGGTTATGGCAATAAGAACTAATAATCTAAAGCTATATGGCCTTTAAACTACTATGGGGGATGGGTGTATGGTCAATTGGTCATTTACAAAACAAACAAAGACAACATTTTCTACCAGAACCTACAGGCTAGTCACTAGTGTTTAAGAGTAAGATCTTCATGTATCACGATTCGTTTTAATTCTTTGGATCGATATTGGAACAGCAGTTTCTAGGACTGATACATTAATGGTCTTCCAAACATCTGGTTTTGTTGGGAGCTGGGCGATTTTCTCTGCAATCTCCATATCCTCAGGAAGCACATACCCGAAAACTGTATACGCCTTGTTCCACTCTATATGGTTGGCCAAGCTTATGAAGAACTCTGGGCCCGAACCAACCCATGCAACCGCTCCTCTTCTGATAGTTGGACAGGCCTCTGCAGGGATGTTTTTGAAAGAGACGCCAGCTGCTCCAAGGGTTCCTTGGATCAAGGCATATGGAGGGCCAAGAGAAGTCTGAAAAACAACACAGCGAGCAATGACAGATACTGTGAGATAATGTGTTGTTGAAGTAATGGACCAGAGAAGATCAACCAGCTATATTCTCTGAGATGTGTGAAGCAAACTGAAGTATTTACTGGTAAAATTGTAACAATGGAAAAAACTTTAAAAAATTGTTACGCGCAAGAGCACATATCTTTGACAGTTACTCACATCTTTTATGTGATTGCCTTTCGAATCCCAAGATTCTCCTCTGCCTTCTGCTCGGTAAAATTGGCAGCCTGCACAATGACGAAGCTGGACTACCTCGAGAATGTATTCCACTGAGAAAGGAGCACAATCAGGGCGAAGCTGCAGCAAACTGAGCATTATCAGGATACTATGTGCATCAAGTAAATCTCAATCAGACGAATGACCAAAATTTGTATACACTAGAGAGATATGATGGCATGCAGCGACACAGAACAGCAATCTAACTAGCACAGCAGAAAGATGCAGAACAGAATTCCAGCGCCAATCACATGGAGAAGGTTTTGGAAAACAACAGTATATATATGAGCAGTAAGATACTAGGCACTTGGACAGTTTACAGTAGAATCTACCATTAGATTAGCACTAAAACACTGATTGCTGCAGCTAGAAATCACAATTAACATCTTTCAGGTCAACATTTCCAAGTTTTAAAGGTTTGCACTTAATCGATGGGGGAACTGACACAGTAAGTAATACTCACTTTGATATGAATAGTCCCATGCTCAGTTTCCAAAGCTATAATACCCTGCAGCAGAAACATGACCATGTAACAACCATTAAGCAAAAATGCAACAACAGGGGCTCAAGTACAGCACAACTGCAACCAGGAGGAAGATAAAGCCAACCGATCATCACCTAACTCCATTACTTGAGACTTTCACAGCACACATTGGAAGTGTAAGCCACATGTTACATGGAATTTACTCACTATTTAATTACTAGAATTGAGAATTACAGCGAATTATTCGCGATCAAATCAGGTGTCAGAGAATGTGGATATCAGTCAGCTTATTCTGTTCTTCCCAATCAAGCAAGGAACAACAGCAATTGGTGCTGAAAACTAAATACGGAGTAGATGCTATTGTTTTAAATATGGCTGTTAGTATTACAAGAGCAGTCCTAATTTCCAACAAATGCCAAGAACAAATTACCAAGACAAGAGAAACAAATACATCTCTTTTTATAAAGATTCTACAAGTAACAAATATTCTAGCAGTCTTTTGATGACATACCTCTCCTTTCCCAAAGATAAGGCCAGAAGTCCACATAACTTTGGCACCGGCGTCTTGTCGCTGAGGTGCTAAAGTATCCTTCTGCTTCTTCAACCAGCACTGAATGACAACAAAATGAATGACAATTTCCTCAGTTCCATTTTGTACAGATATAAGTTCCAATTTGATGAGATTACAATGTTAAGCTCGGTTGCACCTAAATGCTCACAAGTCATAAAGTTGAGTAATTTCAAACACCAGTATCACATAGCAGCAGCTGAAACTTACCAATATGCATGTTGAACAACAAAGTATACAATCAGCAGTTATGATTAAACATTTGACCACAAAAGATGACAACTTTACACACAAAATGATATTATGTAAAAGAAAGACAGACCTCACCGAAATGTGATCCACAAGCATGAGGATCGGCGCAGAAAACCCAAGTATCACACAAACAAGGCCCATCTCTGGCACTACACATGGCCTTGCAAGACTGGCAACATTCTTCAGAAGAATTAAACTTATGATGAGTCCCCCATTTCACAGCAGAACCCCACAGCTCCAATCTGGGAATTCCTCTGCAACATTCTCTCTCCAAATCGACAATCCCATTGAATTTATTATCAGAAATGGAGAATGAATGGGTGGGTTTGAGCACAATTGAGATGACAAAGTAGGCTAAACTGCAGGCGAATAAACCCAGAAAAAGGAGGCTCAATGAAGCCCAGCGGCTCGCGTCTGAGTCAATCGGACGACGACCCATTTCTGATTTTCGGGCAAATTGCAAAACCCACAAATGAATTTTTGATTGAAATTAAAATGGGGGAGTTGACCTTGAGAATCCCAAGAAATTAAATTGGGGGACTGTTTTTGGGAAGTTCGAGGTAGATTGAATGAATGTTATCGCAGAGGCATTTGATGTGAATGTGATGAGTAGCTGTGGAGTACCATCTGTGTGTTTCTGTTTCTGTTTCTGTTTCTGTTGCAGCTTCACCACACTCACCAAATCAGTTTCTATGACCATCGTTTCTACCGGATCCTTTTTTTTTTTTAATTAAAAACGAGTATATCTAAACTACTCCGAGTATATCTAAATTATTGTCACGACTGTATGTGAGCGAATGTCAAGTCTGTAACATCTCAACTTTGACCCTTTGGTTAAAACCATCGTGTACGAGGTTGAGGACGGAAGCAAATTCACGTACAATAGTGTAGTTTTAGCATTGCATACTCAGATTGCAAGATCTACATTCAAGTTCGTGGTTGATTAAATTGACAAGTAAGAAATTTTTATTGTGAAAGAGTCACTTTTTCCAAAACGTTAGACATTTTTGGTACAAATTATTTGGATGTCACTTATCGTCTTATTTCTTTTGCTTCCGATTTCTAAGAATTGAACTAGCGAGTACTCGTTCATGGTCGCCCTAGGGTAAAGTAGTAAGAGGTTTTTCGGATAGAATAGAATAGAATATACTCGCAAAATCTACATTACTACATATGATACTGTTAGCACCAATTTTATGGAGATATGTATCATCCGAAATCCCAAGTTTACCATGTTTAATAACCAAAATCTTCATGTTTAATGATAAGAGCAGCAGAATTGCGCCTGAGATATGGGGAATAGGGAAACAAATCTCGAAAAGATATCAACTTTCATATTCTTACCCAATTTTATGGATAAACTGCACAATTTGAAGCCTACTTTCCAAATTAATCCCAAATTATTCGCCTTTAAAACGATTAATTGCATTCCCCAAATTATGAAGAATTACTATTACTACTGGGTCCTGTTCATCAAAAATTGTGAGGAGACGGACAAAGAAAGAAAGAAAAATGGGGAAGAAAGATCAAGTCAAGCTAGACGGATGGGGTTATGGTGTGAATACTTGCTCTGATGAATGCATTTCTGGCATTAATGAATACTATCACCAGGTTGGTTGGTTGGTTGGTTGGTTTGTTTGTTTGTTTGTTTGTTAATCCTGTTTTTAATCTTAATTTCAAGTGAATGTTATTGAATGAATGAATAATTGATGATGAAGGTGTTGGGTTATGGGAGGAAGAAGAGCATCATATTGGAGGCAGCAGTTGCTGATGAAAATTGTGTTTTGGCCAATATATTGGCTGCTCACTTGTTGTTTGCTTCCAAATCATCCAAAGTTGCAACCTTTGTTCAAGCTGCCAAATCCAATTATGTAATAATTAACCCAACCCCCCATGCCCTCTCTTTATTTTCTGCTATTTCCTATGATTATCTTACTTATATGATTGATTGATTAATTTGTTTGAATTAGGATGAAGCAACCGATTATGAGAAAGCCGTGTTTGATGCTGTCTCTAGCTTGATGTCAGACCCTAGGGATGATGATATTGCTCTTAATTTGCACTGCAAGGTACTATTTTGTTCTAATTTTGCATCTTACTAATACATACGAATGATCGTCCCTAGTTGTAAAAACCCGAATTGAAACGTGTTTGTTGCTGACAGTTATTGCCCGATTATCCAAGAGACCTGGTGTCTTTAAGGAGAGCTCAATCACTATGTTTCTATATGGGGCAGCTTGGTCGTTCCCTTGAAATAGTTCAGAAGGTGCTACTTTTGTCATTACATCATTACTCATTACTCTACAACATTACATGATAAGCTGGTGTAATGCTTTAGAGTACTTAACAAAACATATACATAATCACGTGTAGGTTCTACCCGAAAATGAAGGGCAGAGTTACATATATGGTATGCTTTCATTTCCATCTATAGAACTTGGCCTCATGAAGGATGGTGAAACAGCTGCAAGAAAAGCACTTGAGATTAACCACCTAGACTTTTGGGCACAGCATTGTGTAAGTTACATTATACTAAAATGTCCTCAACTTTATAAAGCCAATTGTTTTATACGGAGTATGCCTCAACTATAACTCCTATGTCTCTGATGCTCTATCAGCTGATCCATTTTGCTGTTCTTGTGTCTTTTCTTTTCTCAATGCAGTTGTGCCATGCTCTGCAGTTTGAGTGTCGTTTTGCAGAAGCTGTCAAGTTCATGGAGGAATGCTCCCCTGCATGGGTTTCTTGTTCACCGTTCATGTGTGTATTACACTGCCCATCTGTTTTGCCATGTTGGTCATTCGTCTTGTTTTAATATAACTTGGTCTTGACCAATTTTCAGGTACACACACAATTGGTGGCATCTTGCTTTATGTTACTTGGAGGCTCATTCCCCTATCGAAAGAGTAATGGATATATATGACAATTGTATAATGAAGGAACTAGAAAGACCTGATGCAGGGCGTCCAGAGGTTTAATCATCTCCACTCTTGTAATATAGTGCATCCAATGGATTATACGTCTCCTTATCTTTCTTTAACTGTTCAGGTGTACATAAATGCTTTGGCATTGCTGTTGAGATTAAATGTACGAGGTGAAATCAGTCTCGTTGAGGATCGTCTGAAGACTTTAGCACAACTTTTGACAGATCAAGTGAGTAATGCTTAGTGTGTTAGACTGTATACCATGGATTTTGTGAGTAATGCGAACCACCACTACCTGGCTTAAACAACAACAACAACAAAACCTTTTTCCCAAAATGATTGGATTCGTCATCTGATACACTGTTCAAAATATCTAAAGTGTGCTTAGAATTTGCTTAAATTCTTTCCCCCCCAATAGGCAAACTTTCAAGGACCTCTGCCATCAGATACCGAGTGTTCATAGAGAATGCTTTCAGTGGAGTTTATTATATTTGTTTTGGCAGTCAAGTATGTAACTTGGATATTGTTGCACTATCCGTACAATAAACTAATATATGGGTTTCCTGGTTGTGTTTAGGCTGTATGGTTTTTCGAGTGGAAGCTTGATTTGTTTATATTATGGGCCTTAGCTAGTACGGAACAGCATTTTGCTGCTCAACAGTTGCTTGAAGGTTTGAGAGTCAGGTTAGAATTGGGAACATTTTCTTCTGATAATTCAACTTGTCTGCTAACTGGTATAGGTTTTCTGACACAATTTATTAGTTGGTTTTACTAATTAACTTTCTCATTTTATAGAGTGGCGAATATGAAGGAGAAGAGACGGAAGATGATGCTGAGGGCACTCTCCGTATGTTGATTTTATCCTCTTGTCCCGAGTTCTTTGTCCTGATTGATATGTATGCTATTGGTGTTGTGATACACATTTCAGAAACTCGCTGGATTTAATAGCTTTGGATTTAACTGCCTTTTCAGCTTGCTGAAGCTATGTACGAGTATGGTAGAGGAAATGACAAAGTAGCACTAGGGCTCTTAGACGCTGATTTTGACGTCAATAATTACAAGGTACGGTATTTCATAATTAATGATTTCAGCGTTGTCCATGACTATGAAAAACTCCTGTAATGTGCACAAGACCAAAATAGGTTGAGCTACTAGCTTAATTTACTGAGAGATGTTTATGGTTCTAATGTTGTGGCAGGCAATAGGGGCGTCTGCTGAGCAACTCGAATTGTTCAACGAAATTTGGTATACTTTACTAGTGAGCACTGGACAAGCTGCAAAAGGTTCAACCTCTATGCACAACAGAAATTTGATTTGGCTATATCATGTTGGCTTTTTACCTTTGAATTAACTTTTAACATTGATGCTCTTGGCAGCGATTGAGGTCGTAGAGAGACGACTACTTAAGGAGAGCCATGGGACGCCCTTTTTGTGGCGTATACTGGTATGATTCTTGAGTCTAACTAATGTATCAAACGTCTTAATTAACTGGATGAAGATGAATTGATCCTCATTTTTCATTGATTGTACTTCAGGAGAAAGCGTACTTGGTGACAGGCAGGTCGGAGGAAGCTGGAAACGCAGCAGAGAAGGCGGAACATCTTGAGAAATCGTGATTCAGATGGCCTTTGTTCTTCTTGCTTATACACGTAGATGACCATAGAACTTAAACGTATACTTAAATGTAATCTAGCAGAAGATTTAGTATTGCCAGTGACGATATGCGCCAAAATTTTATCGGGGCATGTTGAGCACGCACATTGGTACTTAGAAAATCTTTGAGTCGCATACTGATATTAGAAATTTCAATATTATATATGGTTGTGTTTTGATCGAGTTACGCTATGAGTGACTATATCTCGAATCGTAAGTAGAAGTCATACACAAATATCTCAAGGACAATCGAGCTTAAGATGATAATGATGTTATTAGAAATCAAAACAATGAGCAATCATTGTGGACATTATTTCGTTGACAGCGGAAAAGAGTACACGTAAACAAATTAAAGGATGGATGGATCCGAGTAGCGTGTTTATTAAGCATCAGCGATTCTGAAGTGAGAAATGTACTGACGTTCGGTGCTTGCTTTGTTGCTGTAGTTTTTCATACGAGATGCACGGAAAGCACCCCAATTGTACTGGGTGTATTTAGCGGGATTTTGGTGATTGACCAACTCATCCAAAGGCTTCACATTCACATGGTAGGCCGGCCCAAACAGTGATGCAATTGATAGCCTCTCCTTTTCTTTGTTGGGCCTCACTCTGTGCACCACGCTGTGATACTTCTCATTGCTCCATACCTAAATTATACACTCATTCATTCCTATATTAATTATTTCATTTACTCCATATTAATGAATGGCCCAATAGAAATTCATTAATCAATAAATAGTCATACCTGTACAATGTCTCCGATGTTAACCGTTAGCGAACCGGGGATGGGCGTGAGAGCGACCCATTGAGAATCGGATCTCCTCTGAACTTCCAAGCCCCCTATATCATCTTGGGCGAGGACGGTGACACAACCCGTATCGGTGTGTGTTCCGGGACCGAGAACGAGTTCGGGGTCAGGGCAGGGCGCATATTGGTGGAGTCTAACAGAATTAGAAGTATCTTTGTGGTATTCAGTGAGTCGATTGGCAGCCAAGCCTAAGCTTAGTGCAATCAGCTCCAGCAGCTTAAGACCCAGCTTCTCCACTCCCCTTGCATATTCTTGGCATATTTCCCTGCATTTTTCATTTCATTTTTCAGTTCATTTTTATGTTACATATGCATGGTAATTTAATAAAAGTTAAAAATGAATTACCGGAGTTGAGGAGGATTGTGAGGCCAACGATTAACAAGTTGGAAATTAGGGTTAGCAGAAGCAGCAGAGAACTGAGTAAACTCAAAGACTTGTTTCCAAGTTTCATCAGAGTAACCCATCGGACACGACTCATCTCTCATCGACTCCATCTTCTCCTCCCTCGAAAGCCCGAAGAACTCTCGAGAACATTCAAGAATATCGAGTCCAATTCCATGATTAACCACTCGAAAAATCCCCCATTTCTCACACGCATCTCCAACCTTTGCTATCAATTCTGCTATCTTTTCGTCATGCCTCTCTGGTATGTGATCTACTAATGCAATACTTGATATGTCTATGGTTGGGATTCCATCAACCTCTTTTTTTATTATTGCATTTTCCGCCATTTTATTTTTCTTATAACTCCACTCTTTTACAGAATTAATAATTATGAGAGACAATAGTAATAATAATACTTGGATATATAATTGAAGAGCTATTAGGTATAGGGGGTGTGGCCACGTATATATAACATTTACGAGTATGTATAACGTACTCGTACTGTACATGCACAAGTTTGATTTTTCAAGTAAATTATAGTATGATATGAGTCGTTGCTGTATACATGAAAATTCAAAGGAGCTTCGCTTAATTAATCACCCATTGGGAATATATGTTTTTCAAATTAGTTTGTCAAACTTAGCAACATCACTAATTCAAGGTCATAATACTCTTCCTTGCGACTAATGTTTTTTTTATTTATTAAAGCAGACTTTAGTGTTTTCAAAACATAGAGGAGTACATGCATGCATGAGTAATAAAGATGAGACTTTTCCTGAACGTTGGCTAAGGTTTGAAAGGTGTAAGGCCCCGTTTGGTTCAAATATCGGTTTCGGGTTGGGATTAGGAATCGGGTTTAGATGGTATCGGGTTGGAACCTCATTCCTAAAATCTTGTGTTTGGTTCAATCGACTTATAAAAAAACAAAATTATTAATTAATAATTGGAATTATAATAAATCTTAAAAAAGTCAAACCGAAAGAAAAAAAAAAAAAAAAAACTGTGTTTGATCCATCGTCATCCTCCTCCCCAAACTTGTCTACTCTCTTTTGCTTCACTGTGCTCATTCATCAGAGGCATCCATAGCTTGTCCACTTTATTTAATTTTGCTTCACTGCTCATACATCAAAGGCATCCATAGCGAGACGCTCATGGATTTCCCCGATCGCGCATCCTTCATAGCTTTCTTCTCTAGCGTATTTGTGCAGATTTTGAGTACTGTGTGACTTGTTGTTGTGAGTCATCATCTTCATTCTTCATTGTTTCGAAGGTAGCAAATCATGGAGGATGGCAATGAAGGCATAAAATTTGGGGACGATTTTTTAATTTTTTAATTTTTTTTTTTTTTTTTTTTGTCAATAAAAATCTGATTCCCAGGTTTTGATTTCATCCCGGAGTGTGGGTAGGGGATTGGGAACCCGATACCAGGTGGGTTCTAGAGCACGCTAGGAATGGGGTTCTACCACTCAAAATTTGCAACCAAACGAATGGTATCGGGTTGTTTGAATCAAACCCCATTCCTGATACCCAGATGCTCCCAACCAAACGGGGCCTAATTATAGTTAAAAAATAAACATTCAAGGATGATTGAATTTTGGTATATTACATATATACTTGTTCGTTAGAGTCGATAAAAAAAGAATGTAATTTGGTCAAATTTATTAAGAGTAATTGACAATACATGTCCAACCGTCATGCACCATGGCCTGGGTATAGTATATGATGAATGATGTTCCACTCTCATAAGCATTGCCAAATTATAATTTTTAACTTAAGGGACGGTTGAGATGAAGGCTATTAAGGTACTTTTCGGTACTTGTCAAGTACCTTAGAATTACTAATAGCGAGTATGACTTGGTAAAATAATTAAAGGTATGCTAAAAAATAGTATATATTGGGGCGGGGGCATTTGGGTGTAAATACAATACTCCTTAATTAATTACTACTGATTAATTTGAGTATCCTTGATTTTTTGCTAGCAAGCAAAATGGAATAAATATTACCGAGTCGAAGAAGACAATAATGTGTGCGTTTGATTGGAGTACTCGTATATGTTTTTAACTACACAGAATCTTCAAATTCAAGACTAATAAATGAGGTATAAAATTAATACTCTAAAAACCAACACAATCAAAATAAATGTCAATTAGATCAATTATGCGCGCGCACATCATATAGGATGGAGTACGTATGATGGCTGCTGTGTACTCTTCAAGTTTTCCTCTTCCCAGTTTTACTGTCTGGTCATCTGGTGTTCTACTATTCCCAGTTTCCCAGTTTGATCGATATTCAAACTCAATTGGAGACTTTCTATCACGTGCAGCGACAATATATAATAACAAGTCAGTACTAATATTAGACGCCTGAAATCAACACCAAATCAGGAAAAGAGACAACGTGCAAGCTACTCTAATTAAGTGGACCATGTACAATTATTATTCTATCCCTTTTTTTGTCATAGTTAAATCGTTCATGAGAATTATTTCTTCTCGCTTCCCTTGAAACAAAAAAAAAAATGAAAATATGATGGGCCGGGATATATGATCAAAAATGGATAAATATACATTTGCAAATGTATATCCATATACAAATAGCCTTACTCAAATAAAAAAAATTATAGACTATAGTTGTTGACTTTTGTTCTCCATTATATATTACGAAGAATGAATTACCTTTAAAATGGAAATAATAAAGGCATGAAACAAGTATACTGATTATATTGCAAAAAAAAATTATTAGCCACCAAAGTGGAGAGGGTGGGATCTAAAAAACAACAAAGTCGTATTTGGAATTTATTAAACACCAAAGTTGAAAATTTTGGTTTTATAACACACTTCAAACTATTTTGGTATTTGTTAAACACCAAAACAAAAAAAAAAATGTTAATTTTTATTTTACCTCGTAAATTATTTTTATGCGTTAAAAGACAAAAATTACTCATCTTCTCCTCCAGTTCTCCATCATCGATTTTCTCTACTAAGGCACAACGCAAGCTTAAGTCATATCCAACAAACATTACAATTAGAACCTAGGATTATGGGAAATCTAAATGAGAGTCGTCCTAGACCTGATGGAGCGAGAGCGCAAGGATTTTGGCACTTTTAAACAATTTTGTGCTACATTTTGAACTTCGCGATACCGTTCAATCATGTTCGTATTTTTTTTTTGACATTTGCTGAATTATGTGATCTGTTTTTTTTTTAGATCAATGAACTGGATTTAATCCATATGTTTACCTATTGTGAAACGAGCCTAATATTTCTTAATTTCGGTAAGTAAGAACATAATTTCATTTTATTTTTTAATGTTTTTATATGTTTTGGTGTTTAATAAATACCCAGATAGCTTAAAGTGTGTTTTAAAAACAAGATTTTCAACTTTGGTGTTTTATAAATACCAAATACAAGTTTGGTGTTTTTTAGATCCCACCCTCATCACTTTGGTGGCTTAAAAATACTTCTTTGGATTATATTGTGTTCCGAGTATTTGAAGTTTTGACCATATTTTGCTTGAAATTAGTCTACAATTCTACATGCATGAAATGGTTGGGTCCAACGAAGGCTGGCCAAATAAATGAGACTACTTAATTTCCTTTATTCTCGTAATTAGTCACGCTTGTCGCGTATTTAATTAGCCTTGTTTTTTTTTGTTGCATTAATTAACTAAATTAGCCTTGTTTTTCCAATGGAACCGGCGGATTTCATGACCAGAACGACTGCTCCATATTCGATTCATTCAATTCAGTAGCTCAAATTCACGACCATTCATAGTAAATAACACAGTCAATATAATACTCCATCCAATTCAATACCACGAGTCCACTGCACTAAAACCTACGTCGTCTCAAAGTTTATTTTCCTTTATTAATTATCGTCTTGTGAATTTCTTTACTAGTTCTCATCGTCTCTGTTAAATTGTGGCATTGGTTCGTTGTTACTACTCCCTCCATAAATAAGAGGGATTTAATGACATTTTGGATCGTAGTGTGGCACATGAATTAAAGAGAGGTTAATACAGACTTAATTTTATTGATTATCATGCATCTTAAGAACGGGAAACAAGTACTACTCATCAAGGTCACATTTTCTATTGAAGTAGTGCATTCTGTCTCTAACATTATCTCTCAACATCACTTTATTAACCTAATTAGCTATGGGAAATGGAGAGTTTTAATGAAGGGCCCGGTTTGATGTTGAGAAGGCTTAATGAATAAAACGTCACATATAAAATATCTTAGATTAGGTAAAACGACATATAAATGTTTATCGAGGGAGTAATAATATCTTTGTGTAAAAATAAAAAACTTGCGTGCAATAGTAAAATAATTGATGACCACATTCGACAAATTGACGTGTCTACGCATTTTTTGTATATATGTATCATTTGAAATTAATACTTTTATAAAAAATGCTTTAGTATATACAATAAATTGAATAATTGTATTAACATTTGAGAAAAGTGTGTTGACTAATTACAAGCTTATTAAAAATGTTGTGTATTTTGAATAAAATAAGTGGATGGTGAAACTTTGTGTACGTTTGTTTGATACAAATGAGTAGTTAATGCTGTTGGGGTAGGGGGTATGAGGATTCCCAAATAGATTTACTTTCTAACCTTTAAGTCAACATTGATCCTCTTAAACTTTGTGTACATAATTAATAAGAATAGTAAAAGTATGACATTTCTACGATGCATGCGAATGATGAGTAGCTCTTCATTCATTAAGGGATATGATAATGTGCCCTCACCCGCCTATATAAACACAACCCACGCACCCCTCGTTACTCATCCCATTAACTCTCAACATCAAACGCAAACACAATTACTTATCGACTGATTAAGTTCCACCATCTAAATTTCAGACTATATTATTATTTCTTTCATTCAAATCCATCATGGCTTGCAAAACCCTTACCAATAATGAATCGTCGGAAACAGTAGCTATGAGTTACGCAAACCTAGTGGAGCTGATCGAGGCAATCATGGCGGCGACTGAGGCCATTCAGGTCAATGAACCGGAGGGAATACATGACCTCCGCAATGGGAAGCTGAAAATAGGTACTATGAATCAGTACTACACAACATGGGACTTCACCAACAGCTTGATCAGGGATTTGTCCATGACTTGGTTCTCCCTCTTCAAGACTTTCGAGGACCGTAAGTTCTCACTTGACCAATGTTGCGCATTAGTCGAACGTTTCGACTATGCCACCAGCAACTTCCTCCGCTATGCCGGCTTCCCGGAGATGGGAGGGTTTGCTGCTAACTTGAGCAAGCACCTTCCCAACGCGGCTAACCGGGATGAGGCCATCGAAGCTGTCCGTGCTTTCAACAAGTACCTCAACATTTTGACGGCATGGTCATTCCACTACTTCCCTTGGAACATCGGCAGCCACCTCACCTACAAAGAAGGTCGTAGTGCTCCCACTGACCATTCTCGGCGCGTGCGCATCACCGATGGCCAGAGGGTTCGCTTAAGCTGGGAGCCCTTAGGCATCACGGTTGTCGCAATCTTAGCCACCAACCAGAACCCCGAACTTTGCGGAGACATTCTAAAGGCGCTGCCCTTCACCATTATGATGGACCACGCGGTCGTCTGTGGCTCGTCTATGTACGCGTGGGCACCCGTGGTCAGTACATCTCCGGTTCACTGCAAGGAAAGACAATGTGACGCGCCCGTGGGCCGCCTGAGGTTCTCTCAGGGGACCGGCCAGAAGATAATAGTGCAGTACGGTGAGGTGACGGAGGACATTGAGTCCCCCGTCCTCGGCGAGGTGCTTCCGCAGTACGCCTCGAAAATCGTCGAGGTCGGAGCTGCGGTGCTCAGGAGTACTATGGAGACTAAAGAAATCATTCGATTGACCGTCGAGCTCATTTGATTATTATTATTACTCCGTGTTTTTATGAACGAGCCTCTTGCATGTAGGGCGTACGTAGCTTAGAAATAAAATTCACAAAACTAATAAATTAAAACAGTACAAGTTTTCCTCCAATTACCCCCTCCGAAAAATGAAAATTAGAGGAGGTATTGTACTGTACGATTGTTTTATTTCTTGTAAAATTAAAGTTATTATTATTATGTGAAAAAGTTCAACCAAAACCCTACATTGTCACGTTATGACATGCATGTATACATGTTCTAATGTTCACATGAAGAAAGATTGTTTGTAGTCTATGTTTGTATACTACATATGATCGATCGAACTATTGAGGCATCATTGTTATTTGTTAATGATGATCGACCTATGTTTTTATTACTCCGTAATATATGTTCTTAGAATCCAAATTTTTCACGGTTGGATGTTTTGAACACCCTTATTACATAGTACGTACTAAGTAAGGGACGGAGCCGGGGGGTTTCAAGAGAGATATATAATCATGTGGTAGTAATAAATATTACAAGTATAGGATTGGTGTAGCGATGAATCTGAATGTATGAGTGGCAGATATCGCATGCATTAAGTGGCGTGGGATTAACAATTGGATTAGTCACTAATTATATTTTTATAATTAAAAACAAAAATCCAAATTCTATTTCACTAAATTTTCAATTTGTGAATAAAATAATGCACATGGGGCCCCTGAAATTTGTCTCAATCTACTCTCTAGTCTCTCCTCACTTTTTTTAACTTATTTATCAGTTAATAGCTGTATTCTAACAAAATTTGTTTGGGGGGATTCGAACCCTGGTGAAGGGTTGCATTTAACCCTTTCTTTGCCACTGAGACAAGTTTGCAATTGTCTTCATTAATTAAGCAAAACTACGGTCTGATCTGCTTTCTTTTGTAAAAATAATTACTGTGAGCGGACAAAGTCACACCAGACCCACTCTGGCATGCATACCTGCCTGCAGCGGACAGAGATTGCATTGCATGCATGAAAACTTAACGGCGTGTATGTATGGAGTTCGTTATGCGCGCGTGTATGCTTTGGCTTCAATTTTTTGACAGATTGAAATTTAATAATGCACGCAGTAGTTGGGCGCACTGTAGCTAGATTGGTCCATGCATAAAACACAATTAAACAGATCGTCGGTAGCATTTCGATCCAATAATTTCACCTACATACCAACATATATATACTCCCTCCATGCCAAAATATATGACGTTTTCAAGTTACGAGGCAAGTTTTGACTTTCAATTTCATAAAAAAATATCTTGTCAAAAATTATAAAAATTATACCATTGGATTCGTTATGAAATATAGTTTCACATGATCATAATTTCATAATTTTTACCTTTATATTTTGAGAGATATCGAAGTTCAAGAAGTGTCTCGTAACTCGAAAACGTCATATATTTTGAAAAGGAGGGAGTATCAAATATCCTCGTGATTTGATTACTCAATCTCTTTTCTACGTGTCCCTTAGCTTGAATATTTCATAAATAATTCGAAAAATCTCACACAAATAAAGTAAAGAATCAGTTTTTAATTAGTGTTTTTTGTTTAATGGTTTTTGTTTTTTTGGACTTAGTCCATTCAATTTTACCGTACTTTCTTCGCATTTTCATCGTACTCCGACAAGTATGAACCTATTTGAAATTAAACAATCGTTTTTTGGGGGAATTTAATGACTACTCACATAAATTAATAGTTATTGTACTGTCAATCACTTAGCTTGATGAAAGGGAGAATTGCAATTAGATTACTTAATAAGTTGCTATGTTGAATTTGAATTAATAATATGTTATTGGAATTTTGAAAGCTATCTAAAACTTGACATTGTGGATAAGCCATTTTGAATAACTCGTGAAAATGATTGAAAATGGTGCTAAGTCCATATAATTGCAAATCAGTGACGATACGTCTAGTGAAAGTAAATCAAGCAGCCCAAAAGATTGCATTAGCAATTTTGACTTGAAGAATTTTTTAGTGTTAATTTGTTTGACTTGATTAATCTAAAATTATACTTCAACACATACCATTCGTGGTTTCTCTTCCTTCGTCTTCACTTGACTAATGCTCCGTATTAATTTAGTTTCTTCTTGTGGAATATTTACTACATTGTATGTCATATATAGTAGGCTAGTAGCGATGAGTTTTCTTATTATCTTATATACTGTTCATGTTAGACTGGGTCTAAATCAAATAAAATCGCGCGAACCATAAAAATCAAGCAAATAATGGTGTCTATGTAACTATTATAACGGCCTTAATTAATTGCGCCACCAACTAAATCCCCAAACTTCAATTTGTTGGGACAATCTGAAGGAGGCATTGCCTTCCTGATTATAATGGACCAAAAAGAAAACTTGCTTATACCGTGTATGCTGATGGCTGATGGCTGATGGCTGATGGCTGATGGCTGATGGCTGATGTATGTATTATCAATGGCTCTATCCCTTTAGCCGTTAACAGTTGGTAAACAATGCTACTCAGTGTACTACTAGTTGAGTTTATGATTTCGCATATGGGTTTCACAAATCCCAGGCCAATGACATGTCTCGGATCGTGTCAATTCGGAGATTCGTGATGTTTGGTTTGTAATAATAAACTTTAACAATTATGTCATTCTATCTCGAGACAGATATACCAGGCAGGGTCTTGTTATACACTTAAAATATCAACACAGAATTCTGGTCATGTGTGCCCATACGACACTTTTTCCAACCATGCATACAGGTACTTCCTAAATCATGCAGCGGAAAGATTCATTGGCCTGGATTTTATCTCTAATTTTCTCGCGCACTCCGCAGTAGACTGGCGTGTATTATCGTTGATGAGAAAGACAATAAGAGTTACAAGCAACTTTGTTTCTTTGAAAAATTAGTCTAATAATACGGAATAATCAGACATACATAAAATAAAATATGTATATAGTTACATTATTAGTGCGATCGATATTCTACAAGATGCGGCGGAAGTTAGCCAAATATATCACCAATTAATTAATTGCTCAACAATCATTAAATATTCAGTACTTTTTGACTTCATTTTTATCCAATCTAATGCAAGTTATGCAACACTGTACTTAGACTCCTACTATTCTTCGCCTAATCGCCCCCCTTCTTATTTACATATTAATATTATTTTTGTGTCTATTTTTATGTGAGATGGTCATAGTGGTGATTATATATATCTCTTTTATTATCATAGATATGATTTTTTATATAAAAATGTTTGACTACTACACCAATGCTTCCACGTACATGTCCATTGTCCACAGCTGATCAAAGTCCATTTAAGAGAAAAGTCGATCATAGGACTATACTCGTATATGATTAGTATCTCATTGATGCCTATTGGCTCGTCATTTTTGAAGGTAAAAAATTACAGGTTCTCATATTTTAAATAATATAGTATATTGAAATAATGGGTATTAAATGTATTATCACGGACACAAGTAATGTAAAAAGAGTTATTATGTAACACGTTTGTGTAAATTAGCTAAAACCACAAACTAATTAAGTAACGATAATTACACTAACATTTTGACTACACAATTGTTTAGCAATTATTTGACTTAGCTTGAATGACGAAACTCATACAGTAATATGCATATCTCTTACTTTTTCTTCTTCTCTTCATTTTAATTTATATATGATAATAAAGTCATAGCAAAAATGATTTTTTTTCACACGTTCATTTTGTGAGACTTCTATGATATTAAAGGAATAAAGGATATACATTGAGGAGGCAACAAACAAACTAGATTACGTATACGTTCATAAATACGAATCCTTCATTTATTTATGTCAATGTTAATGATTAAGTGATAATTTTAAATAAATAAATAAAATGTTATTAGAAAATCCAATACTATTTAGTTTCTATTATTAACCTCAATCTTATGGAAACTAAACTTTTGTTCGAGGAAAGTGATAGTTTAGAAGACGGTGTAATATATAGGAGGTAACATTTAATTTAATTGATTGGTGAATTCGGCTAGGTAAAAGTCATCAATATTAAGGCAATTGTACTACAATTATTGTAGTATTGCATGTAGTGGCATTAGTAATTTTCACTTTGACAAAATCATTGCCCTTACTTCATCAAACTTTAATCATACCTAAGTTCAAATGCGCGTACATTGCTAAAATATTGACTAAGGCCATATTCTATCATATACCTTAGCTTGAAACTTTCAAATTTGAGTCATCTAAGTTCATTTAATTTGAAGTGATCAGATATGAATTTATCAAAATTGAATTTAATCAAGGATAATTACTACCAACAATAACAATTAATTAAAACTTATATATATATATTGATCTAAACTCATTGTATTCTGGTTGGGTTGTTGGAATAATAATGAACATAACTAACCTATAACTATCTTTTCTATTTAATATTCCAACAATAATATATATAGAGAGATTTGGAGAAAAGCTACACACATATATATAGATATATTATATGCACGTTTAAAATTTGTGATTGTAATTCAAGGAACTTTGGTGTATATAGTGTGAAGATTGGTTAATTGAAAAAATTAAGTATATTGTTAGTATTCGTCTTTTAGTCGTTTCAAATCATGATCTTTATGATGAAATGTGGAAAACCTTAACATCCTCTAGAGTTTGGAATTAGCTCATAGTGGTTCCTACTTTTAAAATTTTTTGCTTAAATTTTTTCAGCCCATGAAAAGAATAAAAGCTAATATCTTACAAAAAAAAAAAATTACTCTATATAGAGTGGTGAAATGATCTAGAGATAAGTTAAATTAACGAATACTTCGTAACTTCGAATTATGCCCTCCATTATTGTAAAAGAATGTGATGGCCGCTGGACTTGCCACCATGAGAGCTAGCAGGACTGCACTTGCTCCTTGGTGAATGAGATAGATGGAACTTCTTTACTTTGTCTTAGTTTGATGTCGTCAAAGTTAAAAAAAAAAAAAAAAAAAAAAAAAAAAGATCGAACCCTAATTAAAGGTAACAAAATCTGGTATACTGGTGGACCTACCATGCATGACAATCACACGCTGCATGTTATTGACATTCAAACCTTGTGCTTTTCGCTACTTCTTGCGCCTCGATCACCTTAGCTTGTGCTGATTATTTGTGGTCTATATATAGACATGCCATCCTTCCATCAAATCCAAACTCAAGAATTGTGCATCTACCTCATTTACTAAACAACTAAATGAGATAGAGAAACTAAGTGATTTATTAATTAAGTTTAATATTTTCAAACTTTGTGAAATATTACTCTTCATTCTTAGCTTACATTCGTTCAATTCGTTCATTTTTTTTCTTTACATTACATTGTTTCTTTCATTCGATCAAATTTTACTAGTAACTTACCAAGAACATATACATCTGTTACATTTTCCGAACCTAGCACACCAACACCAAGACCATTAAATTTTAGACTACATTAATATTATTATTTCTTCATTCAAAGTCACCATGGCTTGCAAAACCCTTACTAATGAATCGTCGGAAACAGTAGCTATGAGTTACGCAAACCTACTGGAGCTGATCGAGGCAATCATGGCGGCGACTGAGGCCATTCAGGTCAATGAACCGGAGGGAATACATGACCTCCGCAATGGGAAGCTGAAAATAGGTACTATGAATCAGTACTACACAACATGGGACTTCACCAACAGCTTGATCAGGGATTTGTCCATGACTTGGTTCTCCCTCTTCAAGACTTTCGAGGACCGTAAGTTCTCACTTGACCAATGTTGCGCATTAGTCGAACGTTTCGACTATGCCACCAGCAACTTCCTCCGCTATGCCGGCTTCCCGGAGATGGGAGGGTTTGCTGCTAACTTGAGCAAGCACCTTCCCAACGCGGCTAACCGGGATGAGGCCATCGAAGCTGTCCGTGCTTTCAACAAGTACCTCAACATTTTGACGGCATGGTCATTCCACTACTTCCCTTGGAACATCGGCAGCCACCTCACCTACAAAGAAGGTCGTAGTGCTCCCACTGACCATTCTCGGCGCGTGCGCATCACCGATGGCCAGAGGGTTCGCTTAAGCTGGGAGCCCTTAGGCATCACGGTTGTCGCAATCTTAGCCACCAACCAGAACCCCGAACTTTGCGGAGACATTCTAAAGGCGCTGCCCTTCACCATTATGATGGACCACGCGGTCGTCTGTGGCTCGTCTATGTACGCGTGGGCACCCGTGGTCAGTACATCTCCGGTTCACTGCAAGGAAAGACAATGTGACGCGCCCGTGGGCCGCCTGAGGTTCTCTCAGGGGACCGGCCAGAAGATAATAGTGCAGTACGGTGAGGTGACGGAGGACATTGAGTCCCCCGTCCTCGGCGAGGTGCTTCCGCAGTACGCCTCGAAAATCGTCGAGGTCGGAGCTGCGGTGCTCAGGAGTACTATGGAGACTAAAGAAATCATTCGATTGACCGTCGAGCTCATTTGATGAGTCGTCCATGCATGCGCATCTTTGTTGGCCATAATAAAAAAAAAGTCCATGCATTCGATTGACGACCGTGGCTACATTTTGGAGTTATAAAAAAAATGAATAAATTGAATTATAAATACTACAGATGAATAAATCGGTGATGAATATCATCATAGATTGTTTAATTTGGTGAGATAATGTAAGGGTGTTAAGGATTCTTGAATTCGTTTTTAAATTTCATCAAGGCTTTGATTATTTTATACTTAACGGAAATAAAATACTTTTGTAGTGATTATATTATGATTGAACTTGAACTTTGAAGACAAATTATCATGTGAATTACTAAATTCATTCCTTCATTTATTTTCAATAGTGCTATTTCTGATGAATATATTGCATAAACCGGAGTATTACGTAATGATGAGATAAGTATACGTTGTAGACAATACCCACTTAAGAATAAAGTACTAAGAGAAAAACAAATTATGCACAGCTTGAAAAAAATAAAAGCAGGGGCCAAGGTTTGATCCCTAACCGGCTAACCCCCTCTTAACATATCAATCACATTTACAACCAAGCCAATGAGCGTCACTAAAATTTTCCTATTGAAAAATGTTTAAATCCTGAAATTGAGAAGGGGTCTAGCCCCCCTCAAACAAATTAAAGAGAAGCTCGGCGTATAACAATCCCTGGGTGAATAGGCCCCCGAGCTAATTGTATATAAATGAATCTCTTTGGATAGCTAGGATGTCTATCTATTATACAAGGTTATTTAGTACGTTATGTAATTATACAATTACACAAAATATAATTGACGTTATGTATTGTTACTAACTCGTCGTACGTTTCATATAGCCAAGTTACATTTTATCATGTTTTACATTTTTGGGATCAATTTCGTTACACGTATCAGAGTTTAATTAGGATTATTTTTATAACCATGTTATAATTATTATTATAATGTTTCCTTGGATTAAATATTTTTTTTATACATCTAGATCAAAGTTAATAATCCAGAAGTGCAGTCCACAGAGTACCGTTGGACACATAAATTGTTCAATTTGTCAAAATAAATCCAAAGTTGGTAGAGGACTTTTCATCAATTTTAATTTATGAGTAGCGTTATAATGCCGCTCTCTTATGAAAATTTACGTATAGCCATCTTTTCGGAACGTTGTTCATATATATGTACAGTTCAGTTATGTATAGGAAGATCTCTAAATTCACAACAAAATATAAACTTTCAATTGATGAATTGATCAAATTAAAGCTTTCTGATCTGGAAACACCAAATTAATGAGCTTGATATATATTAGCGGTGCACAACAGTTTGATTGATAAATGAATTATATATATTTTGAATTCCTCATTTACCAAACATGAAATCATTTATTTATTATAAGAGCAAGTAAAAGAATAAGCAATGCAATTGACCAATTTCCACAAATTAAACATATGCAATGCGAAGTTATCATCATCATGATATATAGCCATTAGCCAATACAGGGGATAAATTGTTTACATAATTACTCAGCAAAGCAAAGTCAATAATTTATGTGTTACGTCTTAAATAATCCGACGGGAAGGGGTGGCCTGTAGTAATTGGCATTGTCACCTATTTTGACTTGAGAATTTAAAATACAATTACCATCTTTGTTTTTTTCTTGCATGGAAAAAGGTTTTACTGATAATTTTCCGTCAAGCGGCCGGTAGGCTATTTGAAAAGTAGTGTATAAGAAAAGAAAGGCCGCCATAGAGATTAGAGAACCCGTCAGAGTAGAATAATATACTCGTGGGTAATTAAAGTCATCGTATTCTCCGTGGGAAATTATGAAATTAATCAAAAGAAGCCCTGATGGCCTTCTAATCAAGAGATTATCAATTGAGTTCATATACTATGGGAAAAGAAAAGGAGTTACTACAAATTAAAGTCCACTTCCTATGTATCGACGTAAATATATGTGTATGAGAATTATATTGGCGCTACGTATATATGTACACATACGATGTACCCTTACATTTTTTTGCTAAGACTTTAACCGTTGATCGAAATATTGAAGTTGTTTCGTCTTTAACCGTTTCTCTCATAACATATGGATCATATTGTCCGATTGGGAAGTCTTGAACATTTGTAACAGAGTACCCAATCCAAGGTTTACAAGCTAAGGCTAAGTAGAGGGCGGGCAGGTCGATCAAGGAAGAGTAGAGTGTTGCACGCAGTCAAAAGACAGCTTAATTAAATTAGACTAGTGTATGTATGTTGGAATTATCTGTGTTAATCAATGAGTCAGTCGTACACACACATAGTCATACCTAATACCCAGTTTACTTCTCTCCAAAAAAAAAAAAAAAAAAAAAAAACAGTTTACCCCTTGGGGCGAGGCCAGGCCAATTAATTGAATTGACCACACTCTTATAAAAGTAAGTGAATTGATTTAATGGCTGATGGCGAGTCAATCTTTGGCAGCTGCATGCACTTATTATACTCCCATTATTAACCAAACATTTGGGTATAAATAAATGTAGATTATATTACACACACCCAAATATACAATACAAACTCTTTTTCAATTAACACAAAAAAAAAAAAGAAAAAGATGAATAATAATAATAATAATAATGGATATGATGAGCGGAAGAGAGAGTTGGAGGAATTCGACAAAACAAAACTGGGAGTGAAAGGGCTGGTTGATTCGGGCGTAACCCGAGTCCCACGGATATTCGAACACCCACCGGAGACACTATTTGACTTCAAAAATGCAGTCAGGATAAGTGGTGATGAGCCCAACATCATACCCGTGATTGACATGATGTCGGGGACACATGAAGAGGTTGTGGACAAGATAAGAGACGCGGCGTCGACTTATGGCTTCTTCCAGGTGGTGAACCATGGTGTTCAAGTGTCTCTCCTCGACCGTCTCACTGCGGCCATAAAGGCCTTCTTCGAGCAGCCGGACGAGGAGAAGATCAAGTATTACAACCGTGATTCGGTGGCATCTGGTGTTGGCTATTTCTCAAACTATGACCTTTTTCACTCAAAGGCTGCCAGCTGGAGGGATTCCCTTCAGGTCCAGCTTGGTCCCACTTGTGTCCACCCCACTGCCATCCCTCCTCCCTGCCGCGCCGAGGTTATTGAGTGGGAGAAGCAAGTCAAGATACTCGGTGAGCGCATTTTGGGTATTTTAGCTCAAGGCTTAGGCGTAAGTGCCCACAGATTGAGCGCTAAATCCTACCTAACAAGGGTTAACATGGTCGGCCAGTACTACCCGTATTGCCCCGAACCCGACAAGACCATCGGTATCGCGTCACATTCCGACCACGGGACCTTGACAGTGCTGCTCCAGGATCAGGTGGGTGGTCTACAGGTTAAGTACAAAGGCCAGTGGATCGATCTCAAACCGGTCCATGGTGCTCTCGTCATTAACGTTGGCGATTTGATCCAGGTATCTATATATCTACTTGATAATTAATTAATTGTTTATTTTAGTTGATAATTCTATAATAATATCGTAATTAATGTGGCATATATATATGCAGATGGTATCGAATGATGTTTACAAGAGTGGAGAACATCGTGTGTACGCAAATCCTTTGCGAAAACCACGAATATCGGTGCCGGTCTTCTTCAACCCGCCGGTGACAACCCAGGACTTGTACGGACCTCTGCCTGAGCTGGTCTCCCCTGAAAACCCAGCCTTGTACAAGCACTTCACCATCTCCGACATGACCGACAAATTCTTGAACAAGGAGCTCAAGGATAAGACCATGACCAGCTACTTCCGCCTCTAATTAATATATTCAGGCCTAATTAATAATCTTAATAATAATTATCCATTTTTATTTCCATTCTCTACTTTGCTTGCTTGTTTGTTTGAAATTATATACGACTACTTTGCTTGAATCTCAATAATTACATTCAATTTGCTATGATTTACTATATAGTATGAATGTACAACGCTACTTAATTATTTGTCGCCGGATCTTCATTGCCTTGTAAAGCTGATGTCGTTATTCTTATCAAAACCACCTCAAGATAATACCATTGTACATACAAGGTGTGAACATAATAACAATCTACCTAAATTAGCTAGAGTAATGGATATTACAGCAGAATGATAACATATTTGACTAATCTAAATTAATTAGAATACAATATGATCAAGATACTATATATTCTTTATAGTTTGACCGTAACCAAGTGTACGTTACTATGTTAATGAACATACATGAGGCATGCGGATGAGCACATGACATCTTCAAAAGCAATACATATGTTGATAAACATGATACAACTAACATACGTACGTTTTGTTGTATAACCCGCGAAATAAGCATAAAATTGAGCGATCATAAAAAGGTAGAAATAAAGAAATTTAATCACTATGAGTATTAATTAATTATGACTAATGCGTTCTAGAAAATTCGACCTACATACGTAGTATCTTCTTCTCTTTAGGCAAGCAAATAAAGCAATTATCTGTGCATTCATATATATTAATTATTTTGGTTTAAGTGGAAAATATATGTAGAGTGGTACATACGGATCGGAGCATATTTTTCATTCAATCATCGATCATTTTGCTGCACCAATTAAACGCAAGTTGAAGATGTCTAAGCTCGTTTTATCTCACATTTTGTTTCCTTGCCTTCTTTTGTTCTCCGTCGCGCATCAAATCGCCGGTAATTTAACCTTTTTTTTAATTTACTTGATAGAATTCTCTTAATTGTTACAAATAAAATAAAATCCATGGAAGAGTTAAATAATTAATTTGTGTTGGTTTCGATCAGATTCAATTCATACAGATTGTAGTTACTGTATCGCAAACGAAGACGCGGCAGCGACCCTGGTCCAAGGGAAGATGGATTACGTTTGTGGAAAAAGGCCAGAGTATTGCGCCTATGTGCAACCAGGAGGCCCCTGTTATGTGCCTAATAATCTTCGGGCCACTGCCTCTTATGTTTTCAATCGATGGTATGTTGGGGGTGATGAATGTGATTTTGATGGTGCTGAAAACCTTATTGAAGTCAATCCAAGTAAGACCATTTCTCTATTTTTTTTTTGTTTTTGGTAATTTCGCCCGTAGATAAGAGAGATTATTATGAACGTTTACACAAACAGGGTCTACACAAAAGAAAAACAGAGAATTAAAGTAACTCGATAATATTATTACCGATATATGTATAGCTTTTGTTTAATTTGGTTAAATACATGTAACATGTCAATGTCAGATGTCTAATATCAACATTAACTTCATTCCACCAATATTGATTTTGTATTCTGTCCAAAATGTAAACTTCTAGCATTGTCTAAGTAAATATATTAACATATTTTCTTATATTCTTGTGGCAGGTCATGGACAATGTAAATTCGATTGCCGACATTTATAATAAAGGCTGCATTTGTGACATTCTAATATGTTTGAACGATTTGATTAAGCACCAAACAGATGTATTCATCTCTCAATAATGAAATAATGTTGCAATAAAGAATTAATATTCCGATCCGATGTGTTCTTCTCCCATTAGAAGCTCAACTGCTCAAGTGTTTCTTGTACCCGCTTTATTGTTGAATGAAACTAGCCTTTTTGCATGTGAATTCATGGGATAGTATTTGAGCTGCTAAGTTAAGTGGATATACAAAAACACAAATTTTCATTTCTTTATGGATATCCTTTATTAAATTATCATGTTATTTTGATATGCCTCGCTCCAAACTGCCTAATTACTATTCATTGTAACACCCAAGATTATGTGAAGGGTTAGAGATACTAGTGGGGCTCATATATATGAGTGCGGATTCATGGTACTACTCATAGCAACAAACACATACAGCTACAATACAACATTACCAATTAAAATTACAGTATAAATGATTGGGCAGTATAAACACACACTATACAATGTGAAATTATTAATTAGAATCGTCTCAACCAAAAGAGTATAACTACATGATTAAAAAATTCAATTTGGCATTTTAAGTACTACTCTCGTAGAAAAATGTTTAATAATGCTCGAACTGCTTACACGAAAACAATGCAAGGGGGTATTTGCCTTAGCTTGAAATATGTGTCTTAGGACAAAATAGCGTATGCGTGCCATGTACAGTATATGTGCAATTGCTTGCAAATGTTGCAATTGTTTTTTTTTTTTTGTTACAATTGTAATTGTAACACTCTCTCACCTAACATTCATATATTCGGGTTATTCAGCAAGTATGTACACAATTATTAGTGATTGTGTTATCAAAAGTTTGGGAAAAGTGAGTTGGATGACAAACAAATACTCAGTCTATATGGAATAACTTAAATCATAAAAGCATATACAGAGTATATTTCCAGCCCTAACAAAGTTAGAAATAAATCACTACATTATTTAAATATTGAATATGGACAAAGTTATATGTACATGTCACATATGTGTAGACCTTCTTGCGTATAAAAATTTCTAGGCATGCAAGGTAATTAATAAATAGAGTATCTTCATTTAATATGTGCCATTATTTACTTTCTCTTTTATGCATGTAGAGAATATATAATAAAGATGTAGATTGTGATCGACACTATGTGCCTTGTAATACTTAATCTTAGGGGTCCTTGCAAATACTTGTACAAATCATCATTTCACCTTTTGTTCTTGTCGAGTTGTTGGATACTGATGAAGATGTCTGGTAATAAGGCTACTCTATCCCACCTTTTGTTTGCTTGCCTCCTCTTCCTCTTCGTAGGGCAAATGGCCTGTAAGTCTAACTACTATTGCGTTGCGAATCCCAAGGCCTCAACGAAGTTGATTCAAGAGAAGATGGATTTTTGTTGTGGACAAATCCCAGAATCATGTGATCTTATACAACAAGGACAACCTTGTTACGTCGAAAATGATCTTAGAGCAACTGCCTCTTATGTCTTTAATGACTGGTATCATGGAGGTTCCGAATGTGATTTTGATGGTGCTGAAATCAAAATCCAAGATGACCCAAGTAAGCCACCATGGCCAACGTTTTTTTTTTTTCCGTTTTTTCTTTTGGCTAATATATACTGATCGATCAATTGAATTGTCTTGTTTGCTTGCTTGTGCTAGGTCACGGGGATTGCAAATTCCCTCCAACGCATTATTAAGGCTCAAAAGTCAAGACACTATACTTTATTTTGGCTCGTGTATGAAATGACTACACCGTGCATGATGATCCATTTTGTATTTGCATTATATCTCTAAATCAAAGTGAATCCAACTTGGAAATCAATGGCAAAACTTCTCCATGATCTACTCTCCTTCTTGCATTGTTAATCTTGTATGCTCACAAAATTACAGCAATATATCATTTCAATTGATAAACGATTTTTGGTTTAGAAATCACTCGATCTGCATATACTCGCGAGCCCGAATCCGAAATGCAAATACAATGGATCCAAGTGAGATCTCTTAAGAATGCCATATCCACCTTGGGTTGGGCCTTGAGCCCTTGTGTGAGTCTTTAACATTATCCGTGGGCTATTATTACCTCTTTTTATCTGTGATTCAACAAACAAAGCCCAACAATCCTCTGTTCTCTTTTCTTCTGTACTTGTACTGTTGTACACTAACATGATAACTCCTCTTGTTGGACTTTACTAAACACCAAATCTGCAATTAACTAAGTGAATATTATCAAAATAAATGTTGTATATAAAGTAGTGAGAAGGATGATGGACAAATTTGGAATATTATTGCATTGCAA
This sequence comes from Spergularia bocconei, assembly GCA_963457585.1. Classification (NCBI taxonomy): domain Eukaryota; kingdom Viridiplantae; phylum Streptophyta; class Magnoliopsida; order Caryophyllales; family Caryophyllaceae; genus Spergularia; species Spergularia bocconei. The sequence continues at coordinate 30,649,163 of OY734942.1, forward strand.
ATCCCAAGGCCTCAACCAGGTTGATACAAGAGAAGATGGATTTTTGTTGTGGACAAATCCCAGAATCTTGTGATCTCGTACAACCAGGACAACCTTGTTACGTGCAAGACGATCTTAGGGCAACTGCCTCTTATGTCTTTGATGACTGGTATCATGGAGGCTGCGAATGTGATTTTGATGGTGCCGAAATCCGAACCGAAACTGATCCAAGTAAGATACATACCGTACGTCTATTTCTTTTTAACGTAATTTCTGTATATCTTGTGGAGTAGTACTCCAATAATAGTTATTTTCTTGTTTTTGGTTGTGGTAGGTCATGGGAATTGCACATTCCAAGGTCGAGATTATTGGCCAGGATTTAACAACTCAAATACGGAGTAGCTATGCTTGTGCTCGTGTTTGAAATAATAGGCATACCATATCATATGGTCTCTAAAAAGGAGATTGAACCAAACAGCAATATGGACATGTCTTTTATCTTATGATGCTCTTGATTTAAAAAGAACCTTATATAAAAATAAACTTGAGTATTGCATTTCCCCTGTGTCGTTGGCATTTCAATCTCTTATGATTGAAAATGAACAAAGTCACCACTTAGATCAGAATCTAACATTTCTGCCTCGACGTCATCCATCACGTCCAATGAACCACCCGTGTCTGCACCCAGTCCTGCTATGGTCGTTGCCTCTCCTGGCGTCCTTCCTTGTTGTATGATCAGCATTATCTCCTCCTCGCTTTGTAGCATTTCTTCAGACTCCGATGCCCCTTGCTTCGATGCCTTCCCTTCGATCACTTCCTTTCGCAAGTTCTTCAGGAACCAGGGATGCTTGTTGATCTCTGGTATCGTAATCCTCTTCACCATCATGCAATGTATTAGGCCGAAACCAAAAATTAGTTTAATTTTTCAATTAAGCTTATTGTAATCTGCTATACATAACCTTGTTGCGTCTGTGAACTGAATTACCTTAGATGGATTTGCGACAAAGATGCGAGAAAGTATGTGTTGGCAATCAGCTGATATGCGTACATAATCAGGGATGGAGTATTGGACACCCAGTATCCTCTGTTCAGAATGAACCCATTTCTTGTGTCATACTCCGTACTACCATACATAGGTGAGTATTTTATTTCTAGCTAACAGCGGAAAATTGTAACTCACCCCAATTGTCTTTCGGAAATTTTTAGGGTCTTCAGGTTCTTCAAAAGGATATGCTCCCACCAACATTACATAGAGTGTCACTCCGCATGACCAAACATCAGCAATCTGTACATATTTACAAAATTGAGCTATGATTTACCTGTTACTCTCTACTGTTTTATAGTAAGCTTTGCTAGTGCTACTGTACTAGTATGTTATGGTACCTTTCCATCATATTCCTTTCGCGATAAAACTTCAGGTGCTATGTATGCTGGTGTTCCGACTGTTGACTTAGGCTGCGAATGCAGGAGTCCTGACTGAGATGCACAAAAAAGTTAGCCTCATAATAAGGATTAAGGAGTCCTGTCAATTAAGAATAAAGAAGGGCATTATATTATCTCGCTCATAACCTCAAACACAAACCTTGGAGTAACCAAAGTCGCATATCTTGAGTCGTGGTGTTGGACTTCCATCAAGGAGTGTGTTTTCGAGTTTAAGATCCCTGTGACAGATTTCCTGCAGGATGCTCAGTGATGAGAATAGTGTATTATCCTAGGTAATGTGGAGCAGAAAGAAACAGCAAATATCGATTATTATACCATGGAATGACAGTAGCTTACTCCTGAAATGAGCTGCTGAAAGAAAAATCTAGCCTGCAACACAAGGCCTATAGCAGGTCAGACTGATACATTCAAGCAAAGATGCCAAATGATAGGTTGTAAATATGTTTAACAACCTCGTCTTCACTAAACCGACCAGCAGTGCAGATTCTGTTAAAGAGCTCTCCACCGGAAGCATACTCCATAACTATAGCCAAATGTGTGGGCGTTACAAATACCTACAAATTTAACAGAAACATTATCTGACCCCTTAATTAGCCCTTACATACAATATACTGTATGTAAATGAGTAATTGCATTAATACCTACCTCTTTGAATCTGACAATGTTGGGATGCCTTAAAGACCTGTGATTGAAGATTTCCCTCTGAACTTTCTCATCAATCTGAAACCACCACATCAGCCTTGATTAATAAGCCGTACTTTTTATTCGCGGTATGTATGTTATTTTTATGCCATTCACCTTCAAATCAACAACTCCAAAATCACGTTTCATCACATTTTCTCAATTATCCAGCCTAAATCAGGTGATCGATAACATTATACTAGTGTATGTTAACACCAATTTGCATGGTAACTTGATCGCATGAATTTTGTTGACTTAAAAACAATGATTGATAACTTGATATCAGATGAAATTTTGTTGTCTTAACACTCAAGCTAAGGAAAACGTGTAATTCTACATACAAACAACTAGTAGAATTTCTTACCCTTGACTTGTCGTTAAAACATAAACAAAAGCGGTAAAAAGTAAAGTGTAAGAATTACGACCTTTTTTCCTCTTTCGATGTATTTGACAGCAAAAAGCTCATTAGTCTTCTTATCTCTGACCAACCTTGCCACTCCAAAATTCCCAGAACCAATCTCTTTTATTGCTTCATACCTCTCTGCCATTTTTTTTATTTAATTAACAATAATGACCCAATAATGATAATTCAGAGCTTAGCTTAGAATGAGAGAGGGAGAGATCAGCACTTAGCTTGTTGGAGGCTTTTCTATTTTGAATGGTCCTTTAACAGACCAACCCACCATATGATCCGGAAGCATCAATAAAAGTGTGCATCACGATTCATTTGTTAAGGCCCGCCAGGTTTTTTCTTTTATTTTAATCAAACTTGTCTAACTAAATTTTCCTCAATTACCAGCAAAATGGTGCTGCATGTTTTAAACTACTACTCCGTACTTTACTGCGGTGTAGGTTTTTCGAGAAAAAAAAAATTGCCCATTTTTGAGATTCGGGGATCGATTAATTACCTAAATACGTCATTCATTGAGTCATTCTAGTTTTTATAACTCTGTCTTATTAATTTATCTAGTGGCCTAAAGAAAAGGTTAATTATCAAGTGGAGGACTATAGTTAGTAGACTTTCGCGTATGCACTATAGCAATAAAGCGGATACATAAATTTTCGATTTTGATGTGCTTACCAATTATTTGGCTTTGTCCAATGGTATGTACAAGTTCTCTACTATACCGATGCTCCTTTAATTTCGTTCTCCTAAGATGTTAACTTAACACCAAATAACAGTCACACATTGCCAACATTAGTAAGTAGTAACTAATCAAGCTCGAAAGCCATCCATAACAAGAAAACAATATGAGCTCATGAGACTTGAGAGAGAGACAATCTGGCATCACATTAAGATTGAGGACATTCCCTATAACAAGCTTCTTTGTGTTAGAAGGTAGGTAATTATTAGCAGTAGCTTCTTATTTTTCCAAAAATAAAATAAAAAGGAAATTAATAAAACGAAAAATAAAGTCAAGTTAAGACTTAAGAGGAGGACACGTAGGAGGAAGAGCATTAAGTTACACAAGTGTCGGCTTGACAGTGACGACATTCCTGACTTCGACAGAGAGGCTGCTCCTCTGGGTGGGGGCCCAACTACTCAGTTGGGCGCATCTTTTTTCTGAATTTCTGTGCAGTTTCATGACCAAATTAGAAAGTGGGTCCTACGCTTTTTAAGCATGTCGTATTGCTCGGACCCGCCAAGTCGCCAACCAAGTTTAGCTGCTGGTTGCTCCATTCGACCCGTTTTTCTTTGCCCATTTCATAAACCAATTACAAACACTCCTTATATAGTTATATCATCCAATATTCAATATCTTTTAGATTACAAATATTCCCTTCATTCATATCCAACTTCATACGAGTATTAATGTCTTCCAAAAACTCATAAAGTTTTACAAGTCAAGTTAATTATCTTAAACTACTAACAAAAATTATCCTAAATGTCACTGCGAGTGGAGTGTAGGGTACCAACAGGTTCCATCGTCCCGATGAAACTTAGTAATGTCTAGCCAATTTGTTTTGTGTTAGGTTCTTTTATTTCCAATGGTCATAAAAAGAATGTGAGATGATGAAGAAGAGGGACTAGTAGTCTAGTATCCATCGTCGGTAAGATTCGTACTCAAGGCCAACACAAATAACGGCCCAATCTATTAAGAAACATCTTAGTGGTTTTATATTGGACACTATATGGCCCATGGCCCAATTATAAGCTTTTAAACTAATCCAGAAGATTGACACAACTCAAGGACGTTTTTCTTTTGAGCTCAACTTCAGAACGTTAAGGTCTTTACATAAGCAAATCTATCCGATTTGCGAAATTTGCGGGAAATAAAATAAAAAAGTTAGTTTTGAACTAAATCAGTGCTCTCCGAACCGTGTGGGAGGGTTTCTCATCACACGGCTCGCCAACTTAATTTTTTACGGAAACCATATAACCAAACAGGCCTGAAAAAAGAGGAAAGGTATCCCTTCATTTCATTCTTCTCGATGTTTGTGTTCCTAAGAAGACTTCACAAACTATTCAACAAGTGAAAGAAAAGAGAAAACAATAATCATAAAATGGGTTTTCTAACGTGTGCCCACTACCGGACACATGTTAACACTTCAATTCTTACCTTAATTAAGTGATATCATATTCTCACTTGAAAAACACAAATTATGGCAATGATCACTTAAGTAAAAAATGTAATAGAGCTTCACGTTTAAGTGTCCCACGTTGTACTAAATAAATCAAAAGAGTTACTCTTTCTTTTGCCAATATTGGTTTTACAATGGAGGACTTTCTTTGAACACCTCATATCGGTGGTAAAAAATAAATATCCCGTTTAGAAAGTCTAAAATTATGGTGTGCTTATAGAAAGACACCCCCATAAAGTAAGAGATGTGTTTAAAAGAAGATGAAGGAAGTAAATATATAGGTAGGTATATGCCTGGACGCCTGGTACTAAAATGATGTTTTTGCATCAAATTTAGTCGGCAATTACGGAGATTTAGCTTAATATCAGGGTGTGGAGGCTCAGATCGTATTTCGGCTCTCCACCAACTTCTTGTAAATTATTATTAATTTCTAGTGATAATAAATAATCATTATCTTAAGAAAAAACTTGATAAGTGGGATTAAAAGAGAGAATCTTAAACGAACCCAAACTTAGCTACTTCTCCAGTCTCCACGTAGATAGGGACATACGGAAAAGAAAAGGAAAAATGTGTACAACGGAAGAGGGCGGCACAAAACAAAACTACAAGTAAAGTGCAAGAGTAGTTCACATTCATTTATCATAATTTTTTCATGATAAGGTGACCAGATGCCATGCATACTACAAATGTAAACTAATTAATAACATAAGTAGTTAAGTACTGACTAAACAACGTTAATCACGTTTGTATGTCTCCACTAATAATAATTATATTGTACCCCTAATATCCTTCCTGAGCTAATTCCCTAATTACTTAGTGTTTTCCCTGTTCGCTAATTTAAACTCTTAGGTGTCGTTTGGATGTACTCGGGAAATCGAAATTCCCATGAACTTGCAAATCCTAGAAATTTAGAAAGCATGGGAATTGGGAAAAATTGTTTGGATGAACAAGGGAATTTTTTTTCCATGGGAATTTCTACTTACCTAGCCCCCCTAGGTAATTAAATTCCTACACTTTGGAGGAATTGAAATGTCTAGGAATTTCCAATTCCTACACTTTAGGGTAACCAAACAACTCATGATAATTCAATTCCTAGGAAAATAAAATTACCATAGATTTTGAGGGTATCCAAACGACACCTTACGCGACTACATGTAAGTTGTAGATTAATGGTGATAAATGGCCATATTATATAAGATTTTCTAGATTTTATGACGTTGGATATAAAACGAACACGTCGCAGATAAGAATAGTGCAATACGTAGTATATATAAATAAACTACTAAAAGTCTTCCTATGAAAGTTTGCAAGATAGACATGTGTACATATATTTTTATAAAGTTAAATAAAAATGTTTGATTTATTCTTGTTAGGCGTTTTAAATTTAGATACTACTATTATGTTATGATGATTTCACTAACCCTTCGCCACCTCAGGGCATTAGTAATGGAAGAACTGATATTTCTTTGTTCTTATTGAAGAACTCAAGAAATAAGAACATTCATTGGACTTGCTCTCATATATTAGAATTAAATTTAATGAAACCCACGTGTCAGAAACCGCTTAATCATCATCTTATCCAAATTCTTTTTGAAATAGAATACAAGTTGAAAAACATCCAATTAAGTTTAAAGTTGACGAATAATTTTTCATGAGCGAATGATGGATACTTGTAGCCCAAGTGGGAAGTAGACGATATTACATACTATAGTACTACACTATACACTCATCAGTGAATAAGGAGTATGGACCAGTAGTCCTTTTGAATTTTTTTGAAGACAAACACAATCCTTAACCATTTCGATTGAATGATTGATAAGTATGGAGTACAAATTAAATACTCGAAATAAGCTCAGACATTTTATACCAATCAGCTCTAATTAAGAGTCACGAGGGTGGAACATATGGGTACAACAAGTAGGCCACTCTTAATTTTTAGAATCCAACACTGTTGAAATATGTCACATTTTTGTGTAATCGTGTAGGCAATCTATCTAGCTTACCGCTAATTGTAAAAATGAGGTAACTGATATTGACATAGCTACGATGGACGACCGCTAACAATGCAACGAATGTACCAGAAGACATTGATGAAGGGATACCAACTTCGGACAAACTATTGAAGGGGTATGTCCTTCGATCAAGTTGTCAAATAGTTTGGTAATTAATTACGGAGTGAATTAATTCATTTACGTTTAGGTAATCATAATGTTGGCTAAAAACCTCTTATGATTTGTTGATCGTTGATCAGCTGCTAAATGTAATTGGACCTATTGGGTCACACACACTAAGTGTGGATCAGGTTAATCAGTCTTTCTATATTTATGGAAATACTAATGAAATAGTATTTTGTATATATGGACTTTCCTAATTAGATTAGAGAAAGAATCTTAAAGGTTTCCTAGCTATGTACCGAGTTTAGGAAATATATGGGTATATATATTTACCTTGGACAAAACTCTTAAGACATCGGATTATCTTAGAGATAACTAACGAATTGGAGAGAAACCTAAAGTGAGCCCTACGAGGGTCGATGTAGACTGATGAGCATGGAAGAATAGTTCGTTCCATTGTTGTAGCCGACAAGCTCCTAAGGGTCTGATCCAGCTGTGTGGATACTGGTAGAGGGGCAACACTTGAGGTCCTGATCTCCTTATTAATTATATTTTATACGAGAATTTACGCTACAAGAGGTATGTCAATATGTGCAGATTCATGTTAATACATATGAGAGATCTTGAACTGTTTTGATAGTTTTTCCGCAATTAGATTTATCAAAACCTAACAACTATTTCCTCTCTGATCTAGGGCCTGTGAGTCTTTGGTAAAGCCAAAAAAGAAAGTCTTCGGCAACGCAATTTGCTCCTATCCGTACGTGGTGTGCTGTGTCAAATGGGGCAGTACTTTGATTATGATGGTGAAAGCTAAACAAGATTTCCTTTTATTTTATTTTATTTTTTTGAAATAAAATATAAAAAAGAGTTCAAATTACAAAGATTAGTGTGACATTCTCTAATCAACCATAAACACGAGGTTTGGTCGAAATCCATATTGTCGTGAAGGTTTTGGAGTCATTACTCATAACTCATAAATGAAGCGCCTCTTTTTTTTTCTGTGTGTGTTTTCTCGATGATTTTGTATAATAATTTTGGTTTTAAGAATTATTTTGCATGACTTGCAAATTATGAGTTAATTAGTAGCCTATGTTTGGTAGTGCAATAAAAGGTATCGATTAGCATTTTGAATTACTTCACATGTTTGGTTGTACATATATTATTAACATTATTTGAGGTAGCATTTAACACTTTATAAGTAGCATTTCACCCAAAAAAGTAGCATTTTGAATTTGCAAAATTTATGATATATGTCAGTTTTTAGTAATAACTCAACTGCTAGCTAGTGATCGTGACAAACACGATATTGTATAAGCTACTTTTCATCTAACAGCTAAGCTAACTCATCAAAAATGAGGTTTTTGACTACCAAATAGACCTTAAGGAAATCACATGAGCTGAGGTCGCCACGAGAGAAGTGCATTTTTTTTTCTCAGCGAATGAGAGAGGTTTAACGATTGCTTTACTAATACATTAGGTTTTGTGAGATACCGTATCTTAATAATTTATTGAGAGACCAATTATATTATTTACATCGTGACCATTATGCTACTTTTGTAATCATTTCGGTTAAGGACCTTGACACTTAATCTAAAGTTTGTAAAGAGGTTACTTTGTGAGTATAAATTTGAGCAAACAAAATTCCCGGTTAATTTTTCCCTAACCTTTAAGTTAATATGATTATAAGTTTGAGCTTTAAGTTTTGATAAAAAAAAACAATATAAATACAAAAATCCATATTTAATTTATGATAAATTTATTTAATTAAATAATATTATATTTAAATAAATAAATAAAATTTAATGAAATGAAGTATGCATGTATTTATGACTTTGAAGGGAGTCTGAAGTGAGTATGAGGGATAAAGTATCAATTAAACTAATTCTTAAGGTGTTAGAGTCTAACAAAATGTGGTTGAGTTTGAAATTTAAAGTAAGTCTTGATGATAAACTTAATTTAATTTAAAAATTATAACTAAAGTACGGTAGATTCCCTCTAACTTGTCCTCTAGAAAAAAGAGCGGAGGTTTCAAAGATGCTTTTATACTTTATATTTCATTTGATTAATTGGTAGCAAGATTGATGAAATGAAAAATAATAATTCAAAGATACAAACCCCATCTCTTTCAATTTCCAAAGGTTACTATTCAACGTGAACGAATTATCTATCACAATTCATGTACTCCCTCTATTTCATCAAGTTGTTTACATTTTGGTTTAATTTAGTATCGGATATTGAGATATTATACCCATGAGTTGTTTAATGTGATTTTGATTTCAACTTTCATAATTAAAATTTGCATCCTTCCATATATGTATGAGAATTGAGAAATAGTTTTGAAAGTTCTTAGATAGTGAGTGCTTATACCATGCACCACGGTGTACCATGCCCATGGTGCACCTCCTCACAATAGAGAAGTAGGGACCACACTTAGAACACCATGGGCATGGTACACCGTGGTGTACCATATAATTTGCGCTCCGCATATATGAGTGTAAAACTTAATTATAGTGTCTATACAAATCATGATATACAGTACAAAATATGCACACCACGATTGAATGAGGAAAAAACATAAAGGAAAGAAAAAATGATATTCAATGGAAGTGAAAATGCAAAAGGTTTTTTCGAAGGATATTCCTCCAAAGAAGCAAATGAAAACTCCTCTCAGCATTTTCACCAACTTTTCCTCTTTATTTCTTCCAACTTGTCTCTCATCACGTGCAGTGTACCCAAAGTCACGTGTTCATAGGAACACGAAATACACACGCTTATATAAACCTCCACACCTCTTCTCAAGCCTTTGTTCTACTCCGACTTTCTCTCTCTTCCTCTCTCCCTTTTCACCTTCCAAACCTATTCGCAGCCGTCGGATCTCACGTTCTCTCTCCTCTGTACACATTTCAAACCGTCAGATCAAATTTCCCCTTTCAAAATTAACTGTAATTGTAATAATAATAATAATTTCATAATAATAAAATAAAATTAAATTAAACTAAAGAGTGTCTGTCTGTCTCGTATAACAACTCCAATCCCTGAAAAATTAAATTATAAAAACCGACCATACATTATTCTCCCTCCTTTGCTCACCACCTCTATTTCTTTTTATTTTTATTTGTGTGGCCTTTTCTACCCACAAAAGCCGTGATTCCGGCGGATTTTTCCGGCGGTTCACCTTCTTTTTCCGGTAAGTCTCTCGTCTTACATTTATTTTCATTATCTCACCCAACTTCTCTTCTGGGTTTCCGTAAAGATATCATCTTTTTTTTTTTTATTTATTAATTTGGGGTTTTTAATTCTGCATTTCCTTAATCAGTGTAATTATATCAATCTGTGGGTTATTGGGCATTATATTTGTGGGTTTTGTTGCGGGTTAATGGGTACTTGATGATTTGGTTTTTAATTGGAATTCTGTTCGTTAATCACCTCATTTTTTTTTTTGATAAATATTGCATTTTTTATGATTGTTTTTTTTTTTTTGGTTATTCATCCTATATGTTGCTTATGATGTTAGATAAGGTTGTGCTAGAATAAAAATAATGGGAATTTTGGTAGTTAGTCATCTCGAAAGATTGCATCTTTATAGATTCTGAATTGATTTTTATTACGGATGAATAGTGGAGAGAATTTGAGGAATAAGAAGAAGAAAAAAAGGGATCTTTTTGGGTCAATTTGATCACAAATTTGACTTTTCAAGTGTTGTTAGTTATGAAATTTGATTTGACGACTATGTTGTTGTTTTCGAAGCAAAAACTAAAACTTGGATAAGACGGTCTTACGAATGTTTGAATCTTATGTAAAGCTTGACACAATCCAATCTGGTTACGGTCTATATCATGAGTTGCACTTTGTTGTTAGTATGTTATTGCTGTTGTACTGATTAGTTTGTATGTTTGTGTTTGTATTGTTTTGGGCTTTGAAATTTGCAAGGTTAAGATGGTTTTACTGCTGATGTTGTAGTAGAAGCCATAGTGCTTATTCAAGTGGCTGCTATTCCTTCCTCTTTGACATAACAAACATGGGCTGTTTTCATTCAACTGCGAGTAAGCAATCGCCTGGACGGGAAGACCCGGTGTTTCTTGCTTCGCAAACGGCTTGTAAGCTTCTCTATTGCTATATGCTTGCTTATCTAACTTAGCCTTCTAAACAACCTAGCTTTATCGATATGATTTGACATGCTAGTCTTTCTATGAACTATATTGTTAGCGTATGTGATTATAACAAGAGGGGCTTGTTTCCAATTATAGACGACTACTTGTATACGGTGCATTGATTTTCCACTAGAACTGAGCTGAATCAGTTGTCTTACTTTTCATTCCTTTCAACAGTTAGCGTTAGTGAGGTCGAAGCTTTGTTCGAGCTGTTCAAGAGCATTAGCAGTTCTGTGATTGATGATGGGCTTATAAGCAAGGTACCTAATCTCTAGAATCTTCTATATTCAGGGGGTGAACAATTTGTACCTGGCATCATGTGAAGTTGTGATTATAGCTTTTGGTTATCGCTTATACTATCCGTTTTAAAGGGTAGAAATTGTCAGAGGTTTTATGCCTTATTCATCAATTATGGCAATTGCTAGGTAGGTTGAGTAGTAGATGGATGATGGGTCCATCATTTAGTCTTATGTTGAAATAGTTTCCAATCTTTCATCCTTAATGGTCTTGAGACTCTTGACTCTTGCACATGGGATGAGGTTTTGTGTTTAGTACTTATTGATAGGTAACATGTGCATAAGTGCATCAGCATCGGCACATGCGTATGCTTTTAGTTGTGGATAATGGCTGGGAGCGCTAACATTTGAGTCTTTCTCTCAGGAGGAATTTCAACTTGCTTTATTCAAGAACAAAAAGAAAGAGAATTTGTTTGCGAACCGGGTATGATGCTGATCATCTTATCCTATTGCGGCTAAAGTTATCGCAACGAACTATGATAGATACTTTAAAGATTTTTTCTCGACATTAGAGCTGGAGGTTTGACCCCTTTGTGAATTGCATGCAGATCTTTGATTTGTTTGATGTTAAACGAAAAGGAGTTGTGGACTTTGGTGACTTCGTCAGGACGCTTAATGTTTTTCATCCCAACGCCTCCATAGAAGACAAGATGGATTGTATGTTGCATTAAAATTGCTGACTTCTGCTACTAGCCTTGCTGCATTCTCTATTGTGGGATGTTTTTATCTTACCATATGCATCCGTCTGCCTTTTTGCAGTCACGTTTAGGCTCTATGACTTAGATGGCACTGGATTTATTGAGCGGCAAGAGGTACATTGAACTTTTAGTTCTCTATTGTTTTCCTTTACTTTGATCTTGTCTTAGCAAGCTGGTTATTTTTTCCTTTCTCTAGTGATTTTTTCCGGTTGCCTTGTGAATGTTGCTTGTATCGATCTTGTGGTTGTTGTCTTTGGTTTTTAAGTGAGACACAATGTTTACTGCTATCTTTACTCGCATTCATGCGCTGTTATATGTCCTAGATTATTATGTTTACAAGTGATGATTGTCTCTCAATGTGGTAACAAAGTGGCCATTACTAAGTTCACATGTTCAGAAATCAGTGTGGGCTTTTGTGTCTGTTTTTAGTTGTCCTTGTGAAGCTGGGTGCAATTAAGATTGAAGTTCATGCCTTCATTGTTCCTGTCATATCATATTGACTTCCGATGGATAACAAATTGACATCACTTGATAATGGGCATCAACTTTAAGAAACACGGTAGAAACATAATGCCATGGCTTGGAGTCTTGGACAACCCCATCTTTTCAATCAAGATTCTGCTGTTTTGGGAATGTAGGGACTAGGGTCTAGGGAAGTGCGGTTTTTGCATGTGGTGATTGTGATTTTCCTATGTCATTTCGTGTTTCGGTTTGACTTTCATATTTTGCCTACTTTCTACAATTTCCAGAGAATTCAGGTAAAATGTAGTCCTAACAAGGCGCCATGTGTTCTAGTTTTTGGTCTTTTCTCTTTTGCTGTCATATGAAACATTCTTCTAAACTCGTTTTGAATATGAACACTTTGTGCAGGTGAGGCAAATGTTGATTGCAATTCTATGCGAATCCGAATTGAAGTTGGCAGACGAAACGATCGAAATTATACTTGATAAGGTGAGCTCTTGTTTGGGAAGAAACAGAATAGATTATATTATTACAATGAGAATGACCAAGGAGAATGACAACATAAAACCGATATTCACTAGATTTTACTGATTATGTACTTGAGCAGACTTTCCAAGAGGCTGACGCAGATCAAGACGGAAAGATCGATAAATCAGAGTGGCAGCAGTTTGTGTCAAAAAATCCTTCACTTTTAAAGATAATGACATTGCAGTATCTCAGGTATGGATATTCATTGAATTTTTGCGGACAACAGATCTCACTCACAGTTAGGAGAGTCTAAAGCCTAACTCCCTTGTTTACCACAAATATGTATGCAGGGATATCACGACTACGTTTCCTAGTTTTGTCTTCCACTCGGAAGTTGATGAAATGGCCACATAATATAAATCAATTAGCCATTTCCAGTTTAGAAGCGGTCCTGCCGATACAGAATCTGCAAACACATCGAGGCGGCTGCTCAATTTTTTCTATTTAACGCTCTCCCCTCGTTACTACATCCATTGTTAAAAAAAAGAGTAGAGGCATTGCTTATGGGTAGTATTGTGCATATGGTTCTTTATTTCAAGTAAGTTGTGCCTCCCACTTTTTTCTTTTGTTCAAATTTGTCAGATTTAGAGGAAGAAGTCCAACCATTGAGGAAAAAGAAGGTGAACATATATATAAATATAAATATATTAGAGGAAGAGTCCATTTGGTAACTCGTCTACACTCCTTTTTATGATCTTAAACATTGCACAATGTAGCGAACATTTTCATTCCTGGCTATTGATGACGCGCAAATGCAAAAACTCCGTATATGAGGAGAGGGGGAAGGGGGGGGGGGGGGTTCGGTTGTTGGTTCTAGTGTACATTTGTACCAGTACCTCTATTTTGACCATAATGTCCTCAGTATATTGTAGCGATAGAGATGGTACATCAGTATATAAATCCATTGTACTGGCAACGAGTCTGAGAATCATTTAGAAGTTGAGATATACTCAAGACTTGTTAAGATTATTAGTGACTTCAGACTTGGTACATTGGCTTCAATTATTTAGTATTTCTGGAATCTTTTGCAAGTTGGAATTTTCGTTGAGGAATAAGGTTTGATGTAACGTACCGATGGACAAGAAGTCAAGGTGAGAGACCTTTTTTAATGTTCGAAAATGGGTTCAATGTATCCGACTCCATCTTTGTCACCTTACCTCTATATGCGAGACTGTTGCTCCGGGGTCTATATCCTCTGGTTGACGGATTTTACCTCCAGGTTCACTCCATATATGATTTTCAACATAAACATCTAGTAAGGTACCACCGATAACGGCCTCATGGGTAACGGCCTCATTGGTTGGTGGTTTGGATGCCAACGAAAGGAAGTTGATTATTGTCACATTGAGAGTCGGCGATTGCTAAGTGCAATGATGAATGTTATCAAGTTATGTTTTGTAATGATTAGATGACCTGCCCTTAAATATCAGGTTATCGTAATGATTAAAATCTAGCATTAGTTCAATTTTTGACAGTGGCAACTGGCAACACACCTCGAGTCATATTGGATTCAGCTCATATAGGTCAGGTGAATATGACTCTTTGATTGAATCAAGTTTGATAATGATTATTGTTGAGTTGGTAAATAAGTTGTTCTACCCAGTTGATAGATTTTCCGTCAAAAGAATACTCCGTATAATAAAAATGAAATCACGAAGGTTAGACAACCCCGGAGATGTAAGGCCGATCGTTTAAAGGTTAGTTTTGTAGCTCTACTACCCGTGCATATGACCAAGCTAAGGGTTGCAAATTTATAATATATGAGCATACACAATGTGATTTATCTTACATATATCAGCAATCTTAGACAGCCAACAAAGACCTGAAATTTTAGAACGCACGATGAAGAATGGAGAATATTTGTTGGATTAGATTATGAGCTAAACGAAGCGACAGCACAAAATCGTTGATTAGACTCCAAGTTTTGCATCACTTTCTCTTCCAAGAACAACCATACTTGAATCCCATCACCATGAGAATCACTATAATCAACAAACCCCATAGTGTTTTTTAGAAATGGATGCATCATACCAATAGGAATTACCATACTAGGCTTCCCAAACCCGAAATCAACCTCATTAAACCCAAGTCTACACTAGCTACTAAGAGTATACTTTGTGGCATTTCGGTCTTGTAAAAAACCTTGGTAACCAACTTGTCTCTCCGCAAGAAAAACCTCTGCTCCATTTTCACCTTGCATACTCTCTACTGTTTTATCCACGGTTAAAATGGCGGCATGAATCTCCTTGACATGGTCCGAGAGTTGACCGCATATCTCGGAAGAAGCATGAACATCTACTATTAAGTTACCCATGGATTCCTTGGGGAGTGGAGGGCTAGTTCTGGGCCGTATGTTTACGCTGAATGAAAGCACTGTAGGGACAGGCGGCTGATTCTCGATTTTGGAAGCAGCCATGATGTTTTGCCACACGAATCCTGCAACGACCTCAAAGCTTGTAGTTGTAGGGTTTGACTTAGACAGAGTAGCCTTGAGCTGGTCTATAGCAATGCGGCTGAATACCAAGGTTTTACCCACCACCTTGATGGATTTAAGACGATGCCATAACAGCGCCATATTCTCAGCATTATCGTCATTACCGTTGGACGAGGCTAGGGCAGGCTTCTCCACCTTTGGAGGTAGAGGTAGAGGTGGAGGTAGAGATAGAGGTGGAGGTGGAGGTGGGGGGAAGGCCGTGACAGTGGCCTTATAGTCAGGCTGGAGCAGGCCGGCAGAGCGGTGACTGGCTATGGCAGCCCAGTGGTTTAGGAAGCATGACAATGAGGAAGCGTCAAGAAGCTTGTGGAAAAAGTAACAGCCGATCCCGATTCCACCACATTTGAAGATATTGACTTGAATGGAAAGCGGAATGAAGTCATAAATAGGTTGAGAGCTTAAGGAAAAGATATCTACGGGAGGAAGTAAGTTGTTGAGCAAGTCAAGTTTTCGAGGGGAGTTGAGGAAATCTTGGAGACGCCAATTGACATGGGTTTGGTTAAAGAGTACCCCTTGATCATTGCAAGAGACCGTGTATTGGTCGTGGCATCGACCGGCGAGGGGATAGAATGAAGTAAGGGTGTGGGAGAGGGATGTTTTAAGGGTGGTAATAATGTCGTCGTCGGCATTGGGTTGTGTTGGGTAGATTAGAAGGGCAGGTAGTTGAACGGCAGGGAAAGATTGGTCTAGGTAAGAGAGTGTGAATGTTTTGTGAGTTGATGGAGTTGGGGATGATGGCTTCACTAGTTGACTTGATATTAGTTTCACTGCAAATGCCTCCATCTTTTTTGTCTGAATTTTGTCAAATATTATATTGGCTTTATATAGACAATAATAACTTAGGAAAGGAAAGGTATACTCCGTATAAGCTAATACAAGGGTAAATGTAACGAGCCACGGGCGCCACGAGCACCAACCACTTTATATAAATGTGCAAGGGGCCATACTTGAACAGTTGAACCAATTAACGTTCAAGCAATTCTGGGCCATGAACGTTGATCTTAATTGCAGAAATTTGATCAACAACGTAACTAACCCCCGAGTTCCACGAGCACCAACAACTTTGTGTAAATCACTACAGAGTCAGAGTGCAAAGGGGAAATTTAGTGATGTCCCCTGTACAATCATTACCAATGAAATTATTACATTGAGAAAACAAAGACATAGAAATCGGAATTCCTAGTGATTCAGAGAAACAGAGGGAGTCATTTTATTATCTAGTGATGACCAAATTTCAAAAACTCAATAAACCGACTAATATAGTGTTTGTGATCACCAAAGACCGCTGCAACGTGCCTGGTTCGAGCACTAATGTTGTCAGCTTCGGCTCCAAACATGGCTCGCCTTAGCGCATCCGCCACGTCTCTTCCGGTGTAGGAACCGTCTTGTCTTCTGTCTACTTCCACACCCAAACCCTTAGCTACCATGGCTCTTGCATTGAGACCTTGGTCAATTATAAAGGGGAGTAATACAAGATTATGTCCATGTTCTAGTGTTTCTATGATGGAACCCCACCCTGAATGAAACAACGAACCCCCAATCGACGGATGACCCAGGATTTTGAGCTGTGGTGCCCATCCTAGACACACCAATCCTTTCCCTGATGTTCGGCTTCTGAAGTGCGGCGGTAACACCTGCGAGTCATCAGCTGCCCATGTGGGTCTCCTTAGAGCCCATATGAATGCCAATTCCGCCAGCTCTAACCCATTTGCTATCTCATAAACCTCGTCTTTGCTTAGTTTATACTCACTCCCAAACCCTACGTATACAACCGATCTCGGCTTCTGTTGATCAAGCCAGTTGAAGACTTGGATCCATGTGCTCTCTCTTATTTTGGTCTCTGTTTTCTCAGGTGGGAGTAACCCTACTGGCACCACTGCCTTCCGGATCAGCGTCTTATACAGCTCAATGTATTCTCCTTCGAGTTCGTTGCAACTCCGCACACCAACAGCATCACATCCACTTAACATTTTCGCCAGCCTCTCCCCGTCTGTTATGCCAGAGGCGTTGCTGCTCAGAAATCCATTGTGCCATTTGTCCGCTTCGTAGCTTCGCAGCGCCACTGAAGGTGGGAATATATTTCCAGTATAAGGTGGCCGCACTGTCCAGCTTTCCGGTGTCGGCCTTACTCTCTTCTGGCCCTCCCCCGCAAGGTACTCTGGCGGGCCCCAAAAACAAAGTCCAGTTGCCGAGTAGACTGAGAAATACATGAGCTTAACATGGTGCTCCTGAGCGAACTCAGGCATCCAGTTTGCAGCAAAATCAGTGATTATCCAATCAATTGGGGAACAAGAAATAAAGTGGCGCTTAAAGGGCTCAAGTAGGAGATCATAGGCTGCTTTCAAGTATTGTATCTCATCAAACTCTACATCAACTGTGGCCTCGGCTCCCTCAGGTAGCTTATTGTTTGCAAGTTTCGGCATCGGTAGGGTTATATATTGTATTAGGGTAGCCAGGTGAGGAGGAATTTTAGGGAGCCTGTCAATGTTTCTCGGAGTTGACATGTAGGATACTCGCACACCACCTTGCTTCGCCAAGGCTGTGGCAAGCTGGTAAAACGGGATCATGTGCCCGAAAGCCGACCACGGCAGCATTACTACATGAAGATGATGATCAACTCCGGATTTTGCCATGAAACCTTCAAGCTGAAGGTGTTATGTGCAGGTTCCACCTTCCACCTTTTTTTTTTCCCTTTCTTCCCCAAGGTGCTGTCTGCTGTGTTTATAAACAGTTGCACTGTACATGGTATGACGGTGGACGGTCGTATGTAATTGTTCCATGTTGCATGTTTAAGTGATAAGCGTAGGCTAATTGGAGACACATGTTGGCTCAGCTGGTCGAATTCAGCTACACCAAGTGTCATCCACAAATTGTTCTTACGGGAATTAGAGGAACACAAATAGGCAAGACTCGAATATTTGATAGCAAAACCTTTGATTACATATTGATAACAGTAACTCGCAAAGATAATAAGTGGGTAACTTGAAGTCTGCCAAGTTACAAGATGACAGGAAGAGGGGTAATATGAAATTGTATACTAGATCTGCTATACATATCACCTAAAACGCAAGTAAACTTCTTGGTCTTAATTTATACAAAGAATATGACTCCGAAATGCATGCTTACTTCCAATGGTTTGTCAGAGATCAGCCATAGCACCGGATTGGGTCATTGCAACCTTTTTCAGTCGACTGCCTGAAGCCAAAACGACCCCCTTTAGCAAGGTACTGCTGGTGATACTCCTCGGCTCTATAGAACTTCTTCGCAGGCAAGATCTCAGTAACAATTGGCCTGTTAACCTGCTTCTGATACAGGTCCCTCGATTCAATTGCGGCTTTCTCTTGCTCAGGTGTGTAGAAGTAGATTCCTGATCTATACTGGGTCCCTACATCACCACCCTGACACCAAAGCCAACAACCAGTTAGTTTGTGGAGAATCTTTAGTTCTTTACGTCTGTAAATTTCACAACTTTGAGCCGTTGAGGTACCATGGTTTGTCCAAAAGTAGTCTAACAGAAACTACTTAATAGAAGAAGCAGAAGAAAATGCCCAAACAAATGTAAAAAAACATAGGTCTTCACTGCTCAGCACATGAGCTACTGTCAGTTCACCCTAGGCCAAGATCCTACTGCTCCCAGGGTCACCTCAATCTTAAGAAAAGCAAAGTCAGGGGACCTGCCAATAGATAAGCCCCTAGACTTGAATTATGTTTATTGGGAAAAGTAGAGCCTGAAACAAGACACAAAATACTGCAACATGCCAAGAAGAGAGGATCTCATTTTCAGAAATAAAAATGAAAAATAGGTTCAGCTGAAAAAGGAAAATTAGTAAAATCCAAGTATTTAACAGCCACAGCTATGTTTTAGATGGAAGGAATCGCTATGAAAGTTAAAGTGCCTTCCATTAACTCTAGAACTGAAAACCCCCACGGCAATATTCATCGTTTTTTGCATGTTCCTGAAACCTTGATACTCATTAAAACTGCAGCAAAGTGGCCACAGAAATTCTTTGAAAGAGAATATGGAGTTGTATCAAATGCTTTGGAATTTGATTAAAATTCTAGCTAGTGCAAAACAAATAACCCCCCAAAACCCCTCATTTTGAAATCCTACACCCCCTCCCTTCTCAAATCTCAAAATTCTAGAATTCAAAATGCGAGTTTTCCCAAACATTGGATTTGTATTTGTATTTGTATGTTTTCCCGACAAACCCTTAGTCCCAGAATGATGTGAGGTGGAATAACATGAATCCAATAATGTTTCCAAGACAAAGGTTACAGTCCAGAAAAGAATGGAACTTAATCCATCAGAGACAAAGAATTTCTTTTGATTACACAGGTCATATTGTATCAGTATCCCAAAACACGATGGGCTTGACTACACTAGCAAGTAGCAAGCAATCAAACAATCCTAAATTAATTAATTAATCAAAAAGGAAAGCAAGAAACATACTTGGCGATTAAGGGTAGTCGGATCATGCCTAGACCAGAAAAGATCAAGCAGGGTACCATACCCACACTCTTTCGGATCATACTGAACCCGAACCACCTCAGAATGGTTAGTCATCCCGGTGCAAATATCTTCATAACTAGGGTTATCCACATACCCTTGGGTGTACCCGACCTCCGTCCTGCTGACACCTGGCACCCTCTGAAAGGCCAGCTCAACTCCCCAGAAACAGCCTGCCCCAAACTGGGCAAACTGCTGCCCGGGTGCAGGCAGGTCATCATCCGGGCCTTGGGCTATTGATGAGGCCTCCATGGATGCTTCCTGGGCTTTCGGCCTGAACCCCAATTTGCCCAACCAACTGCTCATTATTGGGGCTTTCTTGAATTTGAAGTTGGGTAAAGATGATGGCTTTGAAATTGACAAGGGGAGGAGAGAGAGACAGCGTGTTGAAGAAGATGAAGATTTGTTGAATTTGAAGAGGAGTGGAAGTGAAGGAGGGGACGATGATGTTATGGTCTTCAACATTATTATTATTAATTTTTATATCAAGTTTCTGGGTAGATTTTGTCAATTGATTTGTGGGTGATTGATTCCTTGTAAAATTAGACAAGAATGGGGTTCTACAGAATTCCTTTGACTATCGGATCATTCATTCGTATATGTGTGTTAATAGTGCAAACATGCAATCTTATCGGATGAGGTGAACACATCTTGCTCCCAAAGTTACTAGCTTCATGGGCTGACGTGGTGCTAAAGGGTTCATGCACCCCAACCCCAATATTATATCTATTCTTACCGCAATATTACCCACACATATTCTAATTAATTCATTCATGTAAATAACGTGTTTATAAATTGGAATATTAATTTCAAATTTTGCTTGTGTGTTGCTATTTGTTTAATTTGAAAATTAGGACATCACGAAATGACCAATCTTTAAACTACTACTAATCTCACATTAGCGACATTAGGCTGCCTGAAATTTTCTATGAAAGAGAAATTTGAATATATTCAAGACAATGCCATCTATAAGATTTAGCATTTCAGTGTTCTTCTACCTTCTTTCAAATGCATTAACTAAAATAGACACATGGATGACATAGGGTGACGATATTACGAGATAATATCGAGAGATATATAGAGTAATATGGTCAGTACACAAGTGTGGTGATATATCGTGAATATGTAGATATTGTGAATATGGTAGATTGTATTTAGGTAAGTTGTGTAACTTGTGTTTGAGCTAGGCCCACATGACCACATTTAACGCGATTACGCGAACACGAAACATATGAGGGCTTAACTTATACCAGAAGATTTAGTTACCAAAAAATAAAACAAGGCAGAAGGTGATAAGGAAACGATCCTCCTAGTCAAAGCTTCATATCTCCTATTTTTGTATAATACGGAGTAATATTTGTGGTATTGTAATCTTATTAGTCTTAGGAACAATCTCTACGTATAATTTATCTCCTATTTATCTTATAGTAACTTGTAATTATATTTATCTAGTTACCTTAATTATAGGATTAATTGTAGGATAATCTAGCTAGGGTTCATACCTAGTCCATATATTGTATATATAGTATATACCCCTTGTACGCAGCCTATTGAATATACATTGAAAAGCATTCTCACCCAAACTCTCTTGCTTCATCTCTTATACTCTGTTTTATCATTTGCTTATAGAAGGGGAAACACAGAAAAGACGCGGAGGGATTCGGTGATCGAGTTGTTACGCTGGGTCGTATCGCCATATATGAAGGGTAAAAAGTCGTTGGGGAGTAAAATTAACTCTATTCTTACTCGTTTCATTCTTTCTCGGCATCGCTTTATCATCTTTTAGGTACTTTCTCTCTCCTCTTAATTTCAGGGCTTTACTTTTGTTATACTTCCAGTGCTTTGCCGATTTCTCTCTTTTGTTTTCATTCTCTTGCATATCTTTCATTGTTACTCTAGCTGCTTAATTTTGGGTTCATCTATTTTAAAATTTTACTTGTTCTTGCCTATACGAAAAGAAACCCCCCTAAGCATGAGAAATTAGGACTATGGGCAACTTATTAATCACCCAAATATTTGACCCCTTTGGATACGATTGCAAGCAAGCCATCACAACAACTAAGAGTAAGATTTGTTGTTGTACTCAAATATCAAGTTGCTTGACAAAACTATGCATTTCGTTATCATTGCGTCACTGGCATGTATGTTACAATCTACATGCAAAATTTCCGAATAGAATCGAGTAGAACGTGGTAATTTTGACATGGGTATTGTTTACGATTAACTTGAGCTCTAATGAAATCCGGTTGGGTATGCGTGGAGTTCCATGGTTTCGAAACAGCACGAAAACGGCCGAGTGATTTGACGGAAGACGAGTGAGTATGTCAAATATTATTTCAGGTGGTTGTCTGATGCTACAACTTGAAATCATCTTGACACACTCACCCGTCTTCTCCTCCAATCACTCCCCGTTTTCTTGTTGTCCCGAATCCATGGAATTCAACCCTTACCCTACTTGATTTCCTTGAAATTACGTTGACAATAATAAACAATACCCTTTCAAAATTTTCTCGTTCTATTCAATTTTCCCCTACGTTGTCACATGCCACTCGCGTAATAGAGTCCGTTTTTGTCAACCAACTTGATTCTTACCCCTTTGGTTACCAAAAGAACAACTTTACACTTTGTTGTTGTGATGACTTGATTGCAAGTTTGCAACCGTGTCCCAAAGGTTACAAATATTTCTGCAAAACCCAACGACTCGGGTGGTTAATAAGTTGCCCGTAGTCCCAATTCCTTATGCTATTATTGAAAAATGTTGTGCTCATCTTCTTTGTGAAAGACATTTTTATTGAAAAGAGCGATTATTGGCATTCCACCAGGTCCTTTGAGCACCCTCGCTCACAATAGTCTCTCAACCAAAATTGTGTCAGTGGGAGTGCTACATTAGTACGAGTAATGTGTAGTGCCAATAGTCTTTCGCTTTTTGGATATGAACTTCCGCTGTTGTTCCTCATTATGGGTTCCTGTCTGATCCTCATGTTCTTGCTAGAGATTCTGTGTTGCAGCTGTATTAGTTTTTTAGCTTGTTTGACAACTTGATCTATATCTTTGGGGATTGTATCTGGACTCTGGAGTGAGGGGTTTATCGGTTGCTTTTGGATTTGAGAGTGGTTAACGTTTGCAGACGTGCTTTTGCTGATATCTAAATTCTGTGTTGAGCAGTGACTTGGCTTGTGATTCTTAATGCTTTTTAAAACCATTAAAATGTTGTAACTATGGACTTACCTGCTGAAGCATTATGTATACATGCTTCCCATTAATTTGATGTTGCGATGAATTGATTTTTTCCCGAGATTGAATCACATGTGTGTGGGAGTAACAAAGCGTTGTTTTGTTTCTTTATAGTGCTTAACATTCTCCGTTTGAGACAGAGACGATGTGGATCTCTACTGTTGTGACCGAGAGCTCTATAATCTAAAGAAGTTGTCTCAACTTTTGTTGTTGATCCTGTTGTTAAGCTCCTGGAATCTGCCACCGAGGAAGGACAGAAGGTTGCCAGGAATAGGGACAGATTTTCCGAGCAGTGTTCAGACGGATTGCTTTTTCTGCTTAGTAATGTGAGAATGATGTTTAAGCAGAAATTACTACCTTAGTACTTAACCACTTCAATTTATATTTAGGTGGATCAATTTTAGAGATTAGGTGTTGTCTTGTCTTTTCTCTGCTTATGTGCAAGAATGGTTGTTTTGTCCACCGAGGTTTTGTTGCAGGGGTGTTTCAAAGTTCCAACATTCTTGTTTAGTACTGTTATTATGCTTTATTCACAATTAAGCCTCCTATATGCAAACACTCGAGTCGAGGTTCTTAGCACTATTTGTATCCAAATACTTGATACTTTTTTTCAAACAAATGACCTCTAATTAAATTTCAGAATCTCAAATGAAAATTTTGAAATGATTGCTCAAAATCCAAATTCTTGTTTCCAAAAGTATCCTAAGACTAATCTAAATGGTGAGATTCCATGAGTTTGTAAGTAAACAAATATGGCTAAAAAGGGACGAACAAAAACTGGATACAGTGTAACCAAAAAAAAAAAAAAAAACTGAAACTGGATACAGGACCTCAAGTCACAAGATAGCTTTATACCCTTCGGTCTTTACTCTGTTTTTAGTGCTTTGATCGAATCAATTTCCTCTCCGAAGTCACCTCGTCCAGGTCTAGCCCCTGGAACACCACCTTGAGCATCCATCGCCTTCCTAACTTACTCTGTTCTTAGTGCTTTTATCCAATCAATTTCCACTCTGAAGTCACCTGGTCCAGATCTAGCTCCTGGAACACCACCTTCAGCATTAACTGACAGTGACATCCCAAGAACACGAGAAGGATTCATTTCCATGCTTGCGTCAATTACATTGCCCCTCCAAGTTGGTAGATATCGAGCAAGAGGAATCTGAAGAAATTACATTAGAATCATCAGTGGATCAGGAAAACAGAAATTCTACAGATGACATCAAATTGAAAGCAATGAGACCTAGAACCATGAGTATGACAGTGTTTGCCAAAGCTCAGGAATGTTTTTCTTTTTGGTACAAAATCACATCTAATGCTTGCTTGGGGTGGTGATATGAGGATTCCAACTCCGGACAACCCCCGAGTTGAGTTCCTAACCACTAGGCCAACCTTGATCCTCAAAGTTCAGGAATGTAAATCAAATTCAAATTTCAATTCATGTCAAAGTTCAGGAATGTAAGTGACCATTAAATTCGAATAAATAAATGCGTTTTTAGATTAAGGTCCACGCCACATTTTATTGCTAAACTCAAGCACACAAGTATGAATACAGACAAGAGAAATGGAAGTTTCAACAGAAGTTGAGCATGTTCTGTTTGATGAGAGGTTCACATGACAAACATGAAACAGTGCCCTGCATTTGTCTTTTTTTTTTTTTTTTTTTTTTTTTTTTTTTTTTTTTGACAAAGTGTGCCCTGCATTTGTCAAAAACATTTAATTTTGGAAAATAAGATTTGTAGTCTGAATCTGATTAACAAGATATGCATGCACATGATAGGATCAAAGACTCCATTTAATAATGCCCAGAGATTTTTATAGGGTAAGAAGTCAATCTTAAAACGACATAAAAAGTCTGAGTTTTCAAACGTGCCTTTGCAATATACCAGTTTCCTGCAGGTACATATACAAAAGCCTGCCAAGAATTATCTTCTTGCTGTCCAGGGGAATTAACCCAATTTTCTGTATAAATCTGACAGCAGATAATAAAACTTTAGTTGGAATTCAAATCGAAGAAGAAAGAGTCAGTCTAATACAGCACTTTACATGAGAACAGCGGATTATTGACATAGCGAGATAGAGATATCTCACCGTAGAAATGTAGCATCTACCATCTCCTTTGAGCTTTAACGCTATTGTGTCATACGCATCCAGATCAATGAATCCATCAAACTGAACAGTGTAAAAAAAGATAAACGTGAGAAAACAACAAGATATCATAAGAGTTTCTATCTAAGAATATGATATGAGTATTGGTGGTTTTCTCAGGGAAGAACTACGTTCCACTTTTTACATCCCAATCCACTTTCTTTAGCATGCGAGTTTGGGTACATAATATAGAGCACTAGGCAATAGAATCCTTATGCATTATTACATATTTACAACCAACTTCAAGATAAAACCCCACGAAAAGAGTTGAAAGTAGTCACCTACGCAGAGTGAATGAAAGCTAAAATTCAGCCTACCTCTGTAGACTTCATCAACAGTATAACTTTTTAGGAAATTTTACTAGTATTGACAATAGCACAAGTGCATGACTATGTAATTTCAAATAGCAACACTAAGATGGTGACTGATGATGAACAAAAAGGACACTGATATCTACATGCCATAAAAGAACAAAGTAGCCCCTAAATCCCCAGATAGTCAGATTTTCTACCATTGGACACTTATAACCATCCTATGAAATCAGTACTTGTGTTCAAAATATCGAGAAGTCAAGATGCTTAATATCTAGTTATCTACCACTCCTAATAGAAATGCCTACTTCTCCCACTTATTTCCCACAGTTGCAGATATGTAATTTTAAACATGTTTCAAGAAAGATTTTACCTTCTTGGAGCGCATTCCACAGAAGCCACTTCTACTAATGTTCCATTTTGAGCCCTCCATTAAATCCACAGAAAGATTCCCAGAGAATAACCCTATCAGCGCATTTATACAAGAATAAGAACAGAAGGGTAAATATAAACCTTTTTTTGTTCATAAATGAGAAAGATACAGCTGTACGCCTGTACAGGTGTTTTTCTGTCGTGTCTTTTCCCTCATAGTAGAAAATGAATTTAATGTTCGATTCCCCCCAGGGACTAGACGGAGATAGATAGTGCTAGTTATGGGTAATTTTATTCCTCGTGTCTACAATAAATACAATTATCAAGTAAAAAAGCAATACCGAAATAAGTATTCACCAAAAACTTCACCAATGAGATCATGGCACACAGTATATAATCCTATATAATTAGGAAAAACAACGAGTGCAATTTTGTAAATCTTGCAGTAAAGTTCTCAAAGTAAATCTTGCAGCAAATCTGATAATGGTTTTGGAGAATATTTTGATAAATCTAATTGTTATTATATCAAAGACACAAAAAGTATACAGAAGAATACATATATCAAGGCCAATATCATTCACTCTTCAAAGTACTCATGATTTGTGACAAGTATGATCAAGAAAGTACCTTTAAAACCATCTCCTTCATCAGCTACCTCCAAGGATGCTGATGATAAACCTGGTGAAAAGACAGAACACATTTGATTCCTGGTCGAAGTTTAGTTGAAACTTGAAAACGACGAACTTTTACACAACCCAGAGGAACATAATGTATACTCCCTCCGTCCCAGCTCAAACGCCCCATGTAAAAACCGATCCCATATTGGGAAGAGTGTATTGCATGGCAAGTTAGAGAAAACTCTAATCTAATTCGCTATATAATTTTTTTGAAACTTTGATAAATCGTGATTTGTGTGTACACCCTTCTCAACACAGGGGTATTTTGGGATGGGGCGTTTGAGCTGGGACGGAGGGAGCACTGATATAGCAATAAAAATTAACAAACCAAATGCAGTAATGAAATTCCACTTCCACAAGTTTCAAGTGCTCGTAACTCTTAAGGCACCTATCATGCTATGTGAAGCTATTTAGAGATTATCCGATCAGCAATCTTGAACGAAAGAAGAACATATAGCCATATACTAATTTGCTCCACAATGCAGCACCTCACAGCATGTTTGCTTGCCCCATTACCGTGTTCTGTCCGAGCTTTCTGTGCTGGCCCTATGTGACAAGCCGGCAATGTCGCCTTGGTGCAAACCGTTGTGGAATAGAACGGTCCACTGTCCCACATTGGTCTTATGGGTAACTTGGTGAGATGTTTCTCTAAAAATGGACTCAATCCACCCTTTGGGCTAGCTTTTGGAGTAAGTTCACATGTGGGAAAAAACAACACATTCTCCCATGTCCTATCAAAAGGAGTTAGTAATGAAGGATGATTTGCCAGTCTAGACGATCTACAAGCAGTCAAGCAGCTGCGATTTCGCGCATGTACAACATAGAACATACACCTCGCCTAAAGCCAAAGTATGAAATCGTAAGCTTTTCCTAACCCAGCTTCTAGGGGATTCTCCGGTGAGATAGATAGGATTCTGACTAACATAAAACCTATGTGAAGATAAAAGTAAGCACTGAAACACAGTAATCTTCTTGTATTAAAAAAATGGCATCGCTTTCAGTCCTTTGGTCCCCATATAATGGGCTATCTACAATTCCTAATTTGAGGGTAGCTCTTAGCCACATTAATGTTCATGAGTTTAATGTGCTTTATTTTCCTTTGTATCTCTTTTGATCAGAAGTTCCTATTAAAGTTGGGAAATGCCTTGAAACGGTGCCGCTAATACCTACATTGTGAAACTTGATAGCGAGGCTTATGCTTAAAGAGACACACATTAACTCATTTTCTCACAATGCAATCAGAGCCCAAGCTTCAGTCTTGGGTTATTTTCTTGGAGGGACTGTTGTGATTAGTGAATTTTGGGTGTCTGTTTGGGGTTTCCTGGTTGTATAGGCAAATCTGTTCACCACCATGATTGAGTTATCATAGACAGATTTGTCAACTTTATTTGTGGAATTGGAAAAAGAAGGCTATTTAACTCCAACCATTTCAGAAGGCACTTGGTAGGCGAGAAAAGGCATACATATTAGATAAATTACTTGATGAGATAAACTTCCAACGTTTCAATAATAGTAAAATTATATGGTTCTATAACTACATGCTTGGGAAGGTAGGTAAGGGTTCAAATGCAGCGAGGCAAGGCAAGGCAGGAGCTTGAAAGCTTATAATGCCAAAGATGGTAATTTGATTATTCTGAAGGACAGTTGTCGCAGTTAAAACTACAAGTATTTTAGTTATCCATCTGTAAGGAGCACAACACAGGTATTATCTATGACAACTGATACTTGAAAAGGTGAGGAATGCTTTGCTTATTAGAGTGCAAACTGAAGTCACTAGCAGAAAATGACACTAGTTAATTCCATACAACTGAGTTCTTTAAAAAATAAGAGTCGGAAATTGCTTTTGTAAATGATTGCAGTATACACGATTTGCACGTCTATATACTTACTTAAGTGGAACATAGCACAAGGCAAGAAAAAATTGGATGGCCAGTATTGGTCAGACATGATGTACACAAAGTAAGAGTTACCTGAAAATGCACATACCTCCATATTCTGAATCTGAGTATAGATGCCATTTTTTAACCTCTTCTTTAGAATCGAAATTGAAGATAAACTTGTGAGCAGGGGGCATCAAATCTTCAAGATTCCATGTGAAAGCTGCAGTGTGAAGCCAATATGAGAGATACTGCTAAATGAATAACGATCATGTACTACTAACCCTCAATTGCACTCTTTCACAGGTCAAAGTATCATTTTTTTAACATTCCCAATTCACAAAACAACACATTGAGATTTCTTGGAGGAATGCTAACTTTGATAAATAACAAGTAACCTTTGTATTGAAATCCATCCAGTATTCAATATTGTCCACCCAAGTAACAAATAATTCCAAAATCTAACTCCAGCACCAAAACCCTCGAATTATAAAGTCAAAAGTTTGCAACTTTACCAAGTTTGATTGATCAAGATCGCTAAAAATTGGGTATTTCAACAACAACCCACATAAAGATGCAATATAAATTCAGTATTAACCCCCTCTTTCAATTCACACAATTAAAATATACAAAAAAATTACCTCTTTTGGTGGCATTTAGAGAAGCTTGCACAAGTGATCGAAACCTTGACATTTTAATTTTCCAATTATTTTTCCCTTCAAAATGTGAGATGTTTCATATCATCTTCTTCTTCTGGGTTGTTGGCGGTTGATCAGAGCAAGCTTTGGGAGTGGAAAAGCGGCTATGGCGGATTAATTGATATAAAGTGGGAGGTGGAACCTCAGAAACCTTGCTCTTGTTGTTGTGGCAAACTGGCTACTCTCAACTTCTCAAGCCTTGCTCTTGTTGTTGTAGTTGTTGTTGTTGTTGTTCGTAATCCGGAATTGGGCCTAGTACTATTTTGGTCCGACTCCAATCCGACCAGTCTCAACATTTGTATTTTCTTGGTCGCGATCTAGTCCAAGTCTAATATGCACATGAGTACCTTTCTAAACCATTTAGCTTTAGTTATTCCAATTCTATACCCTCGAATAAAAGTCGTACGATACCCAAGTCAATATTTGGTTGATTTTTGCTCTATAAAGACTATCTCACCATAAGTTATGATGACACTTTTAAATTCTCATGATAAATATATTCATAACATCACTCTTTATATCAGCAGCTCACACATTTATCTTTAAAATTAACGAGTTTATCTTGATAAATGACAAGTACTGTAAGTTAAATTCCGACTGCCTTATACAATCAAATAGTCAAAATCCTTGTCATACAATACAAGTTCTAACCAATGTTTTAAAAACAGGACCGGACATCGAACCGGTGGCCTCGGGGGTTCAATGGGTCAAGGGGTTCGACCGGTTCAACCGGATCAAAAAACCGGATGACGTCATAATAATAAAAATGTAAAATAATTATTTTTTTGCCAAAAATAGTAAAATACATACAAAAACAACCAAAACCGGTCAAACCCGGTCAAAACCGGGTTGAACCGGCCGGTTCTTGACCGGTTTTGGTATAATAACCGGGGGTTTGACCCGGTCAAACCGGTTTTGACCACCCCCGGTTTTCTGACCAAACCGACCCGGACCACTGACCGGTTCCCGGTTGAACCGGTTGAACCGGCCGGTCCGGTCCGGTTTTTAAAACATTGGTTCTAACTAGTACCATGTTTGATCAAACCTATTGTTGTAAAGTTAAAAGTTAATAATCCAAGTATCAAGTAATTTTCACCTCAAAATGCAATAGGACACAAGATTTTGAGCAAAAAGTAGTGAATCCCACACAATGAGATGAAGAGGAGGCAGAGGACCAATGAATTTCACTCGGTAGGGATAAGGCCCAGCACATCCACATCCCTCCAAATCCAACCAAAACCAACCAAAATTTCCAATTGTCCACAAAATAGCCACACACTACTCTTCTCCACTTGTATCCTTAGCATTCACTTCATATCACCATTTCATCATAGTACTACTAACTAACCCACAAACACTTGATCATGGCCACAGCCGGAGCCAGCGCCGCGGCCGCAACTGCTTCCCACATCTTCGGAACCCGCATTGCGGGCCCAAAGCCAGGGCCCGGCAAGGTCCAAGCCCTGTTGAGTTTTGGCAAGAAAAAGGCAGCAAAAAAGGCAGCACCCAAGAAACCAGTGATTGATGAGGACAGGCCCGTTTGGTACCCTGGAGCCCAAGCACCAGAGTGGCTGGACGGAACAATGGTTGGCGACCGGGGGTTCGACCCGTTTGGGCTAGCTAAGCCAGCTGAGTACCTGCAGTTTGACTATGATGGGCTAGACCAGAATTTGGCCAAGAATTTAGCTGGTGACATTATTGGTAGAAGGATTGAGACTGAGGATGTCCAGGCCACACCTTTCCAGCCTTACGCCGAGGTTTTCGGCATCCAGAGGTTTAGAGAGTGCGAGGTGATCCATGGTAGATGGGCCATGTTGGCTACCCTTGGTGCTCTCTCTGTTGAGGCTCTCACTGGTGTTGCTTGGCAAGATGCTGGAAAGGTACATATTATCTTCTTATTATTACTCCTCAATTTCATATACACTTTTAACCTATGCTTTAATGATGCATTATATGTTTTGTTAATCATATTCATAGGAATCATAGCTAACATTTGCTGTTTGAGTGAGAGTAACATTAGTGAACATGCACTTCTGAAACCAGTCTACATATGTCAAGTGTTTGATTGCAAATTAGCAGATGGTTGTATTGAATCTGATAGCATAAGCAAGGATATGCAATGCCAACGCTGATTAATTACTCTTCTTTTCTGTCGGTGACTTACATATTAATAAGATGATAAATACGACTACTTTATCTATCAATTATTGGTTGTAGAACGTAACTTAAAGTTGATAATTCGATTGTTACAAGCTGCTGATTACCACTAAAGACAGTGAATTTGTAACCTTTTCAACACTAATCCGTTTCTCAGGTGGAGTTGATTGAAGGAGCATCGTACCTAGGCCAAAAACTCCCATTCTCCCTCACCACATTGATCTGGATTGAAGTCCTACTGGTAGGATTTATCGAGTTTCAGAGGAACGCAGAGCTCGACCCTGAAGCAAGGTTATACCCTGGTGGCAAGTACTTTGATCCCCTCGGCTTAGCTGCTGACCCTGAGAAGAAGCTCACGCTTCAATTGGCTGAGATCAAACACTCTCGCCTCGCTATGGTTGCGTTCCTTGGCTTTGCCATCCAAGCTGCTGCCACCGGAAAGGGCCCTCTAAGCAATGCTGCTGCCTTCTTGAGTGACCCTTCTAACAACATTCTCAAAACCTTCTCTTAGACTTAATCATCTTTCATTTTTCTTTCCGTCTAGTAAACCCCCCTTTTTGGTTTATCCTCAAAGATACATGAGAATGTTAATTGTGCATTTTCGCTTGTATTATACATCTATAATCCTTGTTAATTATATGCTATCTCAATCTTCTGTAAGAGAAGTGTCCAAAGTACTTAATTTTCTTCTTTTCAGAATAAACTCTTCCTAGAATTCTTCCTTTTGTGTTAATTGGCCTAACTACTAGACTGATGTTTACAACAAACGCCATCTAACAAGAAATTTAGAGTGCACGTTCCAGCTTTTCAGGGCGGTTTTGATATCTTACAAGTTATTCGAGTGTTTCTTGAATCAAATGAATCATGAAAGAGCATTTTGAATGGCAGTGGTATGAGCTTTCAGTTGGCAAACAAAGGAGAACCAAAAATTAAAAGCGTGGACGGCAGGATTCGAACCTGCGCGGGCAAAGCCCACATGATTTCTAGTCATGCCCGATAACCACTCCGGCACGTCCACATTGTTGATAAAGTTGTCACCTTTACGTTATTTATCAGTCTATTGGATTTCTCCCAGCATAGCATCTCCACAACCGGCCGAGCCGTTGAGACTCTTTCTCAAGCCAGCAGAGAGGGAGGGAAAGTCTTAAAAAGGTTGTACCCAAAACAATCTTCGATTATAATAAACTTAAGAAAGTCTTCGAGGGTACCGTGTGCAAAAAGTCAAATTTCGAGGGTATTTTGTACAAATTTGCAAAACATTGGGTATCACGTGCAAATCGGCGAAACACGAGGGTACCACGTGAATTAACCCCTAATTTTTTTGTAATAGCTCATACGGGTCATATTATAAGTTATGGAAAAGTGTTAGAGCTTAAAGCCTATGTTATTCTCTCCAAATCAATGAAAAAAAAACACAACATTTGCTCGACGTGACACGAGACACAAAGGTGTTTAAAACACTAATAAACAAAAGAATCTGCCCTTAAATTCTTCAAAGAGGGTCCTATGACGTAAAGGTAATTTTTAATAGGTTTTAAAACAGTTTCAAAAAAGTAACAAAATGGGCCAAAATTGAGCAAAACCGAAGGCTATAATCCAGGTTTTAGGCCAAAAATGACACTGTCGCAAAAAAAAAAGAATTTTTTTGTAGTAGCTCATACGGGTCATATTATGAGTTATGGAAAAGTGTTAGAGCTTACAACCTACCATATCCTCTCGAAATTAGTGAAAATCACACCATTTGCTCGACGTGACACGAGACACAAAGGTGCTTAAAACACCAATAAACGAAAGAAATTTCCGCTCAATTTCTTCAAAGGCGGTCCTATGACGTATAAGGTAATATTTAATAGATTTTAAGATAGTTTCAAAAAAGAGACAAAAATGACCAAAATTGAGCAAAACCGAAGGCTATAATCCACGTTTTCGCCAAAAATGACACTGTCGCAGAAAAGACTAATTTTTTTTGTAGTAGGTCATACGGGTCATATTATGAGTTATGGAAAACAATTAGAGCTTAAAACCTATGTTATTCTTTCCAAATCAATAAAAAAACACACCATTTGCCCAACGTGCCACGAGACACAAAGGTGCTTAAAACACTAATAAACAAAAGAAACTGCCCCTCAAATTCTTCAAAGAGGATCCTATGACGTATAAGGTAATTTTTAATAGATTTTAAAACAGTTTCAAAAAAGTGAAAAAAATGGCCAAAATTGAGCAGAACCGAAGGCTATAATCCACGTTTTTTTTGCCAAAAATGACACTTTCGCAAAAAAGAATAATTTTTTTTTAGTAGCTCATACGGGTCATATTATGAGTTATGGAAAAGTGTTAGAGCTTAACACCTATGTTATGCTCTCCAAATAAGTGAAAAACACACAATTTGCTCGGCGTGACACGAGACACAAAGGTGCTTAAAATACTAATAAACGAAAGAAACCCCCCTCAAATTCTTTAAAGGAGGTCCTATGACGTATAATGTAATGTTTAATTGGTTTAAAGACAGGTTCAAAAATGTCATAAAAATGGCTAAAATTGAGTAAAACCGAAAGCTATAATCCACGTTTTTTGGTAAAAAATGACACTATCGCAGAAATGATTAAGTTTTTTTGTAGTAGCTCATACGGGTCATATTATGAGTTATGGAAAAGTGTTTGAGATTAAATTAAAACATATGTTATGCTCTCGAAATTAGTGAAAATCACACCATTTTCTCGACGTGACACGAGACACAAAGGTGCTTAAACACCAATAAACGAAAGAAATTTTCCCTCAATTTTAGAGGTGATCATGGGCCGGGCCGGGCTTAAGGTAAAGAAGTTGGCCCGTTGTGCGGGCCGGGCCGGGCTTTTCTTCCGGGCCTAATCGGTCGGCCCAAGCCCGGCCCGTTCGGGCCAAAGCGGGCTTTCGGGCCGTTTCGGGCTCGTTCGGGCTTTTTAAAAAAAAATCTCGTATTACCTAATTTGTATGTTTTTGATCACTTTACTCATTAATATTATCCACTACTTGCATATTTAGTTCAATAATACATTATTATACATTTTTAAAGAGATTTTTGATGTTATTTTCATAATTTACAATATTTTATTTTATTAATAATTTTTTTTTATTATTTTAATATGCTTTATTCACTACATTTATCCTAATTTTGCTACATTGATAATTTAATTACCAAATTCGTCATAATCCGACATCATTACACTATTTTACATAACTTAGGTTTATAAAATAAAATAAAAAATTGCGTTTATTTTTAAAAGCGGGCCGGGCCGGGCCAATTTTCGGGCCACGAGCTCGGCCCAAGCCCGGCCCACATTATTGCGGGCTTTTTCGGGCCGGGCCAAAACCGGGCTTTCGGGCCTAGTTGGTCGGCCCAAGCCCGGGAAAAAGTCGGGCCAGGCCGGGTCGGGCTTTCGGGCCTGGGCCTTTTGATCAGCTCTACTCAATTTCTTCAAAGGCGGTCCTATGACGTATAAGGTAATTTTTGGTAGGTTTTAAGATAGTTTCAAAAAAGTGACTAAAAGGCCAAAGTTGAGTAAAACCGATGGCTGTAATCCATGCTTTTTGGCCAAAAATGGCACTCTCGCAAAAATGACTAATTTTTTTTATTAATACATACGGCTCATATTATGAGTTATGGAAATGCGTTAGAGCATAAAACCTATGTTATGCTCTCCAAATAAGTAAAAAACACACCATTTGTTCGACGTGACACGAGACACAAAGGTGCTTAAAACACCATTAAACGAAAGAAATTGCCCCTCAAATTCTTCAAACGGGGTCGTATGACGTATAAGGTAATGTTTAATGGCCAAAAATGAGCAAAACCGAAGGCTATAATCCACGTTTTTTTGGCCAAAAATGACACTGTAGCAGAATAGACCAAATTTTTTGTAGTAGGCCATATAGGTCATACAGGTCACATTATCAGTTATGGAAAAACATAAGAGCTTAAAACCTATGTTATGCACTCCAAATCGGTGAAAAACACACCATTTGTTCGGCGTGACACGAGACATAAAGGTGCTTAAAATCCAATAAGCGAAAGAAATCCCCCCTCAAATTCTTCAAAGGCGGTCCTATGACGTATAATGTAATGTTTAATGGGTTTAAAGGCTGTTTAAAAAAAGTGATAAAAATGGCCAAAATTGAGCAAAACAAAAGGCTATAATCCACGTTTTTTTTTTGCCAAAAATGACACCGGAGCAGAAATGACTAGATTTTTAGTAATAGCTCATATGGGTCATATTATGAATTATGGAAAAGCGTTAGAGTTTAAAATTTATGTTATGCACTTCAAATAACTGAAAATTACACCATTTGCCAGACGTGACACGAGACACGCACAGAGGTGCGTAAAACACCAATAAACGAAAGAAATCGCCCCTCAAATTCTTAAAGGGGGTCCTAAGACGTACTAGTATAATTTAAACTTTAATGTGTTTAAAGACAATTTCAAATTAGTCATAAAAATGGCCAAAATTGAGAAAAACCAAAGGCTATAATCCACTGTTTTTGGCCAAAAATGACACTATCGCAGAAATGACTAATATTTTTTTATAGTAGCTCCTACAGGCTACATGTCATATTATGAGTTGTGAAAAAGTGTTACAACTTAAAACCTATATTATGCTCTTTAAATTAGTGAAAAACACACCATTTGCTCGGCGTGACACGAGACACAAAGGTGTTTAAAACACGAATAAACGAAAGAAATCCCCCCTTAAATTCTTCAAAGGCGGTCATATGACGTATAAGGTATTTTTTAATATGTTGTAAGATAGTATCAAAAAAGTGATAAAAATGGCCAAAATTGAGCAAAACCGAAAGCTATAATCCACGTTTTTTAGCCCAAAATGGCACTATCGCAAAAATGACTAATGTTTTTGTATTAATACATACGGCTCATATTATGAGTTATGGAAATTCGTTAGAGCATAAAACCTATATTATGCTTTCCAAATAAGTGAAAAACACACCATTTGCTCGGCGTGACACGAGACACAAATGTGCTTAAAACACCAATAAACGAAAGAAATCCCCTCTCAAATTCTTCAAAGGGGGTCTAATGACGTATAATGTAATTTTTAATGGGTTTAAAGACAGTTTCAAAAAAGTAACAAAAATGGCAAAAATTGAGCAAAACCGAAGGCTATCATCCACGTTTTTTCGCAAAAAATGACACTGTCGCAGAAATGATTAGCTCATACGGGTCATATTATGAGTTATTGAAAAGTGTTAAAGCTTAAAAACCTATGTTATGCTCTTTAAATTAGTGAAACTCAC